>JAEVFN010000041.1:1611418-1635966 GCA_030449075.1 Murraya paniculata
AAGACAAGATAAGGCACTCATCCTAGTGAGTTCACTTCCAGATCTTATGAACACTTTATGGATACTCTGTTGTATGGAAGAGAAACTCTCACTTTAAAGATGTCAAGAATCCTCTAGAATCCAAAGATTTGAAGAAAAGAACAGAAGGAAGAGATTAGAGCCACGGAGAAGGTTTAGTTGCCAAAGTTAAATCAAAGAAAAAAGGCAATCAAGAGTGGAAAAAAAAAAAAACGATAAGAAGGATAAGCTAATAAGAAGAAGAAGCAAAAGAAATGCTATTTCTATCACGAGGAAGGGCATTGCATCAAAGATTATTTTGAAAAGAAAAGGCCTGAAAAGCTACAAAAGGAATATCATGGAAATGCTACAGTTACTTTAGAAGATGAAAGTGATTTAGAGATTATAGATGTTCTTGTTGCTACTGAAAAACAGTCTAGTAGTTGGTGGATATTCAATTTTAGTTTTTTGTTTCACATTTCTTTAAGACTTTTGAGAGCATTGATGGTGGCAAAGTCTTGTTGGGAAATATCTTGCTTTGTAACATTGCTGGAATAGGAACCATGTTTGATAGCATAATTAGAGACTTAAATCAAGTGAGATATGTGCCTAAATCTTAAAAGAAATCTTATATCCTCTAGGGATGATTAATTAGTTTATTGCTTGTAGTATTACAGTAGGAAATGGTCAAATATATTTTATTGATAAGGGTATTGTCATCATAGAAAGAATGGCTGTATGTTCTTGTTGGGTCCTCATCATTATTATGGGGTTAAATCTAGTGTGAGCTATGACAAGACTAAGCTCTGACACATGAGGTTAGCACATATGAGTGAAAACATATTAAAGGAATCGTAGCAAGTAAGGGTTTATTGGTGATGATATAGATCTCCTTATTGAATTCTATGAGAAATGTGGTTCTAGCAAAGTAACCAAGCAGAAGTTTTAACACAAAGAAATATGAAATCAAACAAATCTTAGATTAGGTTCACTCAAACCTCTAGGGACCATCACAAGTTCCATCTCATAGTGGAGCTGGATACTTCAGTACCTTTATAGATGACTTCTCTAGGAAGCTTTAGGTTTATGTGTTGAATAGAAAAATGGAGCTTTAAAAAGTTCAAGGAATGGACTGCAAAAAGGTGAAAAGATTAAGTACAAATAATGGCTTGGAGATTTACAACAATGAGTTTGATGATTTTTGCAAGAAGCAAGGCATAAAACAGTGAGGTATACACCACAGCAAAACAGTCTTGCTGAAAATATTAATGGAACCTTAATCAAGAAAGTCAGATGTATGTTGTTTGGTTTTAATCTATCCAAGCATTTCTAGGCTGAGGCAGTCACTACAGCTGCATATCTGATCAATAGAAGCTCTTCATGAGCATAGAGTTTAAAACTCCACAATAGATTTGGTAAGGGAAACCATCAGACTTGGGTAACCTTATGATCTTTGTTGCCCTACTTATGCTCGTATAAGTTAGGGTAAGCTAGAACCTAGAGCTATAAAGGGTGGTTGCTTTATTAGATATCCAGAAGGTATTAAAGGGAATAAGATCTGGAACATTGATGGTAAACTTTCAAGGACATTTGTCAGTAGAGATGCTGTGTTTAATTAGGAGTCAATGCTACAGAAAAGAGTCGAAACAGAGATCATAACTTTTGATCCTGATGTAAAGAATGATGATGAGTTGGAGGAGAATTATATCAATAGTCAGGGATTTAAAGATAGTGACTTTAAATCTGCTCAGGGTTCCATGAATCAGAATTAGATAACTATTAGCTTGCAAGGGAGAAGAGTCGCTAAATATGCCAAAAAGATATGGTATTACTAATCTGATTTCCTATACATTTGTAGTTGCAAATAAAGTGAGTGGTGAAGAATTTATGACTTCAAGAAGGCTATGAGCAGTAATGAGAAATTAAGATGGCTTGCTGTGTTGGTATGTAACAAAGAACAAAGCCGAAAAGAAAGAGAAAATATTACTGGAATTGTTTCATACTTATTAAATATTCACTGCAACACTCATGTATATAGAGCTGGAAAACACATAACAGAACAAACAAACTATCTTCCAAATATCAAGCCATATCTAACCAAATATTCCTAAGGACTTGGTCTGTTGACCAATTATTTGCATATCTGTTACTGAAGCAACTAAGACACGTTTCCAACACTCCTCCTTGTCTTAGTAGCTGCAAAGGCCCAATTTGCTTCTTAAATTCTCAAATCTAGCTTTAGGTAAGAGCTTGGTTAAGATGTCTGCAACTTGTTCCTCAGTTTTGCAATAAAGCAGTTTAGCTTCGCCACCCTTTTGTACTTCTCTCAAGTGGTACAACTTGATCTTAAAATGCTTAGTCTTGCCATGAAAAACAGGATCATTTGAAATTGCAATCGCAGCTTGGTTATCTACATGAATCGGTGTTGGCTTATTTTGCTCCATATGTAAATCTGCAAGTAATTTCTGATCCAAATTCCTTGATTTACGGTAGCATTTGCTGCTACATATTCTGCCTCTGCTGTACTTTGAGCTATCACATCTTGCTTCTTTGAAGACCATGAAAAAATTCCCGATCCAAAACTGAAACAAAAACCTGTTGTACTTCTCATATCATCAACAGAGCCTGCCCAATCACTATCAGAAAAACCATGAAGCTTGAAATTCTGACAGTAAAAGTATTTAATGCCATAATTTGTTGTGCCCTTGATATATCTTACAATTCGTTTGCAGCTTGAAAATGCACTTCACTAGCGCAATGCATGAATCTTGAGAGCAGGCTTACTGCAAACATTATGTCTGGTCTAGTGGCTGTAAGATACATTAAGCAACCAATCAGGCTTCTATATTTGTTTTCATCAACTTTTTCGGCTCCATCATTTTTGCTAAATTTCTCCTTCTGATTCATTGGTGTGCTGGTACTTTTGCAATCTTCCATATGAAGTTTTTTTAGGATTTCCTCTGCGTACTTTTTTTGGCTTATGAAGACTCCATTATGATCTTGCTTCACCTCCATACCCAAAAAATAGGACATTAACCCAAGATCTGTCATCTCAAATACTTTGAGCATTTCAGCTTTAAACTCCTTCACTAGTTTCTCATTTCCTCCTGTAACAAGAAGATCATCAACATAAACAGAAACTATAATTGAGTTAGCATCTGTTCCTTTTACATATAATGTAGCTTCACTTGGACTTTTAATAAATCCAAGATTTTGAAAATGTTCATCAATCCTACTATACCAAGCCCTAGGAGCCTGTTTAAGACCATACAAGGCCTTTTTCAACAAGTAGACCTTCTCCTCCTGTCCCTTGACTTGAAAACCTTCAGGTTGCTCTACATAAATCTCCTCTTGAAGATAACAATTTAAAAAAGCAGATTTTACATCTAACTGATAAGTCTTCCATCCATTTTGTGCTGCTAAGGCAAGCAACATCCTGATTGTGTCCAAGCGTGCCACTGGAGCAAAAGTTTCTGAGAAATCTACTCCAAACACTTGACTATACCTCTTCACCACAAATCTGGCTTTGTGTTTGTTTACTGAACCATCTGAATTAAGTTTGGTCCTGTAAACCCATTTGACTCCAATAATCTTCCTGTGTTGAGGCCTATCCACCAGCTTCCAAGTGTCATTTTTTTCAATCATTCTGAGTTCCTCTTTCATTGCTTCAAACCATTTGTTGTCCTTCTCTGCTTTAAATTCTGCAGGCTCAAAAATAGCACCATTACTTCTTTCGTAAACATCAGATAAGGGCCTTGTACCTCTAACTGGGACATCATCTATGTCGTCATCAAAATATTGTGGCGTCTCCGTCAACTGCTTCTTCATACACTGCTCCCAATTCCATTGTTTATCCTCCATAAACTTGACATCTCTACTTACAAGAATTTTTCCATTTTGTGGTTGGAAAATTCTGTAAGCCTTCGAAGAATCACTATATCCAATGAAAACTCCTGGTTCTGCTTTTTTATCGAGTTTGTCTCTCTTTACCTGTGGCACATAAGAGAAACAAATACAACCAAAAGTCTTTAGATTCTGCAAATTTGGTTTATAACCAAACCATACTTCGAATGGAGTTTTTTTCTGCAAAACACTTGTTGGCAGCCTGTTGAGCAAAAAAACTGCAGTGTTTGAAGCCTCTGCCCACAACTTCTTTGGCAAATCCTTCTCATATAGCATACACCTTGTCATTTCCATAATAGTTCGATTTTTTCTCTCACTCACACCATTTTGTTGTGGTGTGTAAGGAGCTGTGAGTTGGTGTTCAATGCCAGCTTCTTTGCAAAACTTGTCAAAAATGTCATTTGTGAATTCTTTCCCATTATCAGACCTTATCTTTTGCATCCTGCAACCACTTTGATTCTCCACTAATTGCTTTATATTTCCAAAATATATTAGAAACCTCAGATTTGAATTTGAAAAAATAAATCCAGCAAAATCTAGAATAATCATCAATAAATATAATGTAATATTTGCTACCATTTAAAGATGATGTTTTCTGAGGTCCTCCAACATCTGTGTGTACGAGTTGCAGCTTGTGTGTTGATTTCCATGTTGTTTGAGGGAAAGGTTTTCTAGCTTGCTTGCCATATTGACAAGCCACACAATCAGCTAGCTTGTCTTCCAACAAAGGAACGCCTTTTACCAAATTGTGTTTCTGCATATATAGAAGTCCATCATGGTGGAAATGCCCGAGCCTTCTGTGCCACAGTTCTGCATTTGCCATAGTGTTTGAGAAGGCCATTTGCTCCTCCTCCAATAGATTTAAAGCAAAGATTTTTGCTTTCATTTTCACCTTGAATACGTCTCTACCTTCCACGTCTTTAATCAAGCACCATTTATCTTCAAATATAACTTTGAAGCCCTTTTCAATTAGCTGGCCAACACTAAGCAGGTTCTGGTCAATGTTAGGCACATATAGAACATCACTAATATACTTCAAACCTGTTAAGCTTTCTATAGCGACAGTTCCTTTCCCTTTGGCTGAAATAAATTCACCATTTCCAATTTTTACTTTGGAAATGATTGTTTTATCAAGCTCTTTGAAGAGCTCTTGGTCATTAGTCATATGGTTTGTGCAGCCACTGTCGATCAACCAAGAATCGCTAGAGCTGTTGCTTGTCGCAAAGCATGTTGCAACAAAAAGTTGCTCCTCTTCATGTTGCTCCGTAGAAGCATTTACCTCTTCATGTTGTTGAGACTTGCAAATCCTCTCCATGTGTCCAATCTTACCACATTTTCTGTACTTGACGTCAGGCCTCCACCAACACTTCCTTTGTGGATGATTTATTTTTTTGCAGTGTGGGCATGCTGGATAGATCTCATCCTTATTTTTGTTGTTGTTGTTGCAAGTCTTTTTCTTCTTATTGTTATTGTTCCTGTCTTTTCCTCCTCCAAAATGTTCTGCCTTTGCTTGAAGAGCACCCTCCATCTTTTCTTCTTTTCTCATCATTCTCCTTTGTTCTGGTGCCTGTAATGCATTCACAAGTTCTGCCAAGGATATTCTTGACAAATCCTTAGATTCTTCTAGTGATGAAATTTTAGACTCATATATTTCAGGCACAGTAACAAGAATTTTTTGTACAATTCGTTCATCAGAGAAGTCCTTACCAAGCAACCTCACCTTATTTGCTATACTTTGCAGCTTGTCAGAGTAGTCTTTGATGGTTTCTGTCTCTTTCATTTTCAGCATTTCAAACTCCCTGATTAGATTGAGCGCTTGCATATTTTTGGTTCTTTCATTGCCTTGGTATTCCTTTTTGAGGTAGTCCTATATACTCTTTGCTGACTCCAAATTCATTATTCTTGTAAATATAGTGCTTGAAACAGCAGAGAACAGGCAAGCTTTCGCTTTGGATTTCTTGGTCTTCCTCTCTTTGTGCGTCTTAATTTGAACCATTGTAGGATTTGGTGGCAATGGGGGCACATCATAGTCTTCCTCTATAGCTTCCCAAAGATCTAATGCTTCAAGATAGACTATCATTTTAATAGCCCAGACTTGATAGTTATCACCCTCAAAAATTGGTGGTGTAATATGGGAGAAATTGATTTCAGTTTCCATTCTTGAAGGTGATTGTATTTGTGATTTTTGGTTCTTATGGTTTTGTTTTGTGCTGGGATGTACTCAACTCACAGGTCCCTCAAGAAAACAAGAGCTCTGATACCAATTTGTTGGTATGTAACAAAGAACAAAGTCCGAAAGAAAGAGAAAATATTACTGGAATTGTTTCATACTTATTAAATATTCACCTGCAACACTCATTTATATAGAGCTGGAAAACACATAACAGAACAAAACAAACTATCTTCCTAATATCAAGCCATATCTAACCAAATATTCCTAAGGACTTGGTCTGTTGACAAATTATTTTGCATATCTGTTACTTGAAGCAACTAAGACACGTTTCCAACATGCTGTAATGAAAGAAGAAATAGCTTCACTCAAGAAAAATAATACTTAGTTCTTGGTAAAAAAATCTTTAAACAACAAATTAGTTGGATATAAATGGATCTATAAACTCAAGGAAGGAATTTTTGGTGTTGAACCTCCTAGATACAAAGCTAGGGTTATGGCTAAGGGGTTTACATAGAAGGAGGGAGTGGATTTTAATGAAATATTTTCATTAGTGGTTAAACATAGTTCTATTGGCTATTACTACATTCTATGATTTGGAATTAGATCAAATGGATATTAAGACTACTTTCTTGTATGGCAACCTTAATAAAGAGATATTAACAGCTTAATGAGAGGATTTTATGGAAGAAGGGACTGAAGATGTGGTTTATTAGCTTAAGAAAAGTTTATATGGTTTGAAACAATAACCAAAACAATGGTACTTAAGGTCTGATGAGTTCATGATCGAACATGACTACTGCAGAAGTCAATATGATAGCTATGCATACTACAGAGCTCTCTCTAGCTTCTTGATGGTCTCTATCTTCTATTTTATGTTGATGACATACTTATAGCCTCTAAACAAAGAGAAAAACTAGAAAGACTCAAGAGAGAGCTAAACTCTAAGTTTGAAATAAAGGATTTGGGTGCTGTAACTAGGATTCTAGGAATGCAAATTGTAAGAGACAAATATGCAAAAACTATGTTTCTCATTCAAGTTGGTTATGTTAAAAAAGTGGTGAGCAGATTTGCAATGAACAATTCAAAGCCTGTTTTTATACCTCTGACTGCACACTTTTGGCTTTCAAATTACAAGTACCTATAGAAGATGCAGAGATAGAGTATATTTAGAAAATTCCTTATTCTAGTGCTGTAGAGAGCATTATGTATGCTATGGTTTGTTCCAGAACTAATATAGCACATGGGGTTGGAGTTGTTAGCAGATTTATGGGGAACCCAGGCAAGGAGCATCGAAATGATGTCAAATAGATATTAAGATATCTTAGAGGGATTGCAAAATATGGTATTCTATATGGAAGAGTTGGTGAAGGTATAAGTTAGGTTACAGGACTTGTAGCCTCAGACTTTGCAGGTGATTTTCCATCATTGGTTTTGTTTTCACTGTGTGAGGTGCAGTGAGTTGGAAAACATCTTTGCAGTCAGTTGTTGATCTCTCAATAACTGGGGCGGCAGCTTACATTGCTTTGACAGAGGCTGTATAGGAAATAATGTGGCTGAAGTGCTTAACATCTAAATTGGGTTTAAGCAACAATCAGTCTCTATCAGTTGTGATATCTCTAATGTTATGCAGCTGAGTAAGAACTCCAAATATCATGAGAGGACAAAGCTTATTGATGTAAGGATGCACTTTATAAGAGATGAAATTGATAGTGGTGCGGTGAATATTGTCAAGATTCCCTCTGAGGTCAATCCTGTAGACATGCTAACAAAGCAACTATCTGCAATCAAGTTCAGAGATTCATTGAACTTAATTGGAGTTGTTGAGTTGTAAACCAACTTTCCTACTATTGAAATAGTGATTAGGTGAAACTTGAATAGAATAGAACTAAGGTGGAAATTTGTTAAGCTGGTTAGTTACTTACTATTAGTTGTTACGGAGATGGGAAGCTGAGCTGGTGTGTGTGAGACCCATTGTTGGTTAAAGTTGTTGCAACAAACAACTAGTTTCTGGAGTTAAGTACAAAAGGAACAAGTTGGTTTCAGCAGCACCTCAGATGAAGATTTTTAGTGATTTAAAGAGAGCGATAGAAAATTTTCAGTAGAAGAGATTTAATCTTTGTACTCTCAAGATCCATCTATAATTGATCATGCTCAATAAAAGTCCCATCCTTGCTGTTTTTCAGTCATGGTTGTAGGTGTTTTGGGATTGAACCACGTTATCTTTATGTGTCAAATCCTTCTTCTTCTTATTGATTTCTTTGATCAGATTTGTTCTTTTAGTTTCTTTGATTTGTTCTTATAAGAATAACCTTATTATTAAGACTACAAAATATATATTTTTCCATGTGTACAACAAGACTATAATTCAACCATTGATCTTCCATCCGATTTCATAGACAATTTTTTTCACAAAATTCATAATTGGAAATGCCATTTTTACTGTAGCTGTGACAACGGATGAAATCAATGCTAAAGTCACCAATAAATAAACTAATGAATGTAATTTATCATTATTAGTCTCAACCATTTTTCTGGCCAGCTCATCAATCCCTTTCAATCCTGAAAATTTATTGTCAGAACCCACATCCATAATGTAAACATCAAGGTAAATTTTAGGTTCCACGAGATCCTCTGAAGAAAAATTATTTGGATAAAACTTAGCAAAGTGAAGTATTTTCTACTTATCGAAAACTGTAAATAAATCATTGGGGCATAAACATGCCAAACAAAGAAGCAACTCAATATTCGTCTCATTGAGCCATAATTTGCTTTCTTTGGACAAGGTTATGAGTTATGATGGTGGTTTTCTTGGATAATATTTCTCCATATCTGTAACAAATAAGCACAATTAATTGTGAAAAACTTTAAAAAAGAGACTAAAGACTTTCTCCACATCAAAAGCTTAAAAAAAGAAAATAATTTACAAAATATTACTTTAATAGACCCAATATCCCACTCAATACTCACCCACTAACCCATCACCCTCGTAGCACTGTTATTTTATCATTTATAATAATCAGTAGACAATAAGTTAAAGTTCAATTCAAAAATCAAAATAATTAATTCATAAATTAAAATGAATCTAAACTGTTTTAAAAAAAATTAACACCGCCACTGCACTCATGTGAGCGGGATTTAAACTTTAGACCTCGTAAATTTGGGATGTGTATTGAATTTTTGATATCCCTAATTACGCATGATATCACTAAAATCTTATGACCAATATCTGATTTCATTCTTTAATATATAGTAATCATGTTTTAAATTGATGTTAATCTTTTTAATTACCTTAATAACAGTTAAATTACAATTTTAATGTTAGAAGAACAATTAGGGGCATATTGGATGGTGATTACAGTTAAATCATTTTTGGTGGTGTAAAGATGTAAATACGTTCTATTTTTCCTTTTTTTTTAAGAAGCGACTAGAGATCCTATAATGACCAGTTACTAAGTTACATTATATATAATTTACAACAATTCAAAGGTAGTCACACAATATAAGGGAATAATAGCATGTGAAATAAGTGAAAGATCATGGGTAACAACATTTGAGTTTATCCCTATAATGTAAAATTTATATAACAAGGGTCAATTTTCTAATTCAATTTTTTTTTTAACTTTTCCCGATTTTTTTTACTTTATTATTATTATTATTATTATTTGGTTTCCACTCGAGGCGGTCGGCCCATGCTAGAAATACTAGTTCCGCCCTCGCAAACGGACCCATTGTTTTGTAGTTTAATTACTTGTAAACGATTATAGAATGACTACAGCGATAGGTAAGTCAATGTAAATCAAGCCTACATTATCCAATAATTAATCGTTAATTAAATTTCATCAATTAAGCCTACGTTTGGTTGAAAGAAATAATAGGAGAGGACACGAATGTAGAGGAGAGGAAGTGAAAATGAGTGAAAAAGAAAGTCAATCTTATTTATAAAAAATTTTAAAATCAATTTTTTTGAGGATAATAGAGGTAAAGAGTAAAATGATCAAAAGGGTCTTGATGTTTCTTTTTAAAGACTTGGGAGTATTGGTGACCATTTCTTAAAACCTCGGGTGTATGTGTCATTTTTCCTTTTTTTTTCCCCCTCTCCCCCTTTCCTCTCTTCTAATCTTCTTATATTTCTTCAAATCAAACATGTCATAAGAGTTTTCTCTTTCATGTGAATAATTTAAAGAGTACGTGCATTGACAATGAAATTAAAGCCTTTCCTAATACAATCAATTCATGGATTCCCCATAAATCGATTGAAAAAGACTACAATTAATAAGGTTGTCAATTAATACGATTCATCGAAGATAAAGTTATGTTTTATTAGCTAAGGGATTGTTATTTGATGATGATGCCACGTGTTAATATTTAGAGAATTGTACACGAACATATAAATAAAGACAAATGGCTTAGAAAATAATTGTGAAATTATCAAAGACAGACCATAAATAAGTTTAATTATGTATAGACTTTATGCCACTATGTCATGACGCGTGTTAGCGAGTAACATGGAACTAGTAAGTACATTAGATAAGACCTTCCCTTAAACAATGACTAATATTTCTTTAAAAATCATACTAGTTATTCATAACAGGCAAACACTATATTTGTTGTCAAAATGATTTGACACTGACCAACATTTCTTGACTTGTTTATGGCTCACATTTAATTATCTCCTTAGTCTTATTTCAATCTTTTAATCCGCATACAATTGTGCTGATATGCATTCACATCAAAGCCGACCTGATTTGTGTTTTGTTTAGTGAATTAATCGTCTGACTGGCTTTTCAATTCGGCAATTATTAATTAATTCTGTACCATGATATTTAATTTTAAGTTTTAACGAAACCAAAGAAATAAAAGCGAAACAAGTCTTTCTCTATTATCAAATACCCATAGGTTAAGGCCATTTTAGTTGTGACTTCTGATACATTTGAAAATTTCAGAAGTTGACATTAAAGAATAACTATAGCATGACTCGTAATTAATGCCAATAAAATCATTAGCCAATATGGATATTAATAATAAATTTCATTTGTTTAATAAATTTTGTTAGGTACCTCTGTTGGCCAATATTAATAAATTTCATTCTTTAGCGATTTTAATTAGGCAACTAATTTTTAATTTCTAATTAGGAAAGGTCAATTTTAATTAACTAATTAACCAATATTAGTACGTTTCATTTGTTAGAGACGTACTGCATACAATAAAGTCAACAATTGCCAAATGCCGGGTAAAACAAATAAACAAAGACTTCAAATAAACGAATTAAAAAAAAATTATAAGGTTTTTTAAGGGTGGTTAGTATACATTTTTAAATATAAATATGATAAAAATACTAAAGCGATTAAAATACTATAGGTGTTCAACAGAAATTCGAGGACAAATTCGGCAATTTACATCATTTGAAGATATCAACACCTTCATAAAATAAAAAGGCTCTCCAAATTCCTCACTGCATCATTATCAACTCCTTGCTAATATATTTTGTTAATTAGGAATTGAATTTTTCCTTTATAGTTTTTTATTTTTTTAAAAGGCAAATCTTTTTTTTTCCTTCAAATTAATACCAGTAAAATTTTATTTTTAAAATAATATTTAACCGGCTTATAACCGGTTAAATAAAATTTCAGTAAATTTTTTATTATATTATAATTATTGTGCACCGTTGATCTAATCCAATCTACGGCATTGATATCATAATTTTTGTTACGGCATTACAAAATTTTTATATTAATAAATTTCATTCTTCAACGATTTTAATTAGGTAATTAATTTTAGTTTTTAATTTGGGAAGGTCAATTTTAATTAACTAATTAGCCAATATTAGTACGTTTCATTTGTTACAGATGTACTGCAATACAATATAGTCAACAATTGCCAAATGCCGATAAAACAAATAACAAAGACTTCATATAGACTAATTAAAAATAATATTATAAACATTTTTTCAGGGTGGTTAGTATACATTTCCAAATATAAATATGATAAAAATACTAAAGCGATTAAAAGACTATCGACGTTCAAAAGAAATTCGAGGACAAATTCAGCAATTCACATCATTTGAAGATATCAACACCTTCAAAAAATGACAAGACTCTCCAAATTCCTCAGTACATCAGTATCAGATCAACTTCTTGCCAATATAATTTGTTCTTCGAAAATATATATTAGCAATTACCCCACAAATACCAATACAATAGTGATAAGGCAAGGGAGCCACGGAGATCATCAAGGGCTCCCAAACCAAATCCTAAGTATGAATAGTATGCATGCAGGACGTGAGACTCATACATGCAACATGCAAGACGTGGAACAACTCATGCATGCAACATGCAGGACGTGGAATGGATAAATACAAAAGTATAGGAGCTGGAGCAATCTGCCACGTCAACTAGCCGTGGAGGATTTATAGCTTAGTTGTTGCATTTAAGTTATATATTGTTGCTTAGTTGATCGGATTTGTAGCTAAGTTGTTGCATTTATATTATCTTCCTTTACTTGTTTAGCTATGTATAAGCCTTCACTCTCGGTTGCATATCGGAGTAGTTGGTTATGTTTTAAAATATAAATAAGCTCCAGTTATCAATAAAGAGGGCATTGAGAAAAATTATCAAAAAACACTTGTCTTGTGGTTTGTTCTTGCCAAAAGCAGAGCATCCAAGTTTGTCTTTCGCAATTGTTATAAAGCTTCTGACTGGGACCTTATCAGTGGTATCAGAGCGAGGGTAACAATGGCAACTAACAAGGAGAGGATCGAACTCTTGGAAGCTGGTCTTGGCAGTTTGCAGGATGGCTTGCAACGAATGGAGATTGGAATGAGTGGCAGGTTACACCACTTGGAAGAAACACTTAACAAACTGACCGAAACAATTATGGCATCCAAGGGAGTAGCAAGTCAAAGCACTCGTGAGAAAATTGACTCGTCACGCCCAAACCGTGAGGAGAATGAAGGTGGACGACAAAACCTTTCATCTAGATTGCCAAAATTGGAATTTCCACGCTACTCTGGAGATGACCCAACCGAGTGGTTTAATCGAGTGACACAGTTCTTCGAGTACCAAGACACAACTGATGACCAAAAGGTATCGTTAGCATCTTTCCACCTGGAGGGAGAAGCCAACCAATGGTGGCAATGGCTACGACGAGCTTACCGAGAAGAGGAACGATTGGTGACGTGGACAATTTTTACAGATGAACTATGGGCTCGTTTTGGACCTACAGAGTGTGAAGATTTTGATGAAGCCTTATCTAGAGTAAGACAAACCGGTTCCCTTCGTGATTACCAAAAAGAATTTGAAAGGCTTGGCAACCGTGTTCATGGCTGGACACAAAAAGCCCTCGTGGGTACTTTCATGGGAGGATTAAAGCCAGAGATATCCGAGGAAATCCGCATGTTCAAACCCAGAACATTGAAGGAAGCAATTAGCTTGGCTCGTATGAAGGACGATCAGCTATCAAGGCAGAGGAGATTTTTGCGGCTACCACCTTCCAACCGTGCACCACCAACACTACCACCTACTCGAGCATCACCAACTGTGCCCATCAAAAGATTACCGTGGGATGAAATGCAGCGACGACGAGCACAAGGACTGTGTTTTACTTGCAATGAACGGTTCACCGCTGGGCATAAATGTCAAGGGCCTCAACTTTTACTTCTCGAGAGCAACAACGACACCAACAAGATCACTGGTGAAGAAATTGCGGAGGAACTACATAGGGAAAAAAACGAAGGAGAACAACCTAATCCTGAGATTTCATTTTATGCATTCACGGGATGGACGGGCCCAAAAACCATGCGAGTCACAGCAAAGGTTGGAGCATTCGAGATAATTGTATTGATCGATAGCGGGTCAACCCATAATTTCATTAGTTCAAGGATGGCAAATCTACTTCGGTTGCCGATTACTCCCACCAAGGAATTTACAGTTCGAGTGGCGAATGGCGAAAGGCTTATGTGTCAAGGAAAATTTGAGAAAGTACAGGTACTCTTACAAGACATTCCTTTCTCACTTACTCTTTATTCTCTTCCTATAACAGGATTGGATATGGTACTGGGCATTCAATGGTTGGAGATACTAGGGTCAGTAGTGTGCAATTGGAAGCTTCTCACTATGGATTTCCAATGGGAGAACAAGGAGCGAAGATTACAAGGAATTGATCCCCAATTAATCCAAAATGCCTCACTAAAGGAGATGTCAAAGGAATATCGACAAAAGCACGCAGTATTTGCAGTCTGTTTATACGTGAATTTGGAAGAGACCATAAGTGCTCTGCCACCAAGCATGGAAGGAGCCTTGAAAGACTATACTGAAGTATTCAAAGAACCCACACAACTTCCTCCTGCACGTGAGATTGACCACCGAATTCCACTCAAAGAAGGAGTTGAGCCAGTCAACGTTCGACCTTATCGATATGCTCACTTCCAAAAGGCTGAGATAGAGAAGCAGGTCGAAGAAATGCTGAATTTGGGGCTTATAAGGCCTAGCACTAGTCCATTCTCATCACCAGTACTCTTAGTAAAGAAGAAAGATGGCAGTTGGCGGTTTTGCACTGATTATCGATCACTCAATGAAGTCACCATCAAAGACCGCTTTCCAATTCCCACGGTGGACGATATGCTGGATGAATTACATGGCGCCGCTTACTTCACCAAGTTAGATTTAAGAGCTGGCTATCATCAGGTTCGGGTACATCCATCGGATATTCATAAAACGGCTTTTCGCACACATAACGGCCATTACGAGTATTTAGTCATGCCATTTGGCTTATGCAACGCCCCATCCACATTTCAGGCCATTATGAACTCTATTTTTCGACCTTATCTTAGAAAGTTTATTCTAGTTTTCTTTGACGATATCTTAATCTACAGCCCTACATGGGATTTGCATCTTGAGCATGTCAAAAAAGCTCTCGACATTCTGAAACAACAACAGTTCTTCATCAAAGCAAGTAAATGTGCTTTCGGTCGACAAGAGCTGGAGTACCTGGGACACATCATCACCTGCCAAGGAGTAAAGGTAGACGATACAAAGATTTCAGCCATGGTGGCCTGGCCCCGACCACGTAATATTTCGGAATTACGAGGATTTTTGGGATTAACAGGCTATTATCGCAAATTCGTACGAGATTATGGGCTCTTGGCGCGTCCTCTCACAAACCTTCTCAAGAAGGGGCAATTCGAGTGGCATGATGCAGCAGAAGAGGCATTCAATACACTCAAAAAAGCTATGACCAGTACACCAACACTGGCATTACCAAACTTTAACGACACTTTTATCATTGAAACTGATGCTTCAAGTGCAGGTATCGGAGCGGTTCTTCAGCAACAAGGCAGACCCATTGCATTCATGAGCCGAGCACTTGGGGTTTCCAAAAAATCATGGTCCACATACGCTAAAGAAATGCTGGCCATAATTGAAGCTATACGCATGTGGCGACCATATCTGTTGGGACAAAAATTCATCATACAGACAGATCAACGCAGCCTTAAATATTTTTTGGAGCAAAAAGTTGCCACACCAGAGCAACAAAAGTGGCTTGTTAAACTCATGGGATATGATTATGAAATTCACTATCGTCCAGGACACGAAAACTCTGCTGCAGATTCTCTTTCCCGCCGGCCTGACAGCCCCACACTGGATCACATATTCGTGCCACAGGTAACTATTTGGGATGAAATTAAAGCAGCTGCCAAAGGAGACAAGTACATGGAGACTATTGGCCGCCTAACTCAAACACAACCTGAAGGACCATATTCTATGAGAAATGGAATAATTTTCCTTAAAGGCAAAGTTGTGGTACCATCTTCATTGCGCAACAAACTTTTGCATGAAGCCCATGATACGAAAATAGGAGGGCATTCTGGCATACTACGTACTTTCAAGCGCCTAAGCCAACAATTCTATTGGCCATCAATGTTCCATGCAGTCCAAGAGTATGTTAAAAAATGTGAAATATGCCAGAAGACAAAGGTAGAAACTTTAACGCCAGCCGGACTCCTCCAACCTTTACCAATTCCATGTCAGGTATGGGATGACATCACCCTTGACTTCATTGAAGGGCTACCAAACTCACAGGGGAAAGATACCATTTTGGTTGTGGTGGATAGATTAAGCAAATTTGCTCATTTTATGTCGTTATCCCACCCATTCACAGCCAAAACGGTGGCGGAAAAATTTGTTGAGGGAGTGGTAAAGCTTCATGGCATGCCTAAATCGATCATTAGTGACCGTGACCCCATATTTATCAGCAAATTCTGGCAAGAATTTTTTAACATGTCTGGTACCCAGTTAAAGATGAGTTCAGGATACCACCCACAAACCGACGGCCAAACAGAAGTAATCAACAGATGTGTGGAGCAGTACTTGAGAAGCTTCGTTCATCAATGGCCACGGAAATGGCATGCTTATTTACCATGGGCAGAGTTTTGGTATAACACAACATATCATGTTTCCATCGGGATGACTCCGTTCCAAGCTCTTTACGGAAGGCCGCCACCAACCATTCCGATGTATCATACTGGGTCATCACCCGTGCATGACGTCGATCGAGACCTTCTGACTCGCGATGAATTATTACAATTATTGAAAAAGAATTTGGAGACAGCAAGCAATCGAATGAAACAAACGGCGGACAAACATCGGCGCGACGTAGTGTTTCAGGAAGGAGATATGGTGTTCCTTAAACTACAACCCTACCGGCAATCTACTGTCTTTAAACGTGCTCACCAAAAGTTGTCCAGTAAGTTCTTTGGCCCTTACCCTGTCATCAAAAAGGTGGGCAATGTAGCCTACAAACTACAGCTTCCGGAAGGGTCACGTATCCATCCAGTGTTTCATGTGTCTCTACTAAAAAAATATATCGGTGACTCCCCAGCAACAAGCATAGAGCTTCCGCCAGTTGATGAAGAAGGGATGGTAATTTTGCAACCTGACTCTATCATCGACACTCGTTGGGTAAAGCAAGGTGGGAAATTTTATGAACAGTGTTTGGTCAGATGGAAACGGCTTCCATTAGAAGAGGCTACGTGGGAGGACACGGCATTGCTACAGCAACAATTTCCACACATGACCCTTGAGGACAAGGGTCCACTTCATGGGGTGGGTATTGATAAGGCAAGGGAGCCACGGAGATCATCAAGGGCTCCCAAACCAAATCCTAAGTATGAATAGTATGCATGCAGGACGTGAGACTCATACATGCAACATGCAAGACGTGGAACAACTCATGCATGCAACATGCAGGACGTGGAATGGATAAATACAAAAGTATAGGAGCTGGAGCAATCTGCCACGTCAACTAGCCGTGGAGGATTTATAGCTTAGTTGTTGCATTTAAGTTATATATTGTTGCTTAGTTGATCGGATTTGTAGCTAAGTTGTTGCATTTATATTATCTTCCTTTACTTGTTTAGCTATGTATAAGCCTTCACTCTCGGTTGCATATCGGAGTAGTTGGTTATGTTTTAAAATATAAATAAGCTCCAGTTATCAATAAAGAGGGCATTGAGAAAAATTATCAAAAAACACTTGTCTTGTGGTTTGTTCTTGCCAAAAGCAGAGCATCCAAGTTTGTCTTTCGCAATTGTTATAAAGCTTCTGACTGGGACCTTATCAATTGCCAACCCAGGCCAATTGCGGCCCCAACAGCCCATACTGAGTGACAGCCAGCTGAATTATTTGCAGAGCCATCAGCCAAGCTTTGAACCAAATCCAGCCATCACAGTTTGTAGACATTGATTCAACTGGTACTTAATGCATCAAGTTTGTCATATCATGTTCTCTATATGCGTATTATCACCTGTCCTTTCTGTAAAATGTTTTATGCACGTCTTCTATGTAACAATCGCAGTTTCATCATTGATGGACATTAATGTGTCATTTACAGATTCCCCGGTAAGGCGCAGATAGAGGCACTTAATGGACCTCATCTTTGATAGTCTGAGCAAGCAGCTGCAAGTTCAAGAACGCTCCAGCCAGCCCTTGACCCAACAGCCTTCACGGAGTCTCTATCAGCAATAAGAGTCACAGCAGCTTCCAGAGGAGAAGAAAAAGGGACAAGGATCCACAAATGCTGAAGGACATGCGTAACGGTGAGCAATAAAAGTTCCTATCAACAGTCAGGGGGAGCCAATTGGTCACGAATCTTTTAAGCTAAGCAGCTTCCTCAGAACCATGGCAAGGAATGGTCTCATTGCACCCCTTACAATTCTTACTTGGACAAAAATACCACAGGAGGCCAAAGAGCATTTGTGGGAATGAGTCCAGGTACAAGAGACACTAGAAACAATGTTTATGTTCATTAGGTGTTTTCGTTTTTCATTATGTGTTCATTCTTGGCTTTCTGTTTCTATAGTCAAAGTTCGACATTGACCCAAGAGGCAAAGCTTGGATCCTGAATCCATTGGAAGTAAATGGAGAAAGTAGAAGGCATATTTGAAGGAAAACCGTTACTATCCACGTCAGACTGATGAGGATCGGTTGAAGGACTGTGATCTAAAGGTGCTTCCAGATCAATGGCCTGTCATCATATCTTATTGGAGCCCTGAGAATGCGAGAGTATGTGCTGAACTTTCACATTCTGTTGTTACTTATACGTTAAGCTACATTTGATTATGTGCATTAGAAGTAATGGATTTAAATTTCATCATGTACAAGAAGTTCTCCATTGTTTAACATGGAAGCTGAAACATGATAGTTCAACGTCCTGCAATGTATATGGATCCAAAGTGCAAAAAAATTAAGGCTAGCCGTGCAAAACAGAAGTCCACACATACTGCGGGCTCAAAAGCTATGCGAGGTTACGTGAAGAGGTAAACTTCTTTCTTTTGAACTTCTCGATGCATAATACAAGTAATTCTCAAATCAAAACATCAGCAATCTCATGAAATTTCGACTTGTTCAAAGTATACAGTAACTCAACATTTGGTTTTGTATGAACCATCCTCGTTATATAAAATGCAGACATTGGCACCTAAGACGAATTGTGTGAATAATTTTTACTCTTGTTTAGACGGAAGGCGAACTGGCCCAATGGAGAGGAACCAACTGAGGCAGAGCTATATATATTAACCCATACTCGAAAAAATGGCCAGCCTATAAATGAGTAAGCAGCAAAAAAGATTGTATGTTAAGTATTCTCAGCTATTTTGCTTTTTCTTTTTATTTGCTTCTCAATGCATACCCCTATGGCTATTACTTGATAAGCAAGCTTCATAATCTTATTGAAGTTAAACCTCCAGGATCAAGCTACGCGAAAAAAGAGTTAGAGAGCAATGATGGGAATGCTGATGACAATGAGAGAATAGCTTCCAAGGCTAAAGGGTAAAGCATTACCAAAGAGCTAACCACAATGTTGGAGAAAAATTGACGGAACGGAGCAAAAATATGCATATGCACACATATGGAAACCCTAGTTACTAGAATGACATTAATCTTGGAAAGATTGCTTGACAGGAGACATGCAGCAAAAGCACCATGCGACACTTCGGGTACCAAACAGGTAACATGTCGTTTACTGCTGGGATTCCGAGACCTCTTGTACCAGTCTCAAAGACCTAATTACATACCAAAGTTCTTAGCTTCAATACATTTGCTTTTTCTTGTATGGCCCGTTGTCTTTTGCTTATTTTCGGTAACCAGGCTCCCAGCAACACTCCAGAAAATTCAGCACAATACCATCATCAACTCATGTGGTTCCATCCCAAGAGGTGATTTCATTTAGTTTTAGCTAATCTATTGATTTCAAACTTTTCTGTAAGAATTGCTGAAATTTTCCCTTTTTGGGTTCTCATAAAATGTATTTACTTTTGTCTGGTTTTATGCTCATGGGACTTGCGTTGCTAACATGGACACACCTTAGATGTGTCCAACACTTAAATATGTTGATGGTGATAAAAATCATTAAAAGTATGTCCCTTAATTCTGAAAATGGAATAGATGTTTTTCACGATTGTGTTTTTTAGGTTGGTTAATCTTGCATCCTTGGGATATGATTGACAAGTTCTTGTTATAATTTTTTTTCTTTTTTGCTGGTAGTTAGTAGATACTAGTTTGGAGGATTAGAAACATTACTATTGCTTTCCAATTAGCTCTTTTTGCATTAATTGTTACTTCAATCTATCTTACTGATAGTGTACCCATTGTATTTGCTTCTCCGGATGGTTGGTGGAGTAACAAAAATGTCATATATTACATTGTAACAATTTCGGTTTTATGTCTAGAGTTTGGATTGTGTCAGGATTGAGTTGACTACAGCAGGGACCTATTGATTAAACCTGACAGTAATACAATTTAACAAATTTAAATAAATAAGACGGATGATACAATTACTCCATTAATTATTATAGAGTTTCCTTTGACTAATCCTAAACGGCAACCTTGAAAATTTTTGAGGGATTAACGAATGATTTTGACAATTTGTTTATTTTAAAAAATAAATTATTAACCGAAAATGGTTCAGATTTTTTATAATTAATAATAATTAATTGGCTAAGTGACTTTAGTCATGTCTACGCATTTTTTCTTGTGATTTAGTCTTTTACACCGAAGCATAGAGCTTCTGTGCGTATTTTTCTATATATGCTCTTTTACATAAGCATAAAGTTTCTGTGAGATTTTTCTATACCCTCAAATTAATTGAATTCTCTTCTTTTTTTTTCCTCTCCCTCTCTCTCTCTTTCTTGCAATTTAATTTTTCTTAACCATAATTACAACAATAGTTTGAAATATCCGAGGAAATTAAAGATAAAAATTGGTTAATTTGACTAACATGCATACTTGATTGTATATCTAACATTTCTTGCATCATTGTCATTGGAAACTGCAATAATAGCATCATTTTACATGAGTTATTGATATTTTGAGAATCTCAAATGATCACCAACTGAAAGTTCAGGGGAGCTGGTGCAGCTTCTTCTTCCGACATCATACCATTGAATTATATCTATAGAAATGACAGTCTTATTGTGGGAGAGGATCAATGTCATGTTCTTCCGACCACCTCGCAAATGTATATGCGACACCATTCCAAACAAATAAAGATGGTTATTTTTAAAGGTAACACGACGAAATTAACTTCCATTTGCTCAATTTGATTTTTCTATTAGTTAAGTTACAAAATACCCTTGAAAAATGTCATTGCTATCCTACATATCCCACGTCATCAAGTCCACTCCTAAATAAAATAAATTTGAAACTTTATTGTATTTATTATTCATCATCTTTTATCATCCATTATTATTATTTATTTGTAACAAAAATTTAACTATTACTACAAAAACAATACAAAATATCATCAAAACTAATTTTACATTAAATAATCAATTAACAAAACCGAAAGTTGATTAACTACAGTAACCACTAAATCTTAAAACTACCAATTAACTTTAGCGAAATAGCCAATAATGTCAATCGGTACTAGCGAACATAAAAAAAAATCATGATCTGTCAGTTGGTGCTACGAACATAACAGCAGTTGTCGTCAATCACGAAACAAAAATAATAAAATATTTTATTAAAGTTCATCTTACGTTACCAGCACTCATAACTAAGGGTGAGTAAATTTGAGTTCGGATCAACCCGATCAGATTTCGGGTCAATCGGGTTGGAAAAAATAAACCCGAATTTAACCTAAATATGAGATCTTTGAGCATATTCGGATCGGATCGAATAAAGATTTGTACTTATTTTAATTTTGATTTTTTGGACTTTCGGATCGGATCAGGTTTGCAAAATCCAACCCGATCGGGTTAAAGCCTTCATTCAAATTCGATCCGAACCTGAATTTTTTGAATCGGATTGGGTTGGATTAGTTCGGGTTGGATCATTTTAGGGGTGTTCAGAATCCAATCCGATCCGCTCAATCCGTCTAATCCGCAAAAATTCGTTCCGTAAAATCCGATATGTGGATTGGTGGGTTGGATTAGATTGAAAATTTGAAAATCCATAGTCGATGGATTGGATATAGATTTACTTCTGTAAATCCGCGAATCCGCAAAAAAATAAAATTTATTTATTTATTTCATTAAAAATAAAACTAAATGTGGCTTACTATTTACTAATAAATAAATAAGTTAGAATGTAGTTACATCAACACTATATATATCTTATCCGATAATATATATAATAAACTAATTAAATAACTGAATAATTAAATAAACAAATATAGCTTTCTAAGCAGTTAATTTTTATAATTTTAGTTTCATGTGTTGATTTTAAATAAATGAGATTTGTTCTTTTCACTGTCATATTTTGAAAATTTGACTACATTATTCTAACTTTATTTAGACATTATTTATTATACTAGATTTTTTTATTTAATTAGTTCGTAGAATAAACATAATTAAAAATTTTTAATTCGCAAACCAATCCACAAAATGGTGGATTGGATATGGATTGGGTCAAATCCGCATCCGATTCGCCAGACATATGGATTGGATTGGATTGAAAATTTAAAACCCGTAAAATCATGGATCGGATATGGATTGATGTCCAATCCGTAAAATTCGATCCGCGAATACCCCTAGGTCATTTTCCCACCCCTATTCCTAACATACCTATCAGAACTCAATCTATGTGACTGATTGTAATAAAATTGCTTCCGAAATTTTCTGTAGGTTTTCTCATAAAATTTATTGTTTTTGGCAAGATTCATGCACAGGGAACTTGCGGTACTAACCTGTACAATTTTTATTTTAGGTACCTAATTAGAAGTTGTGTTATTTTAGGTACCTAATTAGAATTGTTCCCAGTATGTTGATGTTGGGGTTATCATATCGCTCTCACACATTAGGCCTTGGGTAAAAAATATAGAAACTCATTCTTCCTAGTATAGACTATTGGGCTAGCCCGAGATTCCTATTAGACTGTTTGGTCAGTGGAGATTGTCGGTGAACTTGGCTCTTATATTAGTGTTAGGAGATCTTCGGCCTCTCTCAACCAAAAAAATAGCTCTAGAATAAAGCTTTCTCTCACACTTATAAACTCACCATCAACTCCGTCCACAACTGATGTGGGATAACCCCAACAATTGATGGTGATCAAAATCATTCCATGCATTTTTTTTCCCGAAAATGGAAGATAGTATCCATCAATTTGGTCATGATTATTGTTTTTTGGTTGGCTAATCTTGGGTCCTTGGGATTTATTAGTTATTACTTGGAGCCTCAAATGATTTTGCACTTTTTAAAGGTAGGGGTAGAGCTTAAATTCATTTTTTAGTCCCTTACTTCCCTAAGATTCAAACTCAAGTGGCCAGCCAAAAAAGCTACTTAAAAACCACTCAACCATACCCTCAGGGTGAATGATTTTGCATTTGATAGGCCATTTCTTTTTCATTACTATGAAATTATCTAGTTAATGATTGTATAAAAAGTAAACTACTATCAAACGCATAGTACATATTCATTTTCACATAATTTGGCATACAAAGTACTTTGTAAGCATTCATTACTCTACTATTTTTTTATGAAATCTTTGAGACAAAATTATTTGAAGCTTTGGGTACCAAAAAGGTAACATCATTTGCTGCTGGGATTATATTCCGAGATCTAATTACCCATCAAAGTTCATAGCTTTTAAACATTTACTTTTTCTTGCAGGGGATGTTATGTTTTGCTTGTTTTCTTGAATTAGGCTCCCAGCAATGCTCTAGAAAATTCACCACAATCATGATCATCACATCTTGTGGTTCCATCCTAAGAGGTAAATAAATTTATCTCATGAGAGCAGCTCTCTTCAATTAGTTCCATTGTGCCTTATTATCAATGGTGAAACTAAAGAAATATGTAACATTCCACATCATTAGCGAGAAAATTCCTAGACTCGTTTATAAGCTATGGGTTCTCTAACTAAATAGATGTGTTTCGCGTTGCAACCCCAATAATGCAACAGTGACAGGCCATGTGCCTAAAGCAAACAATATCTCCTTGGTTGTTGAACTTTTGGATTGTTACGATTGGTATCAGAGCTGACTCACGACCCGAAGTGTAAATGGAGATGTTAATGATATGATTCATTGCTGTTATGTTTCTGTTGACCTTCACAAGGACATAAGGTCTTCAAGGGGACAAGTATGCAATATTTTACATAGCTAGCGAGAGAGTTTATGGACTAGCTTATAAGCCTTAAGCTCCCCTAACTAAGTAGATGTATTTTGGGTTACAAGGCGCAACAACAAAATCGTAACAGGCTGTATGTCCAAAGCGGAGAATATCTACTTGGTTATTAGGCTTGGGCCTTTACAATTGGTATCAGAGTTGACTCGTGAACCGATGTGTGGATGGATTTGTTAATAAATAATTTCATTTTGTTCTATTTCCGTTGACCCCCACAAGGGTCGAAGGTCTTCAAATGAAGAAGTATGTAATAACCCACATCGCTAACAAGAGAGTTCATAGAGTAGTTTATAAACCATAGGCTCCCCTAATGAGGTAAATGGTTTTGGGTTGCAAAGCACAATAAAAACAATGATGGTT
>JAEVFN010000042.1:0-147909 GCA_030449075.1 Murraya paniculata
ATGTGGTCCATATTTTTCAAAGTGGAACCACGTGAGAATTTTGTTATAATAAAAACATATTCAAGAATACTTCAAAAAGTCTTACTCAGTTGTGGGTACTAGGCAGGGGTTTTTTCAACTATCAAAACACTTATGGTATATTTGGTTTGAAGAAATATAAGGAAAGGAGAGGAGGGGGAAAAAATAAGGGAAAAAAATGAATTTCTTATCTATCCAGACAACAAAAAAAAATTGACTTTATTTTCACTCATTTTCTCCCCTTCTTTAATTTCCGTTCCTCTACTCTTCTACCATTTCTTCTAAGCAAACATGGGCTTAACACTTTTGCTTCTATCGTATGCCAATTAGACTTGCCTTTTTGAGTGACACATACATTAACGTTTGTAGGTCAAACTTGAGGAAGCCCAATGAATTACAGATAGTGGAAGCATTGTTAGATGGAATTAATGATGATGGAAATGAAGAGGATAAATGAAGATGAATGATCACCTAAATCATAATGCGCGTCTAATCTTTCATGCACGGGACACTTAAATTTCTCATTACATAACCTCAAACTTTGACAATATTTGCTCATTTTGCAACCCACCACACTAGCAAAGTTACAATCTTTTCTTTCTTTAGTTGATATGTCAATTTTTCCACTTCACAAATTACTATCTCGCCTGGGATTACCAACTCGATCGGCCATTGTACCATATGTATCACCTTTCATAGTGATAAGAATTAAGTGGATATCGCCATAATTTCAAATGCCGATATGTCGACTATAATAATACTGTACATATGTCGAGTGTTTACTCGTCTTAAAATTGTGCAGCTACTAGTGCCAAAATTTTAACATATCTGCACAATTTTAACAACTAATAGTGCTGAATATACAATATTATATTTATTCTTTCAGAAAAAAAAAAAAAAAAAAAGGCTGAAATTGAGAAGATACATGATCATGGGAATTAAGAAAAAGGAACCCATTTGGTTTTCATTATTATTACATAGTAAATTTTTGATTGGGGATTGAGATCAAGTTTCAATTGGATCTGAAAGGCATCTTTTACTTTTTCGTGTGGTGGTTGAATAGAAAATGATCACTTGAGTGGGAAGTTGAATGAATCCAATATATTTGTCCCCATGATATTTGATTTTAACACTTTTTCCTGTGGATAAAATATATCAACATTTTCTTGATATTATGATGAGTCAAATATAGAGCAACCTGGAAGAACAAAGAGCTTTTCAAAGTAGAAAAACCTTATTTTTTGTAGGTTCAGGTTTGGGAGACTGAGACATTAGAATGATTCAACGTACCACATTCATATTTCCTAATTTGCTTATGATTCATTAACTTTGTGTAGGGTCCAAGGTGAATACATATATATAATTCATTACCATAAAATTGTGTCCATTGAAGTAAAGCAATTCAGAAAGAAAATTTTTGTAATTACGAAAGCACCATCCACAGTCAGAATTCCATCAACAATTTTACCATGAAATTTGTTCTCATAGAAACTGAAAATTCTTTACTATCAAATATGTTATGATTAAGTTTATGGACAAATAACATGTGTTGTCACTTTTTTGTTTTGCTTTAATCAGTTTTATCCGCTTTCTAATCACAATTAAATTAGTCACTTTCTTGTTGTATTTTCTAGGTTTAACTATTTTTACTTTTTCAATATTTCATTATGATCATAATTTCATTGACTAAATGTCGTTGGTTAAAACAATTTTTTCTTAATTTTTGGATTAAGTATAATCAAACTGACAAGGAAAGAGAGAACGCAAAGAGAATAGATAATATAATTTAGGGGGAATAAAAAAGTAGATCATATGGAAGAGAGAGAGAGAGCGAGTATAAAAAAGTATATATATATATATATATTCTGCGTTTTCTTTATCATTTCCTTGAATGAGTCATTTAATCTTATTATTTAAAAACATCATGATTAGACTAATATACAAAGGTCGTTGATTTTAATATATTGTCAAATCATTGTAAATAAAATAAGCGAATAAGAACTTTTCTGCATTGTCTTGAGTGCCATCAAGTGTTATACGTGAAATAATTATTTTTGTCCAATAATTTAATTTATTAATGCGGTCAAGAATCAAGTCTAATAATCTATTCAACAATTCATGAAGCAGGCGACGAGGCAGAGTGATTAGGACCAATTCAAATTGAGAGACCGTCAGTTCTCTACTATTTAAATTGATATATACTACCCATTCCCTTATTATTTTCGAGAATAACCATGTTCATATAACAAATTTAAAGGAAAAGAAAGGTAAATAAATTACATTTTGCTAGTTCACACATCTACATAGAGGAAAATTCAGTGGCTGATGATCTTGCTAATTTCGGGTTAAATCTTAATGCTTATAATTGGTGGAATGATCCTCTTATTTCAATTCGGCAGAGTTTACATGAGGATGCTTGGAGTCGCCCTAAATATCGTTTTAAAATGAGTGATTTTGCATTCTTTCTTCTCTTTTTTTCCCCCTTAATAAAATTCAGTACCATTTACAACTAAAAAAAAAAATCATTTTCTTGACATTTTATTTTGGAAACATAAAATATATATTCATTATAAAGAAATATGTTAAAAATATCTTACTATTATTTTTTTTATTCACAACTGAAACTTATATTTTTTAATTTTAGTATTTAATCTTTTATTTTAATTTCTATTTATATAATTCATTCAATTAATAATTAATATGAATAAAAGTGTATTTGAAAATGAAGATAATAATGTAAAATTATCGTGTCGGGGAGTTATTGACGGTTAAGAAAATAGTACGAAAATAAGTGATATATATTTATTTCGATAGGGGCAAATTAGTAATTTCTCATTCAGACTTAACGTTTTCAAATGGAAATGTGATGCTCTAAACTCGCATTAGCAACGACAGCCCGTGCCACAAATTTTGTACAACATTAATATTCCATAAAATTGGCCCTAATAAAAATAAATAAATCAGTAAAATAACAAGTGAATGCTAATAAAAGGTTTATGGTTGTTGTATATTCCAACAATCACAAATTTCTTGATTTTGTCAAATATCAATATTTCATTACACATTTTAATAAAAGTACTTTGGGATTGTTTTCGATTCTCAAGCAATCACTTTGATAATAGTTTTAAACATGTTTGGTAAACTTAGATTACGACACAATCACTTTTAAAATAATTTGTTAAATATGTTTGGTAAATCAATACCAAAAATTAGAATGTTTATGTATAATGACCAAAATGTACAAATTTTTGCATATTATAAAAGGAAATAGAATTTTAGTTTTAATCAAAATTCTAAATGTATTTATTAATTACTTATTGAAAATATATAATCAATTTATCTTTCAACAAATAAATTAATTCAATAAATAAATATTGAGATAAAATAATAATAAAAAATTCGAGGTTTCGTTGTCAGTGTCCGTGACGTCGCGGGCGTTCAAAAATATTTACCGAAATTGATTAAATAGGCACCACCGATCGATGGCAAAATTTCATACTTTACTCAACAGAAGAAATTTCTCCAGCTTCGGAGGTGCGGTGGCGGAGAATGCGCCGCTCTAAGTTCACAACCACCATTAACCGCCGCTTAAACAGTGAGGAACTTAGCTTCGAAACTATCATAATCATAGTCAGATGATGCCGATCTATTGAATGACGGTGGTGATGCACCTCAGTTCATCGTCCTTTGGTGGTGGTGCGGCGGTGGGTAGAATAATTTGTTAAGCGTGTGCGCCGAGATAATATCTCCCTCTCCAAAAAAGATACCATATTTGCATTGTTCAAAACGCTTTCAATCTAATAGTACCAGAGGTGTCGCCTAAAGAGTTTGTTTCACAAATGTAGGTAACGGCACCTGAAACGTCACTGGTAGTTCTTTTTTTTTGGGGTTTTGTTAAATTTAAAAATTATTAGTAATAATAATACTTAGTTATATTATGTCAGTTTCAAAATTATTTTGAAAATTATAATTAAAGTAAGGATAATTTAGGTATGAAATATTATAAAATCGGATTCTATAAATCAGATTTTTAGAAGCTACTTTTGTAGGTTTTTAGAAGTTACTACAAAAATAAATTATTTGATAATCAGATTTTCAAATAATCCATAATTAAAAATATTTACCAAACACTTTTTAGATATTAAATTGTCAAAAATTTACTTTTTGACAATCTAAAACAATCTCAAATATGCTTTAAATTACTTGTTACATTTCTTAAATTCTACTTAAAGGGCACAAGTTCATAAATGTAACCAAAAAAAAAAAAAAAAACTTATAACCATTATATCATATATGAGACAATTTTAAGATTAACATTGTTGATGCTAGAATTTGGTCATAATGTGTTGCAACCAAACCTCGACACTTGAATGTGTTTATTGAGAGACGGATCTTGCTCACACTTCCTTGCCTCAATACTTGAATTCTTTCGACGACAAACACTTCCTAAAAAATCCACCTACGTTCACAACAAACGGTTAGGTCGGGTGTCAAATGTTTTTCTAGGATGACCCCTTCGACGCTCAAATAAGTTTCTGGGCCTTTGGAAAAAAACTTTTGCCACAACCCATGTGGCTTAATTTTGTTTACTTTTTATGGAAAGCTCTTTTTAATCATTCACTTGGAGAAATTAAAGGAAAGAGGTTGAGTAGAGAGGGAGTCAGAGTTCCGCCAAGAAAAAGATAAAAGAAGAAGATCTTACTTATGTGGTTGGGGCTTTTATAGGTAGCCGAAACCACCACGCCAATATTGATGCATGACCATGAGTGGATGCACTACATGATCGTGCATGGACACACTGCATGATCATTGGCGAACTGGCTTCGTACGTAGATATCTTGGAAAATCACACATGCTTGACTTTCTGCACACAAAGGAGAGGAGATTTCTCCACGAGCGGATCTCCTCGCGCCTTAACTAAGGAGAGCACAATTCACACAAGGCAACTTCTAGTCGTGCTCACTTTTTACCCCTCAAACACCAGTCCCCTAGTTTCTAGTGTTGAGAGTGAAACGAATCAAAACTAGAAACTTAATAAATCCTATTGACCAGCCTGGCTACTCAGACCTTTATAGTAAGATGCTGTTGAAAGTATTATTACTTCCCTAACTGAATTGCACCCTTTCACCCAAGTAGTCACATCGTTTTAGATGTGCGTGACGTGGCACGTACTGAACCAAGCGTTTAAAATTTCAAATGGGGGGTTACAGCACCATCGAGGCACACATTATTAAATGACGTGTCGGTTAGAATTTTTCACTACCCTAAAATTCCTAATTTCCCAAATCATTTCCTCTCTGTCATCCTTTTCCTTCACTCTTTCCAGTTAGTAAATTAGTCCCTTTCGCCAGAGATCAAGTTGCATAAACTGCCTCACTTCTAATTTTTCCTCACCCAAAATACTATTTCTTGTACTTCACCACTGGGTGTTTATTGTTTTTGCTTGGCTTTGTAGATTTTTTTATACTAGCTCTAGGTTTATTTGAAAGATGTCAAAGTGTAAAGAGAAAGTAGTTGATGTCGATGATGAATTAGAGTTTTTACCCCAATTTCCCTCTAAAGACTATAGGCGATACCAGTGTTTGAGAAAGTGCTAGGAGGATGTCTCCTAAGGCTTCGACCTTGTTTAGAGAAAACGAGTCAAATAGTATCTATACTGCTGAGGCCTTTGATACAAAGCAGACTTTGAGTGAGAATTAGGAGATATATTTTGGTGAGGATGGGGGTGAAGAGTCTTCACCAGAAGAGGTTTGACCAGAGAAGAAAAGAAAATTAGGTAGCGAATCTCTGGCTGACAGTTACCTCATTGACTTCGTGGCATGCAACACAACTATAAATGATTTAAATAGGCTTAAATAAGTATATAGCATTCCTGACGATATAGATCTTAGGGTTCTTGGTAAAAAGGGCACACCAAGCCATCCCTCAAGAGGATATGTCACCCTGTTCTTAAAATGTTTTAAATTAGGGATGAGGCTCCTTTTACAACTCTATTTTGTTCGAGTACTGGGAAGGATACATTTAGCCCTTAGCCAGTTAAACCCTAACAGGTGGAGAATACTCTCTTGTCTGTTTGTTTTATAGAACAGATGTGAGTAGAGTGAACCCTCCATTGATGAGATAAAACACCTATACTAACTGAAGAGTAGCTGATAATTCTATGAAATAAGAGTTATCATGACATTTTTAGACTGAAATCAATAGTACTTAAAGAATAAATTGTGTGTTTTTATTATATTTTTAATTACATTTTACATGAGCAGTAGTTTAAGTTTAATTTTAATAAATTAGTTGTGTTTTGGAATACTTTGTGCTCTGATTATGTGCATGATTATAAGGGATCAAAATGCTCAAGCTTTATGGATAGAAAGCTACAGACTTGCAAAGATGATAAAAGAACCTCGCCACAGAGAAAATAAAACAAGTCTAGAATAGAGAAGATGCTGTAACCGTTGTTGCAGCAATCTTGTAGCAACTGCAGATGAGATTTCACACGTGTTTACTAAAAAATTGCAATCCAAGGTTTCCAAAAATAGAAGACACGCAGTTACACGCTTTTGGTTACCCTAATTCCAAGTTATAAAAGGAGCACACATGAAACGAAAAAGAAAGAGCCATCATTAAAGAAAGGAACAGAGAAAAAAACAGAATAAGAGAGATTTGAGGACTGCAACAGAGGATTGAAGAAGAACAAAAAGGGAAAGATTGCAAGATCAAACAGAACCCAATTTCTTATCTTATTTTCTTGTTTCCACCTTTTTTATAGGAATGTATTTGATGGGTAAAACGAGTCATGTTACTGTTTTATCATAAATCATGAACTAAATTTTGTTGTGGTTGAGTGCTGAACAAACTTAATGGTTGGTTGACTGATATTTGCATGTTACTCTGTATTTGCTGCAACATTTTGTCTTAATTTTATTTAGTGTAAATCCCTATTTTGGTTGACCACCTATTTAGCGGATACTAGATAGGAAAGAGTCTAAAAAAGGTCTAACTTAATGAAACAAATTAATACAATACATAGTTGTAGACTAGGTTTCCCAAGTGGAGTTAATCTTGATGTGAATAGGGCCATACTTGATCTAAAATTAGTAAAGAACTAGATATATTGATTCACCTTGTAGGGTAATTAGAACCTAGAATGCATAATATTATATCTAATGTTAACGTAACAACTGATCATTGTTAGATTGCATTTAGATATACGACATCCAACAAGCGACAACTGAGAATGTATAAGAGATTCTGTCCAGTGCTGTAGTAGATATTGTAGTAACAGTACTGTAATTGAAAAACATTTTGTCTTTGTGTTTAATTTGAGAATTTATCTTATTGCATTTTGTTTGTTGCATCTTTAATTTAGTTATTTTCATTAATTATTTTATTTTAATTTAGACTAAAATTGCATCATTAAGATTACTGTAGCAAATTCTATAATATCAATCCCTGTGGAGATGATCTGAATACTCATAAGTATATTACTTATTGTGTACACTTGTACATTGACACATATAGCAGTAAGTACGATAATCAACAAGTTTTTGGCACTGTTGCCGAGGATTGAATGCTTATTGTGATTTGTGGAGTCATTTAGTTCTCTTTTAATTTGTTGACTGTGTTGACAAAAGTGCTCTAGCAACCTTTGTATATGCAGATACAAACTTGTTGAATTTCAATTTGATCCAAAAATTGAAAGGACTGAAAGGAGATTGAGAAAAGAGTATAGGAATTTAAGAGTTGCTGTAGATATGAATAATTTACATGATATGAGAAATTTGAACCCTCGAGGAGAAATACAACTCATCAATGCACAAGAAGGTCGAAATGGATAGAACAATCATAGGCAACTAGGGAACCATAATATTATCTACATGGTAGATGATAGAAACAGAGCCATTCAAGACTATGCAGTGTTAACCCCTTAAGCTATAAGTCCTGGAATAGTTAGACATGAAGCGCAAGTTGATAATTTTAAGCTCAAACCAGTGATGTTTAAGATGCTTCAAACAGTGAGACAATTCAATGGACTGTCATTCAAAGACCCTCATCTTTACCTTAAACTATTTTTGGAAGTGAGTGATGCTTGATGGAGCATCACAGGAAGCATTAAGACTCAGACTTTTCCATTTTCTCTAAGGGATTGAGCAAGAGCATGGTTGAACTCTCTACCGCCTAACTTCATTAATACATAGAATGACTTGGCTAACAAATTTTTAATGAAGTACTTCCCATCTACAAAGAATGCAAAATTGATAAATGAGATAACATCTTTCCATCAACTTAAAGATAAAAGCTTGTATGATGCATGAGAGAGATGCAAGGAGTTACCTAAGAGATGTCCTTATCATGGTATTCCTTACTGTATACAGTTGGAAACATTCTACAACGGTCTCAACCCAAGCACGAGATTAATGGTATATGCTTCAACAAATGGGGCTTTGTTATCTAAGTCTTACGACAAGGCTTATAATATTTTAGAAAGAATAACCAATAACAACTATCAATGTAGATGTCTTGACAGCATTATCAACCCATGTAACCTCGTTAACAAATATAGTGAAGGCTATGACTACTGCTCCAGTAACAGTCAATCAAGTGACTGAGATATCTTGTGTTTATTGCGAAGAAGGGCATCTATTCGACAATTATTCTAGAAATCCTGCCTTAGTCAACTATGTGGGCAACTTCAACAGAAAAAATCAAAATAATCCTTACTGAAACACTTATAACCCTATATGGAGACAACACCCAAACTTCTCATTGAGTAATTAAAATCAACATATTGTAGTAACCAATAGTCAAAACATGCCTGTGCAACCACCTAGATTTCAGCAGCAAAATCAAGGGCAATGAAGCACCATCAATGATCAACTCAGTTCTTTTGAAGATTTGATTAAGGAGTACATTGTGAAAAATGAAGTGGTTGTCTAAAGCCAAGCGGTAAGCCTAAGAAACCTAGAAAATCAAATTGGATAGCTTGCTACAGCATTAAGTAACAGATCTCAATGTAGTTTATCTAGCAACACTGAGGATCTAAGAAGAAAAGGAAAAGAACATTGTAAAGTGATTAATTTAAGATCTGGAAAGGATATTCATATTCTAGTTTGTGTACCAAAAAGAAGAGTTGAACCCATTTCAAAATAAGAAAAAACTCAAGTTAAGGAGGAGGCATAATATCCCCATTTCCAGCACACTAGAGTGACCAGCCAAGCTACAACATCTGCAGAAAATGATGATCCAGCACCTGTTAGAGAAGACGATGCAGCACCAACTACGTTAGTCTGGAACATGGCAAGAGAAAAGTAGTCTGTACAACCTGCTAGAGCACAACAGTTTAGGCACCACCACCTTTTCCCCAAAGATTTCAGAAACAAAAGCAAGATAAGCAATTCAGCAAATTCTTGGAAGTGTGGAAGCACGTATATATCAACATTCATTTCATGGAAGCTTTAGAACAAATGCCAAATTATGTGATGTTCTTGAAGGATATCTTGGCACAGAAAAAAAGACTTAAAGAGTTTGAAACAGTTGCTCTAACACAAGAATGCAGCCATATGTTTCAAAACAAGATACTTTAGAAGCTAAAGGATCTAGGCAGCTTTACAATCCCATGTTCTATAGGAACAAAACACAGTGGCAAAGCACTTTGTGATTTGGAAACTAGCATCAATCCCATGCCTCTATCAGTGTTCAAGCAATTGGGAGTTGGAGAAGTTAGACCAACAACAGTGACTTTGCAACTTGCTGACAGATCTCATGCTTATCATGAATGCAAGATTGAAAATGTATTAGTGAATGTGGATAAGTTTATTTTTCCAGTAGATTTCATAGTGCTGGACTTTAAGGTTGATAAAGAAATGCTAATCATTTTAGGCAAACCCTTCTTAGTCACAGGAAAGACTTTGATTGACGTGCAAAAATGAGAGCTGACTATGCAGGTTAATGATTAGTAAGTTTTAATATGCTAGATGCCATAAAAACCCTGATGATATTGTAGACTGTAATTTTATCAGTATTGTAGATTTTATTGTAGCAGAGGGAATAAAAAATTACTGCAGCAATGAAGAAATTAAGGCTGTAACATTTGTAGAACTTGAAGATAAAGATCTTAAACCAACTGACATAGCTTGATTATGAGAGAAACAACCCTTGAGAACTGACAAGCACTTTGAGTATCTAGATCTCTCAAATGTGGAAGTAAAACGTTCTATTCCCTTAATTTAGTCACCTCCTATTTAGAATTAAAACTTTTACTTCACATTTGAAGTATGTTTATCTCAGTGATAATGACACACTTTTTGTAATTATTTCATCTTCTTTAAATGCAGAACAATAAAAGAGCTTGGTGAATGTATTAAGAAGATATAAGAAGGTTATCGAATATACAATGGGAAATATCAAAGGAATTAGCCCATCCATATGCATGCATAGGATTCTATTGGAAGATTATTACAGTAATTCAATTGAGCAATAGAGAAGATTAAATCTCATCATGATGGAAGTTGTGAAGAAAGAGATCATCAAATGGCTTGATACTGGAATCATTTTCCCAATATCAGACAGCTCATAGGTAAAGCTAGTACAATGCATTCCAAAGAAAGGTTGAGTAACAGTTGTAGCAAATAAAAAGAATGAGCTCATTTCCACAAGAACAGTAACTGAATGGAGAGTTTGCATGAATTATAGAAAGCTAAACAAAAGAATGAGCTCATTTCCACAAGAACAGTAACTGAATGGAGAGTTTGCATGAATTATAGAAAGCTAAACAAAAGAATGAGCTCATTTTCCATTACCTTTCATAGATCATATACTGGATTGACTTGCTGGAAAGGTGTATTATTGTTTCTTGGACGGATACTCAGGCTACAACTAGATTACTATAACACCAGAGGATCAGGAGAAGACAATATTCACTTGTCACTATGAAACCTTTGCCTTTAGAAGGATGCCATTTGGCCTGTACAATGCTTCAACAACCTTCCAGAGGTGTATGATGTCTATCTTTTTAGATATGGTTAAGCAAACGCGTGAGTTATTCATTAATGATTTTTCAGTTTTTGAGAAATCATATGATGACTGTTTGTATTGGGAAAAGTGTCATTTTATACAGATGTACTTAAGAGATGTGAAGAAACATATTTAGTATTGAATTGGGAAAAGTACCATTTCATAGTACAGGAAATGATAGCCCTAAATCATAGGATCTTTAGAAAGGTAATAGATGTGGATAAAGCAAAAATAGAGGTGATTGATAAATTTCCACAAACTACTTCAATTAAGGGCATTAGGAGTTTTTTAAGACATGTTGGGTTCTATAAAAGATTTATTGAGGATTTTTCCAAAATATCCAAACATTTATATATGTTGCTGGAACATGACAGACCCTTCAATTTTGATGAGAACTGTTTAAAGGCCTTTGTTGAGTTAAAGAGAGCATTTTTTATAGCACTAGTTCTTGTAGCACCCAATTAGAGTATGCCTTTTGAATTGATGTGTGACGCTAGTGACCACTCTATTGGAGCAGTGCTAGGATAAAAGAAAGGCAAGATTTTTCACTCCATTTATTACACTAACAAGACTCTTGCAGATGCACAACTCAACTACATCACCACTGAAAAGCAGTTGCTAGCAGTTGTTTTTGCATTTGACAAGTTTAAATTTTATTTATTTGGCACAAAAATGACTGTCTACACAGACCACTCAATTATAAAGTATTTGATTTTAAAAAAAGATGTCAAACCAAGGTTGATTAAGTGCATATCGAAAAAAAAAAAGGTTGATTAGGTGGATTCTTTTACTACCAGAGTTTGACCTAGAGATCAAAGATAAAAAAGGCATTGAAAATCAACTAGCAGATTATCTCTCAAGGCTGAAAGCCGATACAAGTGCTCTGACCAAGCAGGACATCAAATAAACATTTCCTTATGAGCAATGGTTGATGCTACAGCATGCATAAATACTACAGCAATCAGGATTTCCATGGTATGCAGATTTTGTTAATTACCTAGAGAGTGGATTACTACCACCTGATTTGAGTTGCCAACAGAAGAAGAGATTTTTCCATAATGTTAGAAGCTATCAGTGGGATGCCTACTGGTACAAGATGTGTTCAGACCATGTGATCAGAAGATGTATTCCTGATGATGAAACTTCCAATGTTCTTCAGTCCTATCATGCTGCAGCATATAGTGGACACTTTGGAGGACACAGAACACGAGCAAAAGTTCTTCAATCAGGTTATTATTGGCCTTCTATTTTGAAAGATACTTATGAGTTTGTTAAATATTGTGACTGGTGTCAAAGAATGAGAAACATCTCTCAAAAGTATGAAATGCCATTAACCAACATCTTGGAGATTGAACTTTTTGATGTATGGGGAATAGACTTTATGAGACTATTTTCACTCTCTTTTGGCAACTTATACATCTTAATGGCTGTGGACTATATATCCAAGTAGGTAGAAGCTGCAGCATTGTGAACAAATGATGCCAAAGCAGTAGTGAAGTTTCTTCAGAAGAACATTTTCTCAAAATTTGGCACCCCTAGGACCATTGTCAGTAATGAAGGAATCCATTTTTGTAATAGGATGTTTACTGCAGCATTGGGTAAGTATGAGATCAAGTATAAAGTTGCTACAGCATATCATCCACAGACAAGTGATCAAGCAGAAGTGTCCATGTAACGCCAAAAAAAAAATTATGATATTAAATTATAAAAAATTTGTTTACGGGAATTTATAAAGGGTATTATTACCTTCATTAATAAGGATTATTCATGGGATAATTTTGGAAAAAACTTACCATTTCCAAAATTAATAGGGTTTCTTCAGGTTCTCTATAGATTCATATTTTTTCCCTCTTCCATAAACCTTAGTCTACAATGCTTTCTTCTATTTTCTTTGCTGCTCATTACTCTCTTACTTATACCTTATGATTCAAATCTTTGCTTAGGACAGAATCTTAACAGTTGGTAAGTTTTATACTCCCTATTCTCCATAAGTTTTCCTATCACTCTATTAAGGGTTTTATTGATATGTTTTTTTAGATTGTTACAGACCATAATGCATGATTTAGAACGTCTTTAAGTCATGTTTAGGGTTTTGATTTATTATTGAGTCTTTGGTAATCAATCCTTGATTCAATAAACACATTGGACAATTTTGGATAGCATGAATATCTTGAAATTAAAGACATATTTTATGAAAGATTCTTAAGACAAACTTTATCTTTTTGAAAACTAGACATGTAGAGCTTATTGAATAAATTTTGTTTCATAAGATTTAACTTCGTTTTCAATTTTATATGGATTTTCAAAACTGACACTGCTTCACTGGAAAACTATGATTCCAGTAGAATGACCAGATTCACAAATTCATTTGTACTAACAAATGAATTCAAAAATTCTGAAATTTTAAACAGAGATTGATATATGTGTCTAGTATTCACAGTTTTTATTTCATAATTTTTTATCAATTTCTGATTTTAAAAAAATCTCAGAACCTGCTCTGGTCAGTTAAGGCACTGTGAAAGAGTTTCTAATTTGTCAAAAAAAATAGTTTTGAAAATGATTTTAGTTTTGGATCTTCTTGAAACTTTTACATGAGATACCAATGGATGTCCAGAATAGTTCTATAAAATATTATGTCATTCTAATTTTTAGATTAAGAGTTAAAATTTCGAGAATAAGACTTGTGCGACTATGAATTAGAAAATCAAGTTCTTAGAATAAGTTCTTAATAGTTATATCTTGTGTTTATTTAAGGTGTTGGAGGTGTTTGAGGCTCTTAGAGGCTTAGAGGTGTTTTATATCAATCCTTTTATTAAGATAAGTAACTTCATTCTTAATATACTAGATATGTACGATTATTTTAATATTAGTATAATTATAAAAGTTTTTATACTTCTCAAAAGATTAATTGATTTTCATAACAAAATTAGTTTATGTAAACGTTTTCAAAATTATTTCTTCTTTTTAACAAAAAATTATAAATGCTTTTGAATATGTAATTTATTTTGCTACATGATTACCTTTATGATTTTGCCTATAAAATATTTTGCAAGTGTAAATTATTGTTATGGACATTTATGAATCTTATACGAATGTTTTGTGCCCATATACGATTTAAATTATTTATGATTGTACGGGAGTCACCTTTTGAGACTATATGGGGGACCATCTCTCAAAGCTTAAAGTGCCGCGAAGTGCTACATACAGTGCAAAGTGCCACGTACAAGTCATTACATATGAAAAACTAATTTAAATGTTTTGGCTCATTGTCCATAGTTATTCTGATTTATATATATATAAAAGTTCCAGACCAATATTAGGTTTCTCTTCTGAGTATGCACACGATATTCTGATTATGATTATGTTTCTGGCCGGGTCACCAGGCGTATAAGTGACACTATGGGACATAAGACAATCCTTTGTTTTCGGTGTATATGTTATACGATTTGCTTTCATGATTAATTATACTTTTGATATTCTAAATTACTATGAATTTATGTCATCTTATGATAATATGCTGTTTTATGAAATTTATGAATTATAATATATGTTCTAATAAAAAGAGGGCTTGGAATATTTTTGATTCTCGATAACCTAATGTGTTGGAAATAATTTTACTTATTGAGTTGACGGCTCAACCTTCGTCATTACTTTTTGCAGATTAGGTACCTTGTTGAGATTTGTGCTTATTATTGGAGTTAGAGATTTGTTTCCTTTTTCTAGTTGAATAAGAGAAGAAAAACTCATATTTCTTTCAAGTTTATTTATTCTATGAACTTGTAATTTGGTAGTTCTGAGACTTTTGTTATATTTATGTCTTCGAAAGAGATTATTTAGTATTAAACACATGAATTTGTCGTATTATTTGATAAAAAAAAATTTGAGGTATTCAGTTTGAGATTTTTGTGTAAGAATTTTGATTTGAAAGTAACCTCCTTGATCGCGTGCTCCGCATGTATTGGATTTAGGGTGTTACAGTCCAACAGGGAGATAAAGAAAATTTTAGAGAAATTGATGAATCCCAATAGAAGGGATTGGTCTTTTAGACTAAATGACTCCTTATGGACTTATAGAACATCTTACAAAATCCCACTTGGCATGTCTCCATACAGAATTGTTTACAGCAAAGCATGTCATTTGCCATTGGAGCTAGAGTATAAAGCATGTTGCGTAGTTAAAACAGCTGAACATGGATATGAATGTTGTAGTAGAAAGTCACAATTTTGTGAGCTAGAAGAGTTACAGTTATTCTCCTATGAAAATGCACGAACTACAAGGAGAAAACTAAGCAATAGCATAACAAAAAAATCCAGTAAAGGAAACTTATTCCAGGGCAACAAGCGCTGCTCTACAACTCTAGATTGAAACTTTTTCTTAGAAAACTTAAGTCCATATGGTCAGGACTGTTCAAACTCATAAAAGTTTATCCTTATTGGGCTATGGAACTTCAAGATGAAAGAACAGGACACGAATTCAAAGTAAATAGGCAAAGAGTAAGCACTATATGGGAGCTGGTGTGAACAATCCAAGAGAGGATTTGTTCCTCAAGGACCCAACTTGAGCAATTAGGGATGGTCAGGCGGAAGGACATAAAATCAAGTGCTGATTGAGAGGCAACCCAATAAGGGAAGTTGTTTCAAGTTTTTAGAGCATTAAATTCAGTTTTTTTGAAAAAAAAAATTATTTAATTTGTGTTTTTGTTATTTTAATTGTGCATCTAATTTATCTTTATTTTCTTTTATGTCCTTGTGTTAAATTGCAATAAGTAGAAGTTAAAAAAAAATTGGCAAGAGGCATAAAGGAATTACTATAGCATTATTTGCAGTATGACGGATAGAAGATGGGTCTTCAAAAGATATATGCATTCTCTGTGATTGCTACAACAATAGAGTGGTTGTTACAGCAATGATCTGTACTACTGTAATGTCAGCCTTTGATTTTTAACTATTGGAGAGGCTGACACGCTTCTGTCAGCAAATCATAAATTAAGATAACGGGAGATTATAAAATCCATAAATTACTGTGACTTATATCATTTCCTTTTCCATTTAAAATTTAAAATTCTTTCTAAGTTTATCCTATTAATTACTTTTTTCTTTCCACTTTCTCTCATGTTATAAATTAAGAATTCACTTTAAATATTACAATTTTACTATAACTCTCTCTTTCTACCTGTAACTCTCGGCATATTTGCAAATTTTTTTTCACATTTTATTTGTCTTCTTCCAGCTCAATAATACTTACTCTAAATTGCTATAGCGATGGTGAAAATTAAAACACGTGCTGTTAGATTGAAAGACCCTGCATGCTTCCACAACTATGGAGGCAAGGACAAATTTGAAGAATTCATGGAGCCGTGAAAAATTTTAGAAGAAAAAGGCTCTACATTTCCAAAGCAGCCAACAGGAGTAATGCACAGTATATATACCGCTATAGCACAAAGATGATGGATCAAGTTTTGTGCTTACCCTCAATATCCAATCATCTCGGTCGTTAAGGGGTTCTACTCCAACATGATGCAGCAAGACCAACGTAGCATCTTAATAAATTTAATTTTGAAAGAGCTAAGGAAGCTGCTCCAGTTAAAGTGAGTAAAGATGCAGAGGCTGAATGAGAGTCTGAGGAAAAACAGCAGCCAAAGCAAGAGGACGCAAAAGATGCTAAGGTAGTAGAGTACTTAGAAGTGGAGCAGGAAGCACAGGAAGAGAAAGAAAAAGAGCAGGAAGAAGAGGAGAAAAATGAAGAGGAACCTCTAGTGGTGACTCCCATAAGCAAAGGAAAAGAGAAAATTTTGGTTGAAGAGGAGTCCAAGTCAGAGTGGGAAGAGGAGCCATAGAAGAATCCATTAGCAAAGTTGCTAGGACAAAAAAACCAAGAAGCAGCTTGAGAAACCTCATTACAAGTATCACTACTAAGGAATAGGCAGCAGCAACACCTGCACGAGCTGCTACATAGCAAGCCCCAACAAAATCCCCAGTCCTAGCTCCCAAGGCATCCAACAAAAGACAAGTGGCATAATCTTTGGGATGTGCTACAGTAATGCAAGCACCAGAAGAACCAGAACATAAGAAAACAAAGACAACTCTGCTCAAAGCCATAGAAGCTACTGAAACCCCCCCAACTAGTCCAACTAAGAGCCAGAAGAAGAAACAACCTACTACTGGAACCCTGGGTTCACCAAAAGACCATTTAAGATGTGGATTAAAGAAGAAGTGAACATTTTCAACCCAATTTAACTTTTCAATTTCTGAAACTTTTCTTCTCTTTATTTATTTTATCTCGTTTATTTTGCATTTCTTTCTTTTAAGTGTACGTATGTTTGTCTTTTAATTAATGTTGTATGCATGTGAGGACACAACACCTCTCAAGTTTGGGGGGATTGTGCTATGGTGTAATGTGTCTATGAATGTATATATTTGTGTTGTGTATGTGTAGCTCTGTTGATCTAGCACTTGTACTTTGATTAGAAAACCCAATGAGGACAAATTGAGTGTTGAAATGAAGGATGAATGACTGCCAAGTAGAGAGAGTTTATAAATGAAGGTTGAAATTCTGTCTTAACACTTAGGCTTTGGTTGAATTTTATGAGTATGCTGTAGCAACAAGGTTAAAAATATCTCAAGTTTGGGGGGGGGGGGGGGGGGGGGGGATTTGAAAATTTTTGAGTATGCTGTGCCAGTTATGAAATAAAATTTTATTCCAATGACTTAGTTGCTAAGTAACCAGGGCTGAGTATGTACCCCATATGCAAACTTCAATTAAAAGGCAGCGAGAGTTATGAGCATTATTGTAGCAAAAATAATAATAATAATAATAATTTTATTGTAGCACAGTTTGAAACCAATTTGTTGATTCTTGTTTCCTTAAAAGAGGAAATGTCCGTTGTTTGATCTTTAAGTTATATTTGATGCTTGTGCGATGCTGCAGCAACTCTGGAATTTGATCAAAGCGACACACACACACACTTCGGACATAATAAGACTTAAGTCTAGAACTGGAACTGCTTATAGTAATTTGCATGTTAAAGAATGAGATTTGAAGGTTGATGAATCCAAGCAAGTTAGATAACAGAACTAAGTTGTTTGTGCATGATTGTGTGATTGAAGTGTTAGTGTTGTTGTCATTACTTCAGGTCAAGTAATGGTTTAAGTTTGGGGGTATGATAATTCTATGAAATAAGAGTTATTATGGCATTTTTATACTCAAAACAATAGTACTTAGAGAGTAAATGATGTATTTTTATTACATTTTTAGTTACATTTTCTATGAGCAATTATTTAAGTTTAATTTTAATAAATTAGCTGTGTTTTAGAATACTTTGTGTTCTGATTATGTGCATGATTGCAGGGGACTACAAAGCTCAAGCTTTATGGATGGAAAGCTACAACAACGGACTTGCAGAAATGACAAAAGAACATGGTTGCAGAGAAAATAAAACAAGTCTGGAACAGAGAAAATGTTGTAACCGTGCTGCAGCAATCCTGTAACAACTGCAGACGAGATTTCACGCGTGTTTACTGAAAGATTGCGATATAAGGTTTCCAAAAATGGAAGACACGTGGTTACATGCTTTTGGTTGCCCTAATTCCAAGTTATAAAGGAGCACACATGAAAAGGAAAAGGAAAGGCCGTCATTAAAGAAAGGAACCGAGAAAAAAAAAGAAAAAAAACAGAGAACAAGAGAGATTTAAGAGCTATAACAGAGGATTGAAGGACAACAAAAAGGGAGAGATCACAAAATCAAGTGGAACTCAATTCTTTATCTTATTTCCTTATTTCACTATTTTATGAAAATGTATTTGATGGGTAAAATAAGTCTTGTTACTGTTTTATCACAAATCATGAACTAAATTTTATTGTGATTGAATGTTAAATAAACTTAATGGCTGTTTGACTGATATTTGCACGTTACTCTGCATTTACTGTAGTATTTTATCTTGATTTTATATATTGCAAATTCCTATTTTGGCTGATCACCCATTTAGCATATAGTAGCTAAGAACGAGCCTAAAAAAGGTCCGACTTAGTAGAATAAATTAAGACAATACATGATTTTAGATTGGGTTTTTCAAGTTTAGTTAATCTCGACCTGAATAGGGTCATGCTTAATATAAAATTAGTGAATAACTAAATATAGGGATTCACCTTGAAGGGCAATTGAAACCTAGAATGCATTATGTTATATCCAATGTTAGCTTAACAACTGGTCATTGTTAGGTTGCATTTAGATATAAGATATATAACAGGCGACTGCTGAGGATGCATAAGAGATTCTGCCATGTAATAGATGTTGTAGCAACAATACTGTAATTGAAAAACAGACAATACCATTAAGTAAGTTTAGTCACTCAACTACTCCTTTGCTATTGAGTTTGCCTTTGTGTTTGATTTGAGAATTTACCTTGTTGCATTTTGTTTATTGCATCTTTAATTTAGTTAGTTTCATTAATTATTTTATTTTAATTTAGACTGAAGTTGCACCATTAAGATTGCTGTAGCAAATCCTATAACATCAATCCTTGTGGAGATCATCTTAATGCTCATCAGTATATTACTTGTTGTGTACACTTGGACATTCACACATATCGCAGTAAATAGGACAATCAACAGCAGCCCAAAAGATGTAAGTTGGTACTACTTTATGTCATGCACTAAAACGAGAAAACCCATAACTGAGATCCCTACCTTAGGTGGAAATTGAATGAGCAAGTTCTTCTTTGCAACTAGAGTCAGGTAGTGTTTACAGATGGTGGGAATATTCATGTTCCTTTCTATTTCTGGACTCTAGGTTGCTTGCTGGTTTAATACGTTCTTTCTTTCTACTCACGTAGTTGAGTTGTAGCATTCCAACTTGATTTCGACTTGTGTTGCAGACTCTTAGAGTGTGGTCTACAACATCAAAAGCAAATTGTAAAAGATAGTTGAGATCGCACTAACTAATTCTTTCTACTTTCCATCCCCAGCTCGGTCAACTCACAGCTAGTGTCAGAAACCTACTATATGGAAGACACTATGGTCGTAGTTTTGAACAAAAAAAGGCCCTCGTTCTGGTGATGTTAAGGGGAGTTCGAGCATAGATGCTCTTCTAGTGAAAAAACCTAACAATACAGAAAAGGTTTCTCCTCTGAAGGTTCTCCCACCTCTTCTGCCTAGAGCAAGAAGACCAAGTGGGACTGTTAGTGAGAAAAGTCCAACCACTTCTCCTCCTCTTGGTGGTCTAAAATCTCAGCCTCCACGTGAGTGACCAGAATATCCGGTCCCCTATATCAACGAGTATACTATGCTGGTAAAGAAGAAGGATCATGAGGATTTCGAAGGTCATACACTCGTGGATCTAGTAGGCACTCTTCAATTTGGTGTGTTCCAACTAGGCACCCTGGCCCCTCACAACAAAGCAAAAGTTGGTTGTTATGATAAGAAAATCAAAAATGGCATTAAAGCTTCAAAGAAGAGAGTGGATGCTGATAAGGAGAAATTAGGCCAATTTAATCTCGAGAACTTAAAACCTGTGGAGCAGTTTTCTCTCTCTAAAGCTATGGTGGTTCAACTCGAGAAAGAGCTAGCCAATACTGAAGAAGAGCTTGCAAACCGAAAGGCCTCTTATGATTTTAAGTTGGAGTTTCTTCAAGTAGCCCAGCAGGGCCAGATCAAGGCTCTGGAAAAAGAAAGAGCTAGCCAATATTTACGCATGATTGCCTACTCGTCTTTGCTTGGTCGAGTAAGTTCTGGCAAGATTGACTTTGTCTCGCCTCGAGGAGGCATTAACACTTAAAGTCTTATACTTGTTTTAGAAAATATTTACGAATGATTGCCTGCTCACATTCGCTTGGTTGAGCAATTTGTGGTAAATTTAACTTTTTTATCTTGCCTCGAGAAGGCTGTGAGACTAGTCTTATATTTGTTTCAAAAAATATTTACACATAATTGTCTGCTCGGCTTCACTTAGTCAAGTTGGTTCTGACAAATTTGACTTTTTTGTCTCGCCTCGAGGAGGCTTTGAGACCTAAAGTCTTATACTTGCCTTAGAAAATATTTACGCATGATTGTCAGCTCACTTTCACTTGGTCAAGCAGGTTTTGACAAATTTAACTTTTTTACCTCGCCTCGAGGAGGCTGTGAGACTTAAAGTCTTATAACTGCCTTTAAAAAAGAGAGGGAATTAAATGGATGAACTTCATCAGGCTCATATTATTCATAACTCATGAATTATAAGAAATAAACCAAACATAAAACATTGGATAACTATAAAAGAAAAACAATTGGCTCATTATAGAAAACGCTTATTGGAAGTACTTTTTCAAATGTTCAGCATTCCACGATCGTTTGACCTCGCGACCATGTACATAAGCTAACTTGTAAGCTCCTAGCCTTATTGCTCGCAAAACTCTCCATGGCCCCTCCCAGTTGGGGCCAAATACTCCTTAGCTTAAGTCTCTAGTATTCTAATTCACTCTTCTAAGCATCCATTCACTACTCATGAATTATCTTACTCCCATATTTTGGTTGTAGTAATAAGCAACTCTTTGTTGGTAACCTGCCGCCCTTCTCGACTCCCGATTAATAAGTCCAAGTTTAAGCAGATCTACTCGCTATTTTCCTTCTCACTAAAATACTACATCCGATGGATAGTCATCCAAAATTTTCATAGGGGCCACTATTTTGTCACTAAAAGCTAAGGCGAACGGTGTTTCTCCAGTGGCAGTCCTATGAGTGGTTCTACATGCCCATAGCAGGCTCGACAGTTCATCGACCTATGCCCCCTTCTTTACCTCCAATTAAGTTTTCAAAACCTTCTTTATAGCTTTATTTGTTACTTCTAGGGTGAGTTGGCGAGCAGAATTTCAGCTCTATACCCAGGTTCTGATAAAACTCTCTAAAGTTGTGATTATGAAATTGTCTACTATTGTCTACTATCAAGGCATGGGAAATTCCATATCTACACGCAAGGTTCCTCCAAACAAAATCGATTGTCCTCTTTTCTGTAATCTTACTAAGAGCCTCAACTTCAACCCGTTTCATGAAATAATCAATGGCCGTAATAGCATGAGTAACTACTCCTCATCCTTTGGGTAATGGCCCGATCAAGTCGATCTCCCATTGTGCAAATGGCCATGGTGAGGACATAGTGGTGAGTTTCTACGGTGGCTGTATTGGATGGCAGGCAAAATCGTGGCAGCTTCCACATAATCTGGTCTTTTCTTGCGCATCATGGTGCATTGTTGGCCAAAAATACCCTTGCCTTAAGGCCTTGAGTGCTAAAGACCTCACCCCTGAGTGATTTCCACATATCCCTTTATGAATCTCCCTCAGCACATAATCTGCTTAATCTTCATCCAAGTATAGGAGGAAAGGCAATGTATATCCTCGCCTATATAGTACCCTGTTAATCAATGTGTACTGGCTACCTGGCACTTCAGCTTTCTTGCTTGTACTTTGTCTTTTGGTAGTGTCATATCTCAAATGTATGAGATTATTAGTTCCATCCATGAGCTCCACTCGCATATTCTTATCACCTTTGTTTCCTACTCAATGCTCAGGGTGGACTTGACTTCTACAAGGACTGACTTAGGTATTCTTGCATCTGACGTGGTAGTCATTCTGGCCAAGATGTCTGCTCAGGAGTTTTTTGTTCTCAAAATTATGCACGATATCGACAGCCTCAAATTTCTCTATTATCTGCTTGTCCTTCTTCAGTTACAATTCCACCTTCTCACCCTTGGCTTGGAAGTTCTCGTTCAAGTGATTTGTTATGTGCTGAGCGTCTGTTCTAATCTTCACTTTATCTGCTCGCACTACCTGACCCAACTTTAGTCCTGCCATGAAGACTTCATGCTTCACCTGATTGTTAGTTGTCTTGAATTCAAACCATATAATATATGAGACTTCTTCCTGTTTTAGGCTCCTTAAAATCACTTCTGCCCTTACTTCCAGGTCACTGGATGAGCCGTGCACCATTATTAGCCAAACGTTGCCCCTAATACTCCTCGCAATTGCTTGATCATCATTAGCTTCCTGGTCTGGCTTGATGAGTTCTATTACAAAATCTGCTAATGCCTATGCTGTGATTGTTGCTTGGGATTTATAACTGATGCCAAACTCATTCAACTCCACCGACCACTTCACTAGGCACCGAGAAACCTCTGGTTTGTGCAGCATTTGCTGAAGTAGTTGATCAGTCATTACAACAATTAGATGCACCTGGAAATACAGTCTCAGTTTTCAAGCAGCTATGACCAGAGCTAATGCCCACTTTTCCACCATAAGATACATAATTTTTGCATCGAGCATAGCTTTGCTGGTATAGTACATTGGGTGTTGAATTTCTTCCTCCTCTCATACCAGCACCACACTTGTGGCCCATTCGGGCACTGCCGGGAATAAGTATAATGTGTCACCTTCTCATGGTATCGATAATAGTGGTGTTTCGGGCAGAGACTTCTTCAACTCTTCAACTCTTCAAAAGCTTCCTCACACTCTGCGATCCACTCAGCTTTTTTTCCTCTCGCCATGACCTGAAAGAAGACATGACATTTGTCTATTGCCGTTGATATAAACCGGTTTAGTGCTGCTAATTTCCCGATAAAACTTTGTATCTTCTTGAGTGTGTGAGGAGATTTCATCCTGTCAATTACCCGAATCTTCTCAGGATTCACCTCGATTCCTCTATGGCTTAGCATGAATCCCAAGAACTTTCTTGATCTCACTATAAATACACACTTTTCAAGGTTACACTTCATCTTATGTCTTTTCAATAGCTCAAAAGTACCTTTTCAGGTGTCTTGTGTGTTCGTTCGGGTTTTAAGATTTGGTGATCATGTCATTCACATAGTCCTCCATGGTGCATCCAATGAGTGGCTTCAAGATTTCCGGACCCATGAAATTAAACTAAACAACTCATTTTATACACTTCCCAGCTAAATAGGCCTTGGACTGGGCTCTCTGACTGGGCCACAAAAACCACTCCGCAGCGCGAGTATTTCACTTTTGTCTACTCGAGCGAGTCCCGCCAACACCCTCCGTATCGAAAAACAGCGGGAATTCAACGTGAGCCGTCAGGTAGCTAAGCCAAAAAATTCATTCGAAACACGACAACGATCAATCAGTCTCAAAGCTTTTTGAATATTTTACTTCGGGAGCCTCTGCTTAAAATTTTGATTAAAATAATTTAAATGGAAAAATTTAATAACAGAAACTCTAATCACAATCTCTTTTCAACTAATCAAGCACCGTCATGCCCAAATTCAAACGAACTGGTCAACGCTCCAAAAATTACCCCATCAATTCGTGTCTCTCAGCTCCATTTGGGTTTCGATTTGAATTTTCATTAACTTCATTGTTTTTCCGATGAAGCAATTGTGTATGATTTTCTTTGTGCTCATCGTACTGTCACTTATCTCCGTCACCGTCAAATCAAAATGCACCAAAGGCTGCGATACAGCTTTGGCTTCGTATTACGTTTGGACCGGCTCGAATCTCACCTTCATAGCCCAAACCCTAAGATCTTCCCTCGTCGACCCCAACGATGTTGAATTTAGATCTATTTTATCTTACAACAAGCAACTGCCGAACAAAGACAGTCTCCCTGCTGATACGAGAATCAACGTTCCGTTCCCCTGCGATTGTATCAACGGTGAATTCCTCGGCCACGTGTTCCAATACTCGATCAATTCCGGCGACACGTACGAGAAGGTCGCGACTCTTTATTATTCGAATTTGACTGATGCGGCGTCGTTGGAGAGGATAAATAATTATCCACCGACGAGGATTCCGGATACTGGGACGCTTAATGTGACCGTGAATTGCTCGTGTGGTGATGCTGAGGTGTCGAAGCAGTACGGATTGTTTGTTACGTATCCGTTGAGACCGGGTGATAGCTTGCAGTCGATTGCGAGGAATGTGAGTTTGAATGAGAGTTTGCTGCAGAATTATAATCCTGGTGTGAATTTTAGTCGTGGGAGTGGTTTGGTCTTTGTTCCCGGCACAGGTGATTGTTTTTTGCTTTCAAAGATTTAATTTTGTGTGCTTTAGACAACATTGATAATTTTGTGTGCTATAGACAACATTGACGGATAGTTAACGCATCTTTTTTTTTCTTTTTTTCTTTTTTTTAATGAGGGTTTGAAAATTGTGTTGGAAAGGGTTATTATTTTATGGGAATTTGATGCATAGCTGTGGCATTTGTTGATTTAAGGTATGTTTGGATTGAGACGTGTTGTGGCTTTTTTAATTTACAGCTGTTCTGTAACACACAATTCACCAGCTGTGGGTGGATGGTTTTGTAAACATTAACTGCCAAGTAAAATGGATATTTGCCAAATGGTTTTGATGTTCTGCTTACACAGTTAAGTAGAAGCAGGATAATTGCAAACCTATCGTTATATAATGAGTTTGAGATTTAAAGGTTCATTTATTTAGTAAGTGCAATCAAATGGGATCCGGGTGTTGGACATAGGGTTTGTTGTGGAGTTAAGGTAAATAATGATCTTCTGGTTTAAAGTTTGATTGGACTTACTATTTGATAGTGGCTCAGGGTTAGTAATATACGTTGTAGATTTTGATTTAGAATGTCTACTAGCTTCACTCTTCAGTGAATTTGTTGTCAGTTGGTGCTGTCTGGAGGTTTGTGGGTTAGGAGTTGTTATATATTCATGTGTGGAGAAGTTAGTATGCTGCCACTTTTGTTTCATGTATTGGTGATAATTACTGGAATAATCCTTTGTTTTGTCAAGCCATTGCATAGATGATTTAAGTTGTAGAACCATGCACCGGAGATCTCATTGTTGCTAGTAGCTTTTATAAGAATATTATATGTTGGATGCTTTTTTTTTGGGGGGGGTTCTATAAACTATTGAATTTTTGTGATGCCACTCTTTATTATGTACCTGTTAACCATTTTGGAAGAGCAAATCAGTATCCCCTCAAAATTGGATTAACCGTTTTGGAAGAGCTAATCAGTATCCCCTCAAAATTGGGCAACCTGTTAATTAGGTGGGTTATGGAGCAGTATGCAACTGTTCTGTACATTCACAGTCTTTAAAATGACTCCTATTTGTTTTTTGTTGTATCTTAAGGTTTCTATAGTTTCTTTTTAGTGATATTGTGGGGGACCCAAGTGCCAACATTTGCTTACTGAAATGCGATAGAAAACATCAAGTTATTTGATTCCTTAGTTGTTAACTCGTGCACTCATTATATTTTCAGAAAATTATTAACCGTTTGACTTATAAAAATCATGTAGCAGAATTTTAATTGCATTGGCATATTGACTGGTTTCCCCAAATCATTCCTTCTTATTGCAGATGCAAATGGTCTTTTTCGGGCCCTGGAGTCATCGAGGTAACTTCTACTAGGGCCATTTTTATGCTTACTAAATTTGTTGTCTGTTGTTTAATTTTGAATCTTTTATGAGTCTTCTAATGTTCTTATTCTTTGTCTTTCTTTCCCTTTTGCAGCACAGGTGGTTTGGCCTTCCCTGCATGTTAGTTTTATGACAATTATCTTCAGTTTGGAATGCTGATGTGACATGGTAAACCAGAAACTTGATCCTGCTTTTAGCTTATTTTTTACTTTTATATAAGCAGGAATAGCTGGTGGAGCTATTGCTGGCATATCTATAGCAGGAGTAGCTGGGGTGGCTTTACTTGCAGTTTGTGTATATGTTGGATTTTACCGAAAGAAGAAGCTGAAGAGGGCAGCATTGCTCTCAGCCGCATCTCAAGATCTGTCAGCTCAATCTGGATCTGGTACTCTTTCCTCTATCATTTTTTGCTTCTTGTTTGTTTATTTTGGACATATGTGAATTATACAGTACATAGTGATTCCAGCTTCCCACATATTTCTTTAGACTTATCTTTCCTCTTAATAATACCCAAATTGAATATAAACTACTGGTGATTGCCTGTTCTGAATGTTTTAAGATCTAAAATTGTGAGATATGTCAGCAGAAAAGTGCTGTTTATATGCTTGTTTGAGCCAACAGTATCAATATGTTAATTGCAATAAGCTGTCTTTTCCTTTTCTTTTTAAGTTTTATCCTCTTCAGATTATGGAGCATTCTGATTGATACAATCATCCTACTTCTTCAATGTGTTTACTATAATCCCCTGTTCCCCTCTCTGTGCATACAGTGCAATAAAATTAGCGTGCTTTACTGCTTTTTCTTGTTCTTATGATCTTGAAGATGATGACATCAAACTTTAAGCATTTTTCACCTTGAATTACATAGATAAAGCTATGGAATCTACTGGTCCAGCTTCCGGCACTCCCACATCCCTTAGTGCAATAACTGTGGACAAGTCAGTGGAATTCTCATATGAAGAACTTTCCAAGGCAACTGATAATTTCAGTATGGCCCATAGAATTGGTCAAGGTGGTTTTGGAGCTGTTTACTATGCAGAGCTGAGAGGAGAGGTCTGTAGTTCTGTGACTTTTCATTTGTCATAAATTAATTGTTGAAGAAGAGTCTGACTCTGAAGTATTGTATACTATTGTTGTATTAGCTTAGTTCTTGCTTGTGTCTGACCAAGTAACACGGCCATGCATCGACTAAATTGTCAAGTAGTGAATTTGAAATAGATCATTTGAGATACCTTTTTAGATTTCGGATGTGAATGCCTAGATATTTCATCAGTCAACTACTATAAATAGATCATTTGAGACACCTTTTAGATTTCAGTGGTGAATGCTTAGATATTTCATCAATCAACAATTATATAATCTAGAAAAGAAAGTCATTCAAGCTTATACCAAGGTTCAACATAATTACTTTTTGCAAGTTACAAAACATAATCTGACATCATAATATCTTTACTGAATTTGTCAATTCATACTTTTTTGGTTTGTGTGATTTTGGCTGCAATTTAGGGGCAGGAGGTCATTATGAGGGAATCAGTTATCCATGGTTCTCACAGTTGAGACAACTATAGGGAAAGGATTTGCTTGGCAGACACCAAACACTTTTATGTGGCTTAGTTAACTGCAATTGTGTTGGATGGTTAAAAGTGAATATAAGAAATGAATAAACTTTGTGCTTCAGCATTAGCTTAGGTGAAAGTCGACTTGGGAGAAATTATTTACATTATTAATGACATATGCCACGCTTCTTGCCTGAGTGTAATGCCATTTTGCCTTTTCTAATATTTCCTTAAATTTCATCTTTGCACATGCTTCAGTTTGTATTGGCATATTGCTTGTGCTTTTTATGCATGGACACATTACTGCCAGCATTGGCCACATCATTTTACTTCTTTGTTAATTATGCAAATTCCTATCTATCAAGACTCATCTGTGTAAAACTTATGATGCAGAAAGCTGCTATAAAAAAGATGGATATGCAAGCATCGAGGGAATTTCTTGCTGAATTGAAGGTTCTAACGCATGTTCATCACTTGAACTTGGTAATATGCATGGGTGGTCTTCTTTTCCTTTCTTTTTCTTTTTGATTGGTTGATCATAGACTGTTTACTTTGTTAATCAATTTGCATTACGTGTCATTAACATCCAATGCAGGTGCGGCTAATTGGATACTGTGTTGAAGGCTCTCTTTTCCTTGTTTATGAATACATTGAGAATGGCAACTTAAGCGAACATTTACGTGGATCAGGTAAAGATAGAAACTCCTGGTAAGTATTGTTTCTTGTCGCAGCACAGTGAGAGTAATGCTGATTATATGTTTCTCTATCTTCAGGTAGGGATCCTCTGCCATGGTCTACTAGGGTGCAAATTGCTCTTGATTCAGCAAGAGGTCTGGAGTATATTCATGAGCACACAGTCCCTGTTTATATTCATCGAGACATTAAATCAGCAAATATATTGATAGACAAGAATTTCCATGCAAAGGTTACATTCGTACCTGTGTTGCCAAGGTGCTCTCTGAAGCCCGTTCACAAGTTGTACTGAATCATTGACATTGCAGGTTGCTGACTTTGGATTAACAAAACTGACAGAAGTTGGAAGTGCATCGCTTCCCACACGCCTTGTGGGCACATTTGGATACATGCCTCCGGAGTAAGATGACCTTCTCTTTATTATTTTAATTTGGCAAAGGAAAACTAAGCAGTAATTGTCAGGAATGACTGAATTTGAACAATTGGTTACTCTGGATGTTTCTAGTAGCTTGCACTAATACTGAATATCTGACCTCAGGTGCATTGAATTTTTTACATGATTGTTTAGTAATCAAGATGTAACGCTTGTTATATGCGGGTAGGCTCGCAGAGAAGCCAAAATTTTAATTATTTTTATAATCTGCTAATAGTTTGGCCCAAGCCTGAGCCAAGACCCAGAGATGTGTTCAAATTCATTTCGGCTGGACTGGAAAAAATTTTTTGAGTTAAAAAAAGTGCAGAGGGAGAGAGAAAAGGAGACCTAAAATATTGAGGTGCTAGAATGTGATGTTCTCTGGATGTATTGATTACTGCAAGAAAAATAGCATGGATGGAACCCCAAGGATGAGCTTTGCATTCTTTGCCTTGAAAGATGTATCTTTTTTCTTTTTGCTTTTTAGAAAATTGGACTAAACTTTTTTTAATGCCTAATATCAAAAAATATATATTTATTTAATGCTTGTGCAGATATGCTCAATACGGTGATGTTTCTCCCAAAGTAGATGTATATGCCTTTGGGGTTGTCCTATACGAACTTATTTCTGCCAAAGAAGCCATAGTCAAGGGAAATGGTTCCTCTGCCGATTCAAAGGGCCTTGTTGCTTTGGTTAGTTTTCTTGTCATTTCTTTACTTCATTTAAGAGTGGTGATAAGTGAGCTCATACTCAATGGTCTTGCTTTGAAATTTAAATCAAATAAGCATACGAGTTAAAACCATTCGCTGTCCACTTAATGACAATCTTGAGCTGATTGGTTTTTGTAACATATCAAGCTTATAGTTAGTTAGTTTTCACTTGTCTGACTCCACTTACCTTGAGCTGGTCAGAAGAGCACCCATGAACAGTTTTTAATTGTCTTTGTTTGCTTCACAGTTCGAGGAAGTTCTTAATCTGCCTGATCCAATAGAGGATCTTCGTAAACTTGTTGATCCTCGGCTTGGAGACAACTGTCCACTGGACTCTGTCCTCAAGGTGAGAGCAATTGTAAGGGAGAAGTACAGTAACATTCTGTCTCATGATTGCAGTTCGTTGAAAATGTGTTGTCTGCTTCAATTGCAGATGGCCCAGCTTGCCAAGGTGTGCACACAGGAATATCCGCAACTACGTCCTAGTATGAGATCGATTGTGGTTGCCTTAATGACTCTTTCTTCGACAACGGAGGACTGGGATGTTGGTTCCTTCTATGAAAATCATGCTCTTGTCAATCTAATGTCAGGAAGGTAGTGACGGCGCCGTCCTCATATTATGGATGCTTCTGTTTTTGGTGTGAACAATATATTAAGTTTAGTCATTTCACCATCGTTTATTGTTTGTAAATGCATATAGTTGAGATTTACTGCAAGGCTATAAAACTTATTTATAGTTTGTTGAGCTTGGAAAGAGAAGACTCATGTTTTGGTTTTTTATCATCTTCATTCTTAATCATTTATTGTTCTAGTTGGCGTCGCATATCTAAATTTGAGAATGAAAATCTTGTGATCTGTTGCAACATCAACAGCTTGCAGCTGTAAGGCAGATTGTCCTTATCAATTTACAAGGAGACGAGTCACGTTGAACAAAACAAGAAAAACTTTCAGGGAAATGCTATAAAAAACCTATTTCCTGTGCTGCAAGAAACAAACTTCACTGTAAAGCCAAAGCTAAAAGCCTAAACCGTAATTACGACTTGAGCTATGGCCGTCAATGCAAGTCATGCAGAACTAGTGCATTCGTACTGCCACAAATATGATGCATTTAGTTACTTTTAAGCAGAAATTTGACTGTGCACAGCACAAATGGACGCGAATACCAGATATTTGCTCACGCTAATTGGTAAGCAGAACGCACGAAAAAGACAATTAATAATGTTCTCTCTATCTTGGGCCACAAGAAAAGGGCATGTCTGACCTTGTAGTCTCATGTCAACATCAGTTTCCAGGCGCGGTTAATTAGAAAATCCTAATTTCTATAAGCCCATAAAAGTCAACTTGTAATTGCCTTTGGTACACGTACTCGAGCCAACCTTCTCTCTCTCTTTCAAAACCCTTTTCACGGACAGTCCAGAAAAAGATTTCATAGGCCGCACCAGTACAAGTACAACATCGATCTTCTCACTCTATTTGATTTTATCTTTTTCCTTTTTTCTGTTCTTCCTTTAAACATATACAAATAAATAACCCCGTAAAATATTTTCGTTCTCTTCATTATAGTCTTTTCTTTGCATTCTCTGCAAATCCAATGATCATTGGTCATAGCCATGGACGAAGCACAACAAGAAGAAGCGCTTATCAGCCACCTGCTACAAGATCTTTTCGTTAACGAAAAGGGGGGTGCTGAGTCTGAGTCAGAATCCCTACCTAATGCTAATGATCTTGATGAAGTGGAAGAGATTCTGGGTTACAAATTTAACAACAAAAACTTATTAGAAGAAGCTTTTACTGATCCTTCATGTCCTGAAAAGTGCTTTTCCTACGAGCGCTTAGAGTACGTGGGTGACTCGGTGCTTAGCCTATTGCTCACCAAGGAACAATTCTTTTTGTACCCGGATTTGCCACCTGGATCACTGACTCGGCTCCGTTCAGCCAATGTCAACACAGAGAAGCTCGCACGTGTTGCCATTAAATTAGGATTGCACAAGTATTTACGCCACAACAAGCCCCTTCTTGAAGAACAAGTAAGTCGCACAATGTTTGACATATCACTGCCTTATTTAATATTTGTATTAATCAGCCGATAAAATTGGTGATGTGGCTTTGACGGATTCATCAATGGTTGGTGCATGCGGTTTGATAAATGGCATTGACTGTCGTCGTGATACCTTAGACATTTGAGTTTTGAATTTTATGGCATCAATTTTAACCAAATTTTGCTAGTGATGGGGACTGAACAAAAATTGTGTAGCTTCCAAGAAATGCTTTAGTCCAGATTTTTTTTTTTGTGTATATGTAAAATAGTTTTATTTTCGTACAAACGTATTTATTTTATTCATGTGGATACGTTATTAATCTATACAGTTTAATAGAGTCAATTATTCGTTATGTAATCGTTATAGCGATACGTTTAATAGAGTCAATTTTTAATATTATTAAACCACGCAACTTATACTGTATTAAACAATAACTCTATTGATAACACAATTTAATGAGAGCATCTGCACCTAAATATAATATATATATATATCCTTGGATTCTTTGGTAAAGGTTGGGTTGTGTTTGTGGTTCTTCTCCTACACAAAATGGAACAAAGGGTTTGTTAGGCAGTAACTTTTGTTTATGGTGTTTACTGCTTTGGTTTATGGTGTTTACTGCTTTATGTTTTGGGAAAATTAAAAAGTACACTACTTTAGCACTGTTAAAATGTAACGTTGTAGGAGTTGCACTGTTGTCTTCTTAAATATGGGGTTTTAAACTTTCTTTGATGAGTCGTCTCTCTGACAATTATTAGTAACTTGCACAGATTAGAGAATTTTCAGAAGCTATATTGGACTATCCTTTGCATTCCAATGGTCTAGTTGATGCGCCCAAGGTCTTAGCCGATATCGTTGAATCAACAGTTGGGGCAGTCTTCATTGACTGCAATTCTTCAATAGATATTGTTTGGAAGGTACTAAATGATCAATCTTTCCCTGTCACCTTAATTTCTTCATATTTTATATATTCTCACAGTTTAACCATAAAAACATTTAAAACTTTCCGATGATAATATAAGGTAGTGTACTGTAAATAAACTAAAATAGACAAAAGTTAGTGGTATATTACAACCGTTGCAACATGGTTTCATCCAAAGAGGGTCAATGTAAAACTGAGTTGAGTTAAAACACAACAGTTACAAATAAGCACTAATCTTACATATAAATCAAAAACTTTATTGTGGTATTCATTTTCTGTATATACAAATAAAATTATTCTTGGCAAACTAATACGGTTGTGTGCTTTTTGGTTGTTGGACAGGTATTTAAGGAACTATTAAAGCCAATGATTAGTCCAGAAACACTCAAGACACACCCAGTGACTGAGCTTTATGAAGTGTGCCAGAAGAATAAATTGAAGGTGAAATTTGTGGATTTATGGAAGGAAAGCACGGCTTTTCATATTTTCATAGAAGATCAACTTCTGGGTAGAGGTGCTTATGCTCCGAAGAAGGAAATTGCACATAATAGGGCTGCAAAAGATGCATTAAACAACATTGAGAGGCTCTTGAACGAAAAAGATAACTCCGAAAAGCATGGTTCCATGGATTGACATTGATGTTTAATTTGAAATGTAAATTAGGCTGCACATGCATTCTTTGTATTGTAGATGTTTTTTGTTAAAAATATGGAATCCACATTGCACGAATGATCACAAACTCGATCTTAATTCTTTCTTGTTTCTTCTGTTGCGACTAGTGAAGTTATATCATGTTAATAGGCTAAGTTATCATGACTTTCCTTCATTATTACATTCAAATCATTAGTCCAACTGTTTAAGATCTCTGGAATTATCACAATTGAAGGTTGAGTGTTCCAAATCTTGCTAGAGTTTAGAGCAGATTTGTATGCATATATAGTGCATTTTGTGCTTATAACGTCAAATTTTTATATATAAATCAGATGAGGCTTAAACTTTTTAGCATCAACTCTTGCAATTTTTTCGTTTCATGTGAAAAGAAGATCAACTCTTGATTGCAAAAAACCTAAAAGAAAAATGAAAAATATAAATAAAACTGGAGAATTATTTCTCCAAGCTTTTTTTCTGAATATTTTTCATTATCTTTAGTTGATTTTTTTTCAAATATTTGAAAGCAAATTCTGACTTATATTTTAAAGCAGATTTATGAATTGAACCAACACAAGATTAATCCTCAAAGATGAACGGGGCTAAGCAATCCCAAAATTGTGGGATGTAAAAATGCATCCATAAGAAAGTATTTTGCCTTAGAGGGAAGCACCAGCATCAGCAGCGATGGACGAAACAGAAGTGAGAATGCCGGCTTGAGTAATTCAAATATTATTGAGAATTCTATTGCCTTGAAGACTTAGTGTTCCTCTTAGTGGTGGGCAGAACCAAACTGAATCTGAGTTCAGTTCGATTCGGTTTAAGGATTAAGTTATTATTTTTTCTTTAAAAAGACAGAGTTAATTCAGATAGGTATATCTAGTTCAATTTTTTTTTTATTTTAAATACCGCATGGCATTTAGGATGGCCTGGACAGGACCAAACTTGAAAAAATCAATTTGGTTTGGGTTTTGTTTTTTTTTTTTTTTTCGGTTGAGTGTGTTATAACTAAAAAAATCGAATGGATTAATACCAAAACCAAACCGAATGAAAATTCCCAACCGATTTTTTGAAATTCTCAAACTGAACCGAACCAAAAATTTCGATTTATTCTAAAATTGAATCGATCCGAATTGGTGCCCATCCCTAGTTCCTTTAAAAAATTTGTCTATGAAAGGTGAGTCACGGCCTAAGATTAGACCAAAAGGCATAATGGACGGATAACGAGTAAATATTCATGTTTTGAAGGTATTGGTAATTAAATAGTACATATATTATCTTTCAAAAAACAAAGTTTGTGAATACATTAGAAATGTAATTTTTGAAAAAGATAAATTAGAGATGCTCAAAATTTCCCATGAGGTAATTGGTAAATGCACCGAATTTAACTGCATCGTCACAATTGGGCTCTATATTTTAGTGCTAAAAATAGTACTAGAAACACTCTATAAAAAGTATTTAAGTTGACCTATTAAGGGCCTAGTTGAGATCGCTTTTGAGAGACTCAAAGATAATTATGAAAAGTTAAAACTTAATTTTTACTGTTTGATAATTTTTTTTAGAAATTGCCTTTTAAAAATTACCCCATCCTATAATAAATTTTGAAAAGTGGGAAAGAAATAATTTTTCAAAATCTGAATTTGAACATTAATTTTATATTTAATACAATTATATATATATCACTATATGAATAGTAAAAAACTAAAATTATCCCAATTATTTAAGAAATAAAATCATTAACGTTAAAAGAGATTATTATTATTATATTACCACTTTTACAAGGGAGTTATCTTCAAGTTATCTTCAAGAAATTAATTAAAATTGTTTTATTAAATTTTGTCTTAAAGAAACAACCATAGATTACTTAGTTCAAAGAAAGATAGTGGGTTAGGTCTTTCTTAGGAAAAGATATGATAATGAAAATGAAAATATAATATTTAGATCCAACTAAAAATCTCAAAAAGTTCAACTATAACTATATATAAAGAAGGAGGCAAGCAATTAAAATGAAGTCATAATAGAAGGAGCTTAGAATCGATTATGAAATCATAATAGAGAGATTAGAATAGAGTTTAGGGAGTGAGTAGTTAAAAGGAAAAATGTAAAATAGATTAATTTATTATTTGGAATTTATCTAGAAGGTTATTTATGGAATTTTAACAGGTATATTTTGGAGGGAAAAAAGGGGGGGGGTTCCTTTCAGTTCACAAGATAAATTAACGGGCGGCAAGAGCACCACGTAAGTGTTATTAGGAATATGTGTGGGGTATAGATAGAATCACTAGAGCGGTTGGGGCGACTGAACTTCAACGAAAGGCCCAGATTATTCTGGAAGGTCGACAGGTTTAAAAAATCAGAATCCGACTCCGACCAGACAAAACAAAACTGAACTCGATTTCCTTTTTATTTATTTATTCTTTTTCTGATAAGTGAACTCGATTTCCTTATTCTTAGCGAACACGAAGCTTCGACTGTTCTTTTAACCGTCCCTCATCATCATTACCGATCACCTTAAATCCTCCACCAACCCATCTCGAAAACAATATCAAAGGAGAAAAAAAGAAAAAAAAATTCTTGATCAAACTTCAAAGGAGGTTAAAAAAAAAAAATTCAATTTTGAAGGAAAAAATTATGGATTTTGAGCTGAGGAGAGCGAGAGAGAAGCTAGAGAAAGAGCAAAAGGAGAGGAAAGAAAGAGCAAGATTGAAGCTTGAAAGAGAGAAGAAGGCTAAAGAAGAGGCTAAGAAACAACGTGAAGCCATTGAAGCTGCCCAGAGATCCCGTAGACTGGATGCCATTGATGCCCAGCTCAAGGTACCCTTTTCGTCTTTCATTATCTATTTTTGTTCTTGTATTATTACGTTGTTGATTTGTTTACATGTTTTTTTATGGGGGTTTATGATTTGTGTTGCTGATAATTGTTGTTTCTTTTTTTGGGGGGGGGGGGGGGGTTGTGGAAAAAAAAAGGCATGTGTTATATGTTTATTAAGGGTGATCAATGTGTATATCTAAGTAAATTTGATGATGGGGAAATTTTGTTTTATTTATTTGTGAAATGCTGCAGTTGACCTTAACAGATTTTATTATGTAGGCATGAATGTTAATTAGAAGTTCTTTAGGCATTGCTGAAATGATTTCAATAATTGTGTTTTAGTTTTAAATGTTGCCTTGGATTGAGTCGGCTTTATTCACAAGGGTTTTTGAATATTTCTTTTGCAGGCTGATCAAGAGATGCAGGAAAGTTTGCTTGCTGGAGGAGGAATTGTGTTTTATCATATGTTAGAAGCTTTGCCTTTTCAGGGCAGTGGAGATAAGATCAAATTGCCTCCGTCCTGTTTCACTGAATTGTCTGGTCAAGGTGCTTTTGATAAGGGTCCTCTGCATTTCAAATTATCAGTGCTTCACCAAGAAGGTCCATCGAATATGGTAGATGGCGAGAAAGACAGTAATAGGAGCACCCATTCAGGTGTTTTGGAGTTCACTGCTGATGAAGGTTTTGTTGGACTTCCTCCTCATGTATGGAGAAATTTATTCCCTAGAGATACTGCAAATGCTTCATTTGTTGAAGTTCGCTATGTTCGACTGCCGAAAGGAACTTATGCAAAACTTCAGCCTGAGGGGATTGGTTTTGCAGAATTACCCAATCAAAAGGCTGTTCTTGAAACAAGCCTTCGCCAGCATGCCACTCTTTCTCAAGATGATGTACTCACTGTCAATTATGGGGAGTTGGCATACAAGTTACAAGTTCTTGAGTTGAAACCCTCTTCAAGCGTATCTGTTCTGGAAACAGATATTGAGGTTGATATAGTGAGTCCAGACGAAATGTCAGCGGGGACAGATCAGTATACACTTAAGCCGCTTGTATTTGGAAAGTCAGAATCTGGAATGGTTGAAGAAGGGAAGTATGTGTTTTACAAGTTTACAATTGATGATGATACTCGTAAGAAAATTGTATCTGGGGAGAAAAGAGCCGAGGTAAGGGTTGACTCAGAGATAGATGGGGGAGACACTAGTGTTTATGTATCTAGGCATCCCCTCTTGTTTCCAACCCGTCATCTGCACGAATGGTCTTCTCATGATGCGGGTTCAAAGGTTGTAATCCTTAGTTCCAAGGATAAGTCTGTGGATGTTGGTACATTTAGCATTGGTGTGTATGGCTTCAAGGACACGACAAAGTTCCGGATTTTGGTGACGCTTGAGGATAATAGTGGCCGTAAGGTGGGTCAACAAGCAACATCTTCCTCATCTTCTATTGAAATGAATACCGTGCAGTGTAAAAATTGCAAGCGTTTCATACCCAGCCAGAGTATAGTGTTGCATGAAGCTTATTGTAGCAGACATAGTGTAGCCTGTCAGCATGCTGGTTGTGGAATGGTTCTTAGGACTGAGGAAGCCAGAGACCATGTCCACTGTGACAAATGCGGGCAAGGTGTTCAGCGCAGGGAAATGGAGAAGCACATGAAGGTGTTCCATGAGCAATGTAGTTGCCCTTGCGGAGTGGTCCTTGAGAACACGGCAATGGTAAGATATTGTCCTTTACCTTGAAATTCCTTCAGTAAAGCCTTTTTTCCTTTTCAAACCCTTCATCATGCTGTTTGGTTTGGTGTTCTGATGGTTTAGCTTTGCTTCAGCTTTTGACCTACTTTTAAGATCTTACAATTAACTCATTGTGTTCTTTTAGCGTGAGGAAAGATGGTCGTTTGTTTTGCATATTATCTTGTCAGTGCTATTATGCATCAAGCCCTAGTGAAAGATTGGTTCTTTTATGGGGCCATCAGAATTAGAATAGCTTGGATGCAAATTGGATTAAATAAGACAAAAAAGGATATCTGTGCCATAAATAACAATTTTGAGTGACAGGCACTAGTATGTCTTAATAACCATTCACCAATATGTGTGTGTGTGTGTGTGTGTGTGTGTGTGAGTGTGTGCGCTCGCGCGCGCGTGTGTGTATTCAGAAAGCACTGCTCTTATATCAATGAAAAGTGGAACGGAAATGATAAGAAATTCCTCACGCAGAAAGTTGTAAAGATGCAATAAAGCTTGATGTTACTTTTGGAAATCCCGCAAGTTAAAATGTTATCTTTTTGGGACTAAGAAAATGTAGAAGTCTCGGATACTGACTTGTTGCGGACTATAATTGGACTTATATTATTGTTTAGGAATGTCTAATCATCCACATTTTTTTTTTTTTGTGACAGGTGCAACATCAAGCCTCCGATTGCCCCCTACGCCTAATTACATGCAGGTTTTGTGGGGACATGGTCCAAGCTGGAACATCAGCTATGGATGTTCGGGATAGAATGAGAGGGCTATCTGAGCATGAGAGCATTTGTGGATCACGGACTGCTCCATGTGATTCTTGCGGGCGTGCTGTCATGTTGAAGGACATGGACATCCACCAAATCGCTGTTCATCAGAAGAGCTAATGCCAAGATGCAACTTTGCAGTTCCCATACGACTTAATGGCTGGAATGGGTGTTTTATATATATTACAGCTTAGACACAAATACAGTGTTTGCTCCTATGAGAATTTCAATTTGAAGTGAAGATCCACTTTAGCCGTATTTGCTTGGTTTCTGGAGTTATAGCAATATCCTAACTGATTTGGCTACCAGTGCATCTGCAAGGAGACAGAGAAATGTCTATCATGTGTGTTGTAATGTTGCATCTGCTGTAATTTATTATTTTTTTGCTCCCGAATAACATGCTTTGGAGACTTGCCAGTCTGGTTTCCAAACAAATGTGAACTACATTCCTCTACATTTTGATATTATCTAATTAAATCACAACTTCTCTTGACCAAGTGATGCTGCACGTTCTTTGTATCATGAAAATTGATTGGGGGGGTCATAAACGCCGCACATCTTTGTCAATCTGTATAGGAGTCGGCAAGTTCGTTGCGGCCTTGTGGGTTGTCGGCTGCTCAAATTTGACAACTCTTTCGTGCCTTCTGTCGCTTCCTATGTTGATGTTTTTACTGTTAATAAGGTGCTTAAATGATTGATTGATTATCTTGCACAATCTTCTCCTTTAATTTGCAAGGAAATCTGATACTGATAAAAAAGAGAAGGTGCTAAGTTACACTAGCTGTTACTTAGAAAAATTTAAAAGAGAGAATATCACTTTTGATTTTGCGCTGTTTTGGTCTGAATCCAATGTGCCAAGAACCATACGCCAGATTAAACACCCTAGTCCCCATCTTTACCAAATTCATTTCCAGTCATAAGGAGAAACGTTCATAATCTGATTATCTGATTATCCCCTGTTGTCTGTTTTTCATTTCTTGTTCGTTGTAACAGTGTTTTTCTTGTTCGAGAATAGTAATTTTAAGGCCGACAGTCATGTCATGACCAAAACACCACAAGCAGCAGTTGTCAATTCACATATTTCAAAGTACTGGAAGCAAAGACACTTGTCAGTTCATGGTCGCAATCAGAAAAGACATTTGTCCCCCCCCATAGGATGACGTAGACCCTCATGTGCCTTTTGGGAGGTTATCGTTTAGGTTTCTCATTTTTAATGTTTTCTAAAATAAGGACCTAGTTTATACACTTATATCTAATACGTCCCCATATACTTAATAAGCGACTAAATTATTCTTATATTATAGGGTATGCAGCTTAATAACGGGGAGGACTGCCCCCATTAGAGTGATTGTTGCCGTCGCTATTTCAATTACATGACACATATTTTCCTTTTTCATTTTTTTTTATGGTTACTTCAGTAAATTCGACAAAATAAAAAAAAAATCTTATTATCTATTATTTTAAATTTTTATTTTAAGCTTACCGTTCATTTTAATGATTTGATCATAGTTATAGAATTATTTAAATCTTCTCAACTAGTTCATGTGTCATGTAGATGAGGTAGTGATTGTAACAATCGCCTTTTTAAGTAACTATTGGTAGTACTTCTCATATACTAAGTGTATATTTGGTATAACTTATTTAATAATTAAAAAATATTTTTGTATTTCAAACACTCTTTTTAAATTTTTGTGTTGTTTGGTTCTATTTTGAGTAGAGTTTTTGTGTATTAAATAAGTTAATTTACTTCTACATTTAAAAATCAAATTTTTTACTTTTGAAAATAGAGATTATAGAGTTTTTTTAAGCTACATTATGTAAAATACTATTTATTTTATTTCTTTATCTTATTTTAATCATTTTATAACATAACTTTAAAATACTTATATATTAAAGTAATTTTATAAATTTTAATAAAAATTTTCATTAATAACTAAACAATTAAAATTTTTTTGACAATAGTTTTATTTATAAGAGTTCTATAAATTTTATTTGAAAAGTTATAACAAACAGAAAAGTATACTTGGGTTATCTCAATAGAGTTTTGGGTCTATTTGGTACAAATATAAATATTATGCTTATTATTATTAAATATAAAACAATAAGGGAACTGTATGATAAAAACTCATAATTAATTTGAAATTGACGAGAAGACTTTCTAGCTTCATAAATAAATAGTAGCCGTTAGAGATCCCGGGGCATGCATAAAAGAACCTGCCCAATGACTTTATTACAAAACTTTATTAGTAAAATAATGAAACCGAAATAATTTATTGTACCAGCCAAGCAAATCTTGTTTACATGTTGGTAATATTAACAGTTCCACTTTATTTTGCTGTCACAATCTTTTTCCCCAATTTTTTTTCTTTCTTTTATAAAGAGCCAGGAATGATTATAAAATCTATTAAGAATCTTACTTCACTCGATTCAGAGAAGACGCTAAGTGTAATGTTTTTAATGGGGTTTTGACTCATTGTGTCTGTGTCTGATCTGTCACGCTTCTAGACAGTTACAATTTACGAAAGGTCTCAACTCCTCATTGTGTCCAAACGCTGCGGCTCTTTTTGCTTCTCATTGGTGACATTTTGTTGGGTTTGGACTTTGGATCGTCAAGATTAAGTAAAGTGAGTTGATTCAGTTTAAAGAAGGTATGTGAATGGATCTTGGAAGTTTCTTGCTTTTTGTTTCTTTGTTTGGTTGATGAGAATTTGTGGAAAAATATGAGAAAATTATCATACACTTGTCGTTTCTTGTTTCTTGTTTTGTTCTTGATGAGTAAAAGACAGTCTTTTTTCTTTTATCCTTTACTTCCATTTTTTGTAAAACTCAGTGATTGGTTGGTTGACTGCTTGGTTGCTGAGAGAAATCTATTTTTTTTCCAATTCAGTGAAAGGGAATTGTAGTAATGGCTTAGAGGAGTGGAATTTAGTAGTAGCTTAGATGAGCGGAATTTCTTTCTTACCTTTTGTTTGTTTGTTTGTCTGTTATTTGCATGTGTGCTTTTGTTTGTTTGTTACTTGCATGCGTGCTTGCAATTTATGTTTTAGTCAAAGATATGGCCGATTATTTTAGTCAATCAGACTGGCATTGGTTAAATTCTTTCTGTTTCAATTGATGTTCTTTGTTATGAGAACTGTTGAAATCAAATGCTTTGATGTCGGTTTTGCTATGGCTTATCTTGATTGCTTTTATTTTTCTTTATTTTTTATTTTTATCTCTTTTCCTCATTTACTTTTAGTTTGTTGATTAAGATGATTGGCTTGCTACTACTAAAGGTGTCACCCCTTTGAAAATGATGTACTAGAGTCAAAAGTAGCTTTTATTTTGAATCATGTTTTTCAAACTGCAAAATAGGAGATGCTTTCTGATTTCTTCATATCAATGGTGTTTTCCGTTTACCTAAAGCTTGTTGTGTCCAAATGAATAGGCCCATAATATATTCTTATTAAGAAGTAAGCTGATGTATTTTATGAAGGCTTATTGTTACTATTTTTTTTACAGGAACAAATTTTTATCTTTGAAACGGACATATGGCTACACTTGGTGATATAGGAGTTGCTGCGACTATTAATATCCTCAGTGCATTTGCTTTCCTTTTGGCATTTGCCATTCTTCGGATTCAACCTATAAATGATAGAGTCTACTTTCCCAAATGGTATCTGAAGGGTTTAAGAAGCAGCCCTTTGCACACAGGTGCACTTGTAAGCAAATTTGTCAATTTGGACTTTCGGTCATATCTGAGGTTTCTGAGTTGGATGCCAGCAGCACTGCAAATGCCAGAGCCAGAGTTAATTGACCATGCGGGATTGGATTCTGCTGTTTACTTGAGGATTTACTTGATAGGGTATGCTCTATTGTATCGTTTCATTTTAGCTCGTGAAATTGGCTATTTGAAATGCATGATCTTTTCTGATTTATGGCAAGAGGAGAGTTGTTTTAATAAAGATAAAAGTACTTATCACAATTTGAAAAATTAATGGAAAATTTTTATATGTTGTCCTATGTCATTTCCTGTCTAGGAATTAGTTTTTCTGCCCAGAGTACTATTTGGAATAGGAAAGAGATAGTATTTCGAATGTCTCCCTTTTGCCTGATTTTGCTGATTTATCTTACTGGGCTCACTCTATCTTTTTTGTTTTCTTGTCTAAGTGCAGGCTCAAAATTTTTATTCCGATTGCCTGCCTTGCTTTTGCAGTCATGGTACCAGTTAATTGGACCAATAAGACCTTAGAGCATTCTAAATTAAAATACAGCAACATAGACTTGCTCTCTATATCAAATGTTCCACTTGGATCAAATAGGTAAGCTGAAGCATCTGATTTGAAGGTCTGTTGTATTATTATCTTTTCTCACATCATCATTGTTTATCTTTTCTTCCTGTTGTTTAACACTTTGACTACTGAAGTTTTTACAACTTTTGACGTAAGTGCTGGATCTTATTATTAAATGGTTCTCTTTTAGCACTGGAGTTAAGAATCATGAAGTTAGATTCTGTTCTCAAATTTTTATGCAAGTCAATATGACAGTCAAAATAATATGGCTGGTGTCACCACTAGTAAGTGATTTTCTTTTTGCTTGCACCAGATTTAACCACTTTGAAACAGATATTTTCAAAATTTTATGCAAGTCAACATGACAGTTAATTTTTATGTGGTTGATTTTGTCTGTGGATTGACAAGTTTCGCTATGCATTTTCAGACTGTCTCCACTTCAAAGATTTTGTAGCAATCATAGCTCTTGGGCCTTTTTGGGAATTTTTTTTTTTTTTTAGAGGCAGGGCTTTTACATTTTTTGGCTTTATGTGTGTTTCAGGATATCAGTATTATGTTTTATAGGCATTACAAAACTTAGTTTAAAGGCAAAGGCACTACAGGCTCTCAACTGTCAGATGTATGATCATGGGGGATTTCATTTTATAATTCAATTGTAGAGCTTTAGCCTTATTGATTTTATTACTTTCAGATGGGATCACAAGTATAGCACTTCGAAAATAGTTGTGGCAGTTGGATGAGTTGTAATTTGGAGTTTCTTTTTTCAGAATCATGGTTCTCCAGTCCAAATATTTCCATCAATAATATTTGGCAAAGTAAAATTTATTCTTACCTTGTGCATAATTTGGTTGCAGATTTTGGACACATCTGGTAATGGCTTATGCGTTTACCTTCTGGACATGCTATGTGCTGAAGAGGGAGTATGAGATTGTGGCAGCAATGAGGTTGCATTTTCTTGCATCAGAACACAGGCGGCCAGATCAATTCACAGTAAGTTAAAACGTTGAGGGATATCAAAATTGGTTTAACTAGTTGGCTGTGTCTTTTATTTTGTTAAGATGCGGAGCCATTATGGGCATTAGTATTTCTTGTTTCTCACAAATGCAATACCAAGAGATGCTGTTTGTATATGACTCTTTTGCATGCTTTTTGATGCGTAATTCACAATTTTGAGTTCTTTTTAGAACAATATACAGCTTAATTATTTATACAACCAGAGAGGTTTAGGAGCGCTAAAAAATTATTAATATTATCTTAAATACTTTTAAGTTCACTTCTTTGACCAATCACGGGGCTGTTCCTTTCATTCCGATCATGATTTCTGGAACTTGCATATTTTTTTATAGGTCCTGGTCAGAAATGTGCCACCAGATCCCGATGAATCAGTTACTCAGCTTGTGGAACATTTTTTTCTCGTCAATCATCCAGATCATTATCTTACTCATCAGGTTTGTTACATTATCATTATGCAAATATTCTCGCCTTAGTTGCCTGCACAAAAATATTTCATTCTTGTTACTATCTCTATGCAAACATTCTTGCCTTAGTTGCCTACACAAAAATATTTTATTCTATTACTGTCTCTAGATGCTTAAGACCTGCGCGCACCCACACTCAGACAGATATGGGAAAGAGAGAAAAATTTTGTATGAGATTGGTTATATGATTATTTTCAATTTAATTGAAACTAATAAGCTTATACTAGATTTCATGATAAGCTATGCCATGTTGATCCTTCAAATATTAGATGTAGATCACGCATGGTGTTAGAGTAAATGATTCTTGTGAGTTGCTAATATGGATTTGGCTCTAAGAATAAGGTGATGAATTAACAATTGCAGATTAACCATGTCTTATTAAACAGTATCAGCTGACACCTTCTGAACCAGACGGGCCATTCATGTAAAGCCAATTCATAATTTTGCTGGATTCTTGACGACCATACCTCTTATGGCATGTTTGGTTTGAAGAAACAGAAGGAGATAGGAGAGGAAGAGAGGGGAAAGAAATGAGGGGAGAAGAGCTCAATTCCATGTAAAAACAAACAACAAAATCATCTTTTTCCCTCATTTTCTTTCCCCCTCTCCCCTTTCCATTCCTCTCCTCTTGTCTCATTTCTTCTAACCAAACATGGGCTTAAGTTCTTACACTGATAAATTAAATATATTTTATTTTCTTGGTTTCATTGGGATATGAAGGTGGTATGTGGATTTGTGTTCTCTATACTGAACTTCAATAACCTGTCGATGGTTTCCTCTTTAATTTTTATTTTACATCTTGGAATATGTGGGCAGGTTGTTTATAATGCTAACAAGCTCTCTGAATTAGTCAATAAGAAGAAGAAAATGCAGAATTGGCTGGACTTCTATCAACTTAAATATTCAAGAAACCCGTGCAGAAAGCCCTCTATGAAGGTACTGCACAGCAGTTGATGAACTCTTAGTTTTTTTTATTTTTCTTTTTTTTTTTTTTTTTTTTTTTGGGGGGGGGGGGGGGGGGGGGTGTTAATGCCGTTCAGAATTAGTAGTTTTGAGGAAGATTACTAAATTTTTTGAGGATTGCCTTTCTCATTAAGCAGACTGGTTTTCTTGGCCTCTGGGGAAAAACAGTGGATGCAATTGATTTTTATACCTCCAAGATTGAGACACTTAAAAAGAAGGTAAGTAGCTTTTCTTAATCTTCTCTGACTTTGTTCTTTCCATTTGTTGTTTTAATGCATCATTCTTCCCTTGTTTCTAAAGCCTTCTAGATGACCTATACTGTTCCAACCTGATGGCCTATTTGTCTACAAGCCTTTATTGTCATTATATGTCCGAAGGTTTTTTCTTCTTCAACTTCTAGAATTGGAATCTTGAAGCCATTCTTAATTTACTAATCACTGAGAATTCCACTTTAGTCCTTATTTGTCAAAGATCTCCATTTGAAGCTGAAGCAACATAATCCATATGTGTGTAAGCTGAACAACTTTCTTAGGCCCCATTTTTGTGATAGATGTTTCGAAGTTTTGAATGAAGCATATGATGGTCAATTTTATGTGTTACTTATGTGCTTAATCATATGGTCTTATACGAATTATTTTCAGATAAGCTTGGAGAGAGATAAGGTAATGAGCAGGAGCAAATCTGTCATTCCAGCAGCATTTGTTTCCTTCAAAACTCAATGGGGAGCTGCTGTTTGTGCACAAACTCAACAAACCAGAAATCCGACTCTATGGCTGACTGATTGGGCTCCGGAACCCCGTGATATATATTGGGATAACCTGGCAATTCCATTTGTTTCACTGACAATTAGGAGACTTATTATTTTTGTAGCGTATTTCTTCCTGACCTTCTTTTTCATGATTCCCATTGCAATTGTACAGTCCCTTGCAAACATTGAGGGCATTGAGAAAGCTTTACCCTTCCTTAAACCGATAATTGAAGTGTAAGTTTCTTCTTCTTTCTTAAAAGCCTGTAATTCTTTATTTTCATATCCTCACACTATTTGCAGATCCAAGTAGTTTCATTTTATAGTAGGAATATTTATGCAAATATGTTTGGGAAACGAATCTTGCTTAATACTATTTTGTACCATAAAAGTTTCTGCAGCCAATTGTAGGACTAAAAGGCTCCTGAAATAAAGCTTTCATTCACTTGATAATATTTTAATAATGTTTTAAAGTTATCACTTCTTGAGTTGCTAGAAGTTTTATTGAAGTAAATTTTAAGTTTTATTGAATTAACTAAAAAAGGATATTATTTTCTTTTAACTTTGGTTTTAACTTTGCTCAGTCCTGGCTTGAGTTTTGTAGACATAAATCATCATGTTTTTCATGCAGGAAGGTCATAAAGTCATTCATTCAAGGTTTCCTTCCAGGAATCGCATTGAAGATTTTTCTTATCTTTCTACCTGATATATTAATGCTAATGTCCAAGTTTGAAGGATTTATTAGCCGATCGGCTTTAGAGAGGAGATCTGCAACTAGATATTATATTTTCCAATTTATTAATGTATTTCTTGGGAGCATAATCACTGGAACAGCATTTCAGCAACTAGATAATTTCATGCACCAGTCAGCAAATGAGTATGTCCTTCTCACACGTGCTAGACATTTTACAATGATGATTAAATAATTATAAGTTGCCATTATTTTTTTTTTGTTTTCCACCACCCCCCCTCTCTGGCCCTCTATTGTAGATTTAAGAGTTGGGAAAATCTAGTTTTACTTTCGTAATCATCTCTAAGTTACAAGTACCAGTTTATATTCAATAGCATCATATCATTATATCATAGCAGGATACTCCAAGACATCTTACTTGCGACACATTAATTGATCTAACACTCATTTGGTGCATTGTGTATCTGTTGTTAACATTAATTGACTACTCTCTGCAGCATACCAAAGACAATCGGTACCTCCATTCCAATGAAAGCAACTTTCTTCATTACTTATATAATGGTTGATGGGTGGGCTGGAGTCGCAGGGGAGATTCTGAGGTTGAAACCTCTGATAATCTATCATTTGAAAAATTTCTTCTTGGTGAAGACTGAAAAGGATAGAGAAGAGGCAATGGATCCTGGAACAATCGGTTTTAACACTGGAGAACCGCAAATTCAACTTTATTTCTTACTTGGCCTTGTTTATGCTGTTGTGACCCCCTTCCTCCTCCCTTTCATAATAGTATTCTTTGTGCTGGCATTTGTTGTCTACCGTCATCAGGTAAAATTTCAGGGTTCTTCCAAAAGAAACTTTGATGCTCCTTCAGGCTTTGACCAAGTAAAATATTCTTGTGTTTGTAATGTAGGAGCAGTAAGAGTACAAGCACATCGTATGAATAGAAGACATATGCAATCAGTTTCATTTCACACCAAAAATCTATGATTGTTTCTGTACCCTATACTTACCCTATACTAAGTAACACTTATATTGAATCTGTAGATTATAAATGTCTACAACCAAGAGTATGAGAGTGCTGCAGCATTTTGGCCTGATGTCCATGGCCGCATCATTACAGCACTAATTGTCTCACAGCTGCTACTAATGGGGTTGTTAAGCACAAAAGAAGCTGCTCAGTCAACTCCATTGCTGATCACGCTTCCTATATTGACAATATGGTTCCACAGGTTCTGCAAAGGACGTTACGAACCTGCATTTGTCAGATATCCATTACAGGTAGGTATAACGCTGCAACTGCCACACACATTGTTCCTGTATGACGTAAAATGCTATCATGAAGTGAATAATAGCTTGAATTTCTGGTGTTGCCTCTCTAGTTGTCTTTAATTTATTCGTTCTTGTTTTGAAATTCCAAATTACACTATTTTCAACAACTTTTTGTTGGGTTGCCAGGAAGCAATGATGAAAGATACATTGGAACGAGCAAGGGAACCAAACCTGAACTTGAAAAGCTTCCTTCAAATTGCTTATATACATCCAGTTTTCAAAGGTGTAGAGGAGAGTGAAAGTGATCCAGCTTCTGAGGAATCGGATCAGGAACCAGTGCTCATCCCAACAAAGCGTCAATCTAGAATGAACACGCCATTGCCAAGCAAACATAGCGGTTCAATAACATCCTTTGAGTAACATTCTCCAATAATGTAGGAATTGTTAACTTCTGGTCATTGTACATTCCAGTCCCCAGGAGGTTAAATAGGTCTATTTCGGTACGGATATACATTGTAAATGTGATAAAGAGTACCACCAAAGAGAGGTTGAATTAGTAAAAGAGAGAGGAATCTGACATCCCACATTTAGCCAAGATATTTTAGTTTTATTTAATTAGGGATGGCAATGGATAGCACCAATTTTGGGTTTATCATTACTAAATCTGCACCGCAAAAAATTTAAATTACAAAATCCGCTTGCAACCTATAGCTTATTTTTGTTTTATTGAAAAAACTCACTTGTGTGTTTTAACAATTATCAAATTTACTCACAACCTGTAATAGATTTTTTGGGAATTTTCTAATTTAAATTCACAAATGTTAAAATTTTTTTTTAATTATACATAGAAACTTAGATTATATAATTTAAACTATAAGTTTTTAATAATAGCCCAAAAATCCCACATACAATATTCAATTCTAGATCTTATCAATGTAAATAAGAAATTAAAATTTCAACATTAAAACAAATACATAAATATATTAGTCTAACATAAAAATTTTAGTAAGCAATCATTAAACTTAAGTCATTAAAGTGAAATAAATAAAATAAATCAAATTAAAATAAAATGTAACAATGTTAAACTTAAAAATTATAAAATTTCTACTTAAAGTAATTAAGAACTTTAACTTACAAATATTTATGAGTAAATATTTTTAATGTAATTTTTATAATTAAAATTAAAAACATAAATAATTAAAATAAAGAATGTGAACTGGCAGGTATTTGGTAGATTTTTTCTCAATACCAAATTCACTTACAACTTGCAGCAGATTTAAGTTTAAAATACCAAATTTGCCCGTAACTAGCAAAATTACTTACAACAGACGAGATTTTATGACGAATTTAGGTGAATTTATGAGTTCGCTAATATTTTTGTCATTACTAATTTTAACATAGTTTTAAGAGAATTAGAGTACGTATTCTTCGGATTTGAAAAACAAAAACAGAATGTTGCATCTGCATAATCGAAGCTTGAGGGCACGATAAACAATGATATGCATGCTTCTCTTGGAAGCAATTCAAAGAGTGACCTCCAAGCAAATCACACGTCTAGGTCAACACCAACAAGTGCACATATGCATGCACCATGAAAGAGCCGACGAAATGAATCATTAGGTTGTGTTTGAGTGATTGTATCATGTTAAATTTACGTCGATCAAACCAACATGAATAAATTGGTTATCTTGTTTAATATCTATATATTTAATAAAATTTACATAAGTACATACATACATATATATATATATATATATGTGTGTGTGTGTGTGTGAGTGTGCGTGTGCATGTGTGTGTGTGCGTGTGCGTGTGCGTGTGTATACAAATTTGCACTATTATTGAAGTTTTAAATATATATAAAATTTTATAAATAAAATACTGTACATATATTTATCTTTAAGAAAAAAGAGAATCATGTTCAATATTTGAATTCTAATGACAAGATCCTACAAATTAATTTAGAATAGAAAAAGTAATCATATAATTGGTATGGTAAATGGGTTAAAAATTTTAATCTTAATCCAATGAGGAAAAAAAATTGTATGGACCCCGAATCAACCCATTTAATAACCGTGTCAAATTTGATGACCCATACACATTTATTCGTATTATATTCGTGTCAAATAATTAGGTAGTATTAAATTTTACCAGCTCTACTTTATGACCATGCGCGTTGTGATATATAATATAAAAAAAAAAATTTATTCAATAAGTAACAAGATGATTTCATGGCGTCAAAAATTTATATAATAATACTTGTGTCATAAAAAAAAAAAAAATTCCCACAATTATGGGCTGGATAAAAAATTGTTCACTTATCGTGGCTTGTAATTTTTTTCCTTTTTAAACAATATTATTCTCTTGCGTTCTGTTTAATATAGCTTTTTAAATATAACTTATTTAACTAGTATTTTTACCTAAAAGATTTTAGTGTGTTTAGTTGTCAATGAGAGTTCTTATTAAAAATTATAAAATTACTTTAATAAGTAAATTTTTTAAAGTCATGTTATGAAAAGAATTAAATGAGATTTTCAAATAAGTAAATGATATTTTAGATATTTTAATATTTAAAAAAAATTTCAATTTTTACTTCAAAAAGTTTAAATTTTGAGCTTTTGTTAGTAGAGCTAAAATAACTTATTTAATCTTTAAAAATTTTAATAAAAAGCAATTAAAGAATAAATTTTTTTTAATAAGATCTTATGAGATTAAATAAATAAGTATTATTATATATAAGTCATACTACTTAATGTATTATATTAAATTAATTATTGTTAAATTATCCTATTCCGGTATTGGTAATCATTTGTTCAGGACTGGGTATTCAGGGGTGGAGGCAAAGTAGTGCCAAAATTCTGATCCCAAATTCTCACTACAGCCCAATTGGGCCCACAAAGTTTGGCACTCATTGGTAGCCCAAGATGGGCCCACTTCGCACCAACTTGGCAACTTCTTTGATCTCTTTCTAATCTCTTCCCAATCGGAAATTCGATGCATCATTCACTCCTCGTTAGAGAGAGAAAGAGGAGGGGAGGGGTTGTGATTGTGGTTGGGGTTGTGCGAACTGTAAATTGCGAACTGTTGGGGACCGTCTCATCCAATAATTTTGGTGAAGGGAAAGGGGAAAATTTAAAATAATGGATGAGGTGATTACAGTAGGAGATGCGGCGTCGTTTAGGAGTGGTCAAGCAACGTCGTTCTTGGATTCTCCTCCATCGTCGTCTTCGCTGTTCCTCCCTAACAACCTCCCTCTGATCTCCGCATTTCTCGCCTTTGCTCTTGCTCAATTCCTCAAGATCTTCACCACCTGGTCCGTCCGTTTAATTATCTCCATTTTTTCATTGTAATTTTGTTTTTTTGGCAGCATTTCTCTTTATTTGGTTGGTTACGTGTTGCAAATTTTGTTGATTTGATATTTTGTCTGTATAAAAAATCGATTTTTTTAATTAAAAAATTAGATTGACCTTTTCATTAGGGTTTGGAGCTCCAAAGCGCTCCCTTTGATTGTGATTAACCTCCAATTCAAAGAATTATCGGTGTGCTATAAAATATATGTTAATTGAATAGAGAATTAGTATAAGCAAATGTAACTAAAAAGTTGTTATTTTGAAATAATAATATCTCAGTTATTCTGTATGTTTTTGCTAGATGCTCAGGTATAAAGAAAAGAGATGGGATTCTAAAAGGATGCTTGATTCGGGTGGAATGCCTTCGTCACATTCTGCTACTGTCTCGGCTCTAGCAGTAGCTATTGGTCTGCAAGAAGGGTCAGGAAGTTCATCTTTTGCCATTGCTGTGGTCTTGGCTTGCATTGTAGGTTCTCTTTTAACTTTATTGGTTATCACACACACACACAATTTTCGAATGGCTTGATTTCTACAATTGTGCATGATATGCTTGAATTTGCTTGACGCTTACTCTGTCTTGTTGACATTTCTTTTCAATCTATTAGTGTACTTTCAAGATAAAACTGACACTTGTGATTTTTATTTGTTTTCGAGTTTCTTGTATTAGTTGAAATTTCGTCTTTTCCTAGGAGAATGTTTTGTATTCATGTATGTCCTGTCATTTGTGAACAATGCCGGTATAATAAAAGCAGAGCCTACATGTCGGTTCAGTCATTCTTTTGGTCGTCGGCTCGATTGTTGCTCACCTGCTCCATTTTTTTTTTCAAAACCAAACAATTGGTAAGAATGAGGATCAAGTGCAAATGATGTGTAAAAAATATTGTTTTCTTCACTTTGAACTGATTGGAGAATTAAAATCTATGCGGATTTCTCTAGAAACTGATGCACTTTTTGATTATACTGAGTAATTATTTACCAACCATAGTAATTGTACCGGGACAAAAAAAGGTGACCATATTCTCGAAATCAATTTACATTGTTGAATCCTTTAAAATTAATTCTTTATCGATATCTTGGTACTCTTTATTCCCAAGGACTGTTTTATCTAATTTTTTCCAGTTTAATTTTCTTCATATGGCCTTGATTGAGGAGACTCAGTTATTCAAAATTAAGATATCTGACTGCTATGCTCTGGATGTCAGTGATAACTTCAATAACTATTACATGTTTCATGTGATGATGCAGAATTGTTTATTTGATATGTGATGCAGTAACTTTCTTTGAGTTGCCTATAACTGAGGCCTTGTTCTGCCTTTACCTTGATAGATCCAATCACCATCTTTTAGTCATTTGGTTTTTAGTTGCTTATTGTTAATGTCCTTGTGCTTATGCTAAATCTCACTTCATTACCTCTTTGATAATGGCAATCTGCTTTTACAAGTTAGTTGGGTGTGGTTGATAATTCTTAAAAATGTTTAGGTAATGTATGATGCCTCTGGGGTCAGACTACATGCTGGTCGGCAAGCTGAAGTAAGTCCTGGTTCTTAGATTCTTCATAAACCTCTGTTGGATTTGTTATTGCTTGCATAGTTACATTGTAAAGACACTGACATACAGAATTCCTCTTGCATAAATTGATGTTCGTGATTATTTATTTTTGCTAATTGCAGTTGCTGAATCAAATAGTATGTGAGTTTCCTCCAGACCACCCGTTATCTACTGTTAGACCTCTACGTGAATTACTTGGTCATACCCCGATACAAGTAAGAATGATGCATTTGTCCCTAGCTCTTCTAATTTCTGTGTAAACTCCCAAGACCATGCTAAATGCACTTATTCTCCAGTTCTATGATAAAAAGGCATTAGGGTGTTAAAACATGACTATACTACTGATAAACTTCACTGAAACTGAATGTTTACTCAAAAAGTTATAGCCGGTCAATGATCAATTTGTTTGGCATCATACAGGTTGTGGCCGGTGGTATTTTGGGATGCGTTGTAGCATTTCTGATGAGAAACTCGAACTAGATCATTACAAGACCAACATTGATTATTTGTTTCGTCTCCAATTGGCCGATAACGTGGTAGATATAGGCAGCGGTTCGGCAATGAGATACAAGTCACCTAAACAGATGTTGTATAATGTATGCAGTCGTTATTCTGTACTGATTTTGGGGTTTATTTGGAGACTGGATGACTCTGTTTTTCGTTGACTTAGAACGTCGTCTTGTAAACTTAAAACTCTGTTAATAAACGTCAATTCTTTCCTTTTCAAAACTCATGAAAGTGTTATTCAACTTTTGGTTGAAGCAATCTTGCAAGATTAATTTATTGTCGCCGTTCACCTAATTAGCCATTCGAGTAAAATTTCTCACGCTAATATATCTCGTCTAGAAGGACAGATTTTGAGAGATCAAGATCCAATTTAACATAAATGGATGAATTATCTATTTCCTCATAAAACATGAAAAATCGGGGATTTACATGATAAAAACACCCGAATAAACCAATTAGTAGTTTGAACGGCTTTTGATTGCCGCGCCACATAATTACTTCGGTAGATCCCAACACACCATAATTTTTCTCCCGATCTCAAATTTCAAAACACTGAGTGGAGGGAAAATACACACACACACACACAAACAAGTGAACAACAACTAAAGCAATTAACTCAAAGCAGTGATTCCCAATTTGGGTTTATTTGAATCAGACATAGATGGCTGAAACCCTAAGTCCACTTCAGAGGCAGAAAGTTGCCGTAGCTTCTCGCATCCAATCTCCAATCAGCCCGTTCTTTTTGGGCTCCAATGACGACGGGCTGGAGCGAGCCCAGGCCCGAGCGGCCCGCGCCGCCGCCATCCGCCGCAAGCCTGTCACTGTCCATAATCCACTGCCGCAACGCGGTGCCTCTGATTCCTGCCTCGGCAAGGACCAGATTCTCGAATTGTTCCACAATTGCATCAAGCTCGCCAGCGAAAATGTCCGTACCAAAACACCCTTTAATTCAATGTTTATGAGTTTTTCTTTCTTTCTTTTTTTCAATGCATTCGCTAGAAATGTGAATTTTTATGCTTTATGCTTATAAAGATGGTTGAAGCGAATATACGTTAAATTTGTAGACTTTTTTTTTTCCCTCTTTCAGTGTGATAATTGTGATTGATAGAAATAGTTGTTTGGCATTTTGGTGTTTCAGTTTTATTGAATTCTTTTAATGTGTTTGTTGTTGTGGATTTTAATCGATGGGATGTGCAGAAAATTAATCAAAAGAATACATGGGAGTTAAATTTGATTGACCATCTCTGTGAGATTATTAAGGTCGAAGAAGAGAATGATGTGGAGACCAATTTCCAAAAGGTATGCGAGCCCTTCTTTACTTGTACATTTTTTAGAAAAATGCATGAACTGATTAATGTGGAGAAGATTATGTTTTTTTAATCTTTATTTTTGTTTTTTGCTATGTAGGCTTAGAGTCAAATTTTGAATATATTATGAAATAAAAATACCTTTTCTTATTATTTTATTGATTTTTGGCCATATTAGCGTGTGTTCTCACTACTTCAGCAATAATTTACCATATAGTTGGATAAGTACTCTTCCAGTAGTATTGAGGCATATCAGGGGACACTATTGTTGTGTCATTATGTGTTTGGCATATCAATAGTTGATTGGCATTGTATTTCTAACAAGTTTGAGACTCTCATCTTCTCAAACATGATTGTTCGATGCACGGACATATCACTTAATCATGCCTATAGTTTGGTAGTCGCCTTTGCTACTTTTTCGCTTTTGCTGAGACATGTTTGTCCTTGAAACGTTTGAGTCATGTTGAGAAGAAGAGTTTAAAACTTGTTCAAAATATAAGACAAATGCCATCAAGGACTAGTCCTGCACTCATTATGTGTTACATGCTTGAAATTTCCTATTACATTTTCTTTTTTTATAGGCAAGTTGCACTCTTGAAGCTGGAGTTAAGATTTACTCGTTAAGAGTGGATTCGGTGCATTCAGAGGCTTACAAGGTTCTAGGGGGGATTAATAGAGCAGGTCAAGAAAATGAACAAGGTTAGGTTTCTTATTATGGGGTTCTTCGTTTGTTTGAATTTTGTATGCATAATCCTAGGATTCTTGTTGCAGTATTATTCTGCCTACAAATCTTGTGCCTCTTTCATGGTTGTGAGATTCCTGATGGTGTTCTATAATGCAGATGCCAGAGTGGAGGATGCTAATGCTCACAGTGTACAGGAGGAAGGCTATTCAAAGAAAGATACAGAAAAAAAGGTTGATACTGTTTATTTGTGTACAGCTCGGTAATGTATCGAAATTATATTAACAGATTCCGTATTGCAGCTGTCACCTTTATCAACACTGGAATCGTCTTTTGAGGCTCTTAATGTGAAGAAATTTGATGGTGACCACACATCCTAGCCATGTCCATTAGTGGTGTGAGATTTAACTTCAAAAAATATGATGTTAGTTCTTTTGTTTTTTAGCTGCATTTGCAGTTGATCCCCTCTATCATCAAACATCTGCTCAATTCGATGAAGGTGGAGCCAAGGGGCTCTTGTTGAATAATCTTGGAGTTTATACTGGATGTCAAGTGCTCTTTGATTCACAGGAAGTACCAGGGAAGGGCATGTCATGTGCAAGCCAGCATTCTATGTCAGATACAATTGACCTTTCTTTTGCCAGTGGTTTGTTGCTTCCCCTAGTACATTGATTTTGGTCTCTGTTCTGAAGTTGTGTTGTTATAGAAATTAAGGTTCTAATTGCAATCAATCACTTTTCTATTTGTAGAATACATTGAACAGATGGTGCTGAACATGCAAGCAAAGGATGAAATCTCACCAACCCTTAGGATTATAGTCAACCAATTTGATGAAGATAATAGAAGATCATCAGATACTTTTTCTTCTATCGAGAAATTGGTAGACCAAGTTGATGCTGTGCATAATAATGAATCTGAGTCTGATGGTGTTGCATTTGATGATTGTGGGGCCAATGATTTTTATCATGATGACCAATCAAGCATTGTTGATGAGAACCTTGGTGGTTCAGATCCTACCTTTACCAGCTATCATGAGGTTTTTGTCTCAGACTATGTGTTCATTACTTGAAGAATTTAATATGAAATCGTACCCCAATAAGATAAACTGACTTTTGCAGGAAACTGAATCATTTTCATTCCAGGACCCTGATACAGATGACAGGTTTGAGAGGGTTGATGAATACTTGTTTTTAAATTTGGGATTCTCTTCAAAACAAAATGCTTGGGCAGGTCCTGACCATTGGAAGTATCGAAAAGCTAAAGGTCCTGTTGAAGGTGATATCCTTTATATATGATTGCCTTTTTGGTGGTTCTTTGGCATGGAAACATAAAATAGACTGTATTCTGCAGGTTCAAAAGATGATCCTGCTTTAGAAAGTGGATCTCCAGTAACAACAAAGAAAATTAGGGGTAAAAGACAACCAGAACCTAATATTGATTTTACAAAAGCCTTGGATGAAAATTTTCTGGATTTATTTGCTCCTCCCAAAAATCCAAAGTCATTATTGATGCCTGGAAATAGAGCACCCAGTAATACAACACTACCTGAAGATTGTCACTATCAGCCAGAAGATCTTGTTAAATTATTTCTTCTTCCTAATGTAATGGTAATACTTGACATTTTTAATGCCTCTATGAACTGATTACGTATGAATGTTTCTTCTTCTGGTTCTCTTTCTTTCGTATTATTTTGGTTTTTGGTTTTTCATTTATCTTCTTAACTCTATTTATGAGATGCTTGTGCTGGTTCTAGTGCCTTGAGAAGAGGAGGAGAAGAAAGTCCTCAGGTAATATTTTTTCTCTCAGATGCTTATCAAATGCTTTCTTGAATGTCTAAGGAGAGGCAATGATAATTAGTGTCTAGCTATTTCTCGTCAGTAGGAAAGGCTTGATGATTTTCATCTTACTAATATTTTGGCACAAGCTATTGATAAATTTATCAGAAATATGTTGCCTGGCATCCACTGTCATTAATGCCAGCCCTAAACAATTGCTTGGATGAATTTGTCTTTTGTTTGTTACTCCGAAAATAGTTGCCTTCTTTTACTATATAATACTTACAGGTTCAACAAGTTTGAGTTTTTACAATTTCTATTTATTACATTTTTGGTTTTCAGTTAATTGAAGCTATGTATAATAAGGATTTGTTAAACAAAAATTTATTTCCCATGATGATTGTATTTGATGTATGAAATGGAATAAATTGTTAAAGTGTGCATTTTCATGTTTTCCTCTATCTTCAGTTGAAAGGCAGCAAACTGATGATCATGAAGGATTTCCATCCTGGGGTAATGAAAATATGTTTGATGGCCAATTTGATGATGGAAATGATCCAAGTGATGTGGAGGGCTCTGACACACTTGTCTCTCAGCCTCGCCAGGTTGGTTGTTGTGTCTTCGATTTAATCGGATAAATGTGAATTACAGGGGTTGTGATTTGGAACCGTAGCAATTTATGGCAATGTTTTATGATGAGGTTATTTATATTAGAACATCTGTTAAGAGGCAAAAGCTTCCAGTAATTAAATAGTTTGGTATGTACTTTATAAAGCTATGTCAAGTACTTGGTATGTGCATTGGAAACTATTGCCCTAGTACTCATGCTTTTCTTCTTTATCTTAACATCTCAGGTACAAAAGGTTGAAGTCGAGTATGAAAAAACTTCTAAACAAGTTGATGTTCAAACATTGAAAGAAACCATTTGGGTTCATATACAAGAATCTCCTCAAATGGCTGCTCAGGTATTTGCATATAGCCTTTGCCCTTTGCAAGTGATCTTTTTGATATAAGATAGTGTTATATAATACTCATAAACTTAAACCAAGTAGTTTGATGAGAATCTAGGTTTTTTAGAATGTTAACTGCTGGCTGCTATGACTACTTGCAATATGACAAGCCGTTCTAGTTATTAGTAACACAATTCTCATAGCTTGAGAAGAAAAGGGAAAAGTCAATGAATGCATAAATCAGGGCTGATATTAGTTATGGGAAACAGTGAATATGATTTTGTATACAATTTATGTAACAAAGAGTTGAAGCTTACAAGACAAAGCTTGAAAGTATCACTTTAATTTTAGCTTTTATCAATTCATTGAGCTGGGTTCACACCAACTAAGCTAATTGCAAACCCCTCTTGAGAATAATGAAAAACCATCCCGCCAGATGTTTGTTATTATTATTCCTTTAAAATTTTACATAATTGTAAACTAAATTCCTCCCAAACTGTGGTAAGTGTAAAAATTGAACCTCAAACTTCTAATACCACCCTAAGTGACTCGGTACTCATATTCTATCAATATCTAATTGCATAAAAATTGATATTTTTTTGTGAAAATTAATTATGTAATTTATTTTTATTTTTTATTTTTTATTTCCAATATTAATTCCTAATTTTAGATGTTTTGTTTTGTTTGTGAAAAGGATCAAGAAAAAACAGTATCTTTCAGGAGCCTCTTATCCAGCTTTCCCAGTGGCTGCAAGGCTGCTGCAACTATCAAAGACATTTCCCCTCATCTGTGTTTCATATGCCTATTGCATTTAGCTAATGAGCATAGTTTAAGCATCCAAGGTTGGGCAAATTTAGATGATCTCAGCATAATCCTTCCCTGAAATTATGTACACCCAATTGGCATAATGCATCATCATCTCTCTGATGCTTGCTGCACTCATGAAAATTATGTATCCAGGTTAGCTGACTGCTCCACTCGCTACATTTTGTTTGTGCCTCTCTTGTTCATACTCAAGTTTGTACCACATACTGTGAAATTTGTCTTGATCTTTCTGTGATAATTTGTGTGGATAGATTCATCTTGTGCTACATATTTCTTTTCTTGTTTGGTTCCCCATGTGATACACATTTATTTTCCCTATTGATATATGAATCATTTTGAGACCAATGAATAGTCCCTTATGCTTGTTCAAGTAAATTGTCCCAAAAATGTTTTGAGTGGTGGTCCAAAGTTTCCTTGTCCTAAGACCCACCTCAAAGTCCTTTCTCATGGGAAGAGTTTGACTTGATTCTTAAATGTTGTCCTGTGTATGACAAGGAAACTTTGGACCGCTACTCTAATTTCTCTTGAGCAAGGGCTTTGTTACCTAAGAGTTTGTGAATGAAATTCTTGTATTTTTATATTCATGATTCATAATAATGTTCTGAAAGGCTATTGTTAAACATTAAAAGGAGCTCTTGTAAGAGTAAAATGCAAATATTTTCTGTCTATGTATATGTATGTGTGTATATGTATTCTCTAATTCAGGCTCTTGAATTTGTTAAAGTCTAGGAAAGCTATGAAACCACGTGGTTTGATAGTATAATAACCATGAATGCCATTAAACTACATGATTTAATAGTGTAATACTGTCATACTATTAAACGGTACGGTTTAGTAGTTTTTTTGGACTTTAATAAAATCCTCTAGTGAGGATATTCTCATTTTGTTAAAGGGAAGATGTTAGTAAAATACAAAAAAAATATAGATTTTAATATATTAGAGACTATTTTTCTTTATTTGTTAATATATTGAAATATGTATTTTTTTGTATTTTACTGACATTCTCACTTTTAACAGGTGAGAATGTTTTTATTAGAGAATAGTTATATATATATAGGTTGAATGGATAACTCATAAACATTTTTTCTAATGGTTACAATTTAGAAATATATTACAATTTTTTTGAGTTTATTAAGACTCTAGACACATACATTTATAGTGTAACCTAAAAGTTTATCAAAATTAGCTTGAAAATTTATTCACATAGATGACATGTTTGGTTTGAGAAAGTAAAAGGAGAGGAGAAAGAAATAGAAGGAAAAAAGGTGAATTTATTATTAACTTAAATAATGAACTTGAGATTGATTTTCTTTTTTTTTTTTCTCCTGATTTTCCTTCTCCTCTCCTTTTTGTTCATTTCTTTTTCTTTCATTTCTTTTCAACCAAACATAGGCCACAAAGAAATTATTGTAAATTGAGAAAAAGAAACTTATAAAGAATCGAATTAGTGTTTTTAACATCATCGAGAGTACCAATCCATTATTAGACACTTATTAAATTGATAATTAACTCTTATGAATTGCGTTTTGAGTCTCTATAAAGAATAATGGACGTTGAAATAGTCTGGAATTAGTCCAAACTAGACTAGGCTCATACATTCGCCTAAAAATAATTCACATTAAACCATATGAAAATAAGTTCAAACATCTTGATTATTTAAAAGTATGACCAATCCATACTCGTTGATGCTGTCTTATATTAGAATTAATTCAAGTCAAGTCTCAAAACATTTCCGACTTGTGTGATTGGAGTTTTTTATTATTATTGATGATTTTTTTAATATTATTTTTACCAATTACAAATTGTTTTAGGTTGATTTTAGTGTGAGTGAATGGTAGTTTCAAAACCAATCTAAGAACAATATAAATTATTTTGGGGTAGCTAGGGTAGCTAGGGTACCTCACTAGATTGTTGTGTGTGGTGTATTAAGATTTAAGGGGATGGGAAAGGATGGTGATGAAGGAGAATCAAAATCTGAATAGGGGGGCCTTCGGAGAAGAGCTTCAATCCTGTAAAATAATAGAAAATGAGATTAAAGGTGGAGTCGGGGTACTCGACGTCCACTATCCGATACTCAAGTCAGCTGCTCGAGCTTTTTATGGTGATGAGAGCTTGCCAACCCTCTAAAAATGGTGGCTCAAGGTTTAAGAATACCTCAACACCTTTTTGGTGTAGTATGTGAGTGTGTAATGGAATAGGATAGCCTAGAATAGTGGAACGTGGGGTATCTTTATATATGGTGTACCTAGCTGCCATGTGGCGCCTCCCTGTTGGCTGTCAGATTTCAGTATTCTTGGGGCGGTTATGAGTATTCTTAGGGAGCAAGAAGGGCGTCTATGGCGTATTTGCTACCTAGGGCACGCGGCGCACGTGGTAGGGCGGTCCAGGATACCTCAATAGAGATACGCCTGGTATGGTTGTTGGGGGACCATGGCTTTTTCTGGTACGCTGCCTGTCACCTTCGCAGGGTTGGCAGATGGTTGTCCCCTCTTTTTTGACAAGGTACTTTGATATTCGATTCTGCAAATCGAATATTATTTTTTAGGCGATGGAGACGTGTTCCTTAGCTGATTCTCGGAGATTTGGCTATTTCGTATTGCGAGAGGTACCTAATGTAGAAGGGATATCTCGGGTACCGAGTTTATCGGTGCAGGAAGGGTATTCCTGATATTGAATTTATTGGTGTAGGAATGGTATCCTGAATACCGAATTGAGTGGTGTAATAAGGGTATCCCGGGTACCGGATTGATTGGTGTAGGAAGGATATTCCAGGAACTGAATTCATCGGTATAGGAAGGGTATCTCGGGTACCGAATTAGGTGGTGTAACAAGGGTATCCCTAGTTTCTACAGTGATCACCTAAAGTCTTCACCCCATTTGCTGTCACGTGGCGTTTTACCATAGTGCTCATGTTTCCTCCCAAACAACATCCCCCTAGTTTCTTTTAGGCGACAAGTATTGGAGGTAAAAGAAACTCATAAGAGGTGGGAACGACACGTGACACTAGACACTAGTGCATGGCTGAGCAATCGAATGAGGTATCTAGCTTCACTTCTTTTTCGGGCTACCCTTGCATGTTAAATAGTTTTGAATGTTGTTTCCCTAATATATTTTGAGATTTGACTAGGCACATGGGGTACCTCGGGTACCCTTGAGCTTAGATGTTCACTTAGCTATCCCTTACTTCATGACGGAGCAACCAATTTCATCATCAATATGGTGATTCATCTAAATACACTTGCTGCTTATCTTTTAGGAGGTTATGACGATTCTTAACACATTTTAGTAACCAAAGAATCGGCATAATAAATTCATAAGGCATGTAAATTCACAACTGGCGAACTTATTTTCTGCTCCCCTTGAACTTTCTTAGGGCTCCTCTTGGCATATCTAAGGAATATCTTTTCGGTATGAGGTACCTCAAGTATACCTAATCTTACCCATCAGTGTATGGCGATTTACTTAGATATGATTTCAGCAAATCTTAACAAAAATTGTGGCGAATCTCTTTGCGAGATGTTCGAAAACCTCATGATCTGCCATTCGCTCTGAATTTAAATATGCCAGAGAAATATTGATAAAGGTAGCTCACCTACCCTTATGCGAAATAATCGAAAACGTCACAATCTGCCATTCGCTCTGAATTTAAATATGCTAGAGAAATATTGATAAAGGTAGCTCACCTACCTTTATGCGAAATGGTTGAAAACTTCACGATTCGCCATTCGCTTGAAATCAATTTAAACAGAAAAGATAGTGATAAAGGTGGCTGCTCGTCTACCATTATGCGAGATGGTCGAAAACCTCATGACCCGCCATTCGCGTGGAATCAAATAAGCAAAGTAGATATTGATAAAAGTAGCTGCTCGCCTACTCTTATACAAGATGGTCGAAAACCTTATGATTTGCCACCTTGAGTAGATCGTCATGATCAAGAAAGGTCAGGTACCCTAGTTTTCTCCGGAATCAGGCGATCTCTGAATACAATAGTGACAATGTTTTGTTATCATAAGGGAATGGGGATCCCGAGATCACTCATCATTGTCATTAGAGACTTGGGTACTCTGGGTAATCCACACGATCGACCAAATATTACAAATACATAAGAATTAAAGAAAACAAATAAAGTAAATAGAAAGAGGTAAAATGCTTCCCTTTACTAGTAGTATTTCTTCAGTATGGTAGTACTTCATAGGTGCTTTACAATTGTTCCTTTTCATGTGATATAGCATGTGTGCTCTATGTCCCACCGATTTATCCACGAGGTATGGTTCTTTTCAATTTATCCCAAACGAGCTGTCAAAAAGTACCCTAGTACTCTAGGTCGTTAACTCCTTGGTTTCTTGAGGTACCTTATCATGGTGAGGTACATCATCGAGCAGACTGGTGATGCCTTTTATTGGTGATAACTTCCTACTGGTGAGGTACATCATCGAGTTGACTAGTGATTCTCTTTATTGGTGATAACTTCTTGCTGGTGAAGTACCCCTTCAATTACGAGTCAGAGGTAATCTGATAAGCGACTTTGGAGGCAATAGAATAGCATCCTCGAGTTGACTGCTGATCCCTTTTATTGGTGATAACTTCCTGCTGGTGAGGTACTCCTTCAATTGAGAGTCAGAGGTAATCTGATAAGCGACTTTGGAGGTAATAGAATAGCATCCTCGAATTGACTGCTGATCCTTTTTATTGGTGAAAACTTCCTGCTGGTGAGGTACCCCTTCAATTGCGAGTCAGAGGTAATCTGATAAGTGACTTTAGAGGCAATAGAATAGCATCTTTGAGCTTACTGCTGATCCCCTTTGATGGTGATAACATCCTCTGCGGTTGAAATTTTCATTGCAATGTGGTGCATAGATACCACTACTTTAGTTGTTGCCAAGAAAGGCCTACCCAATATAATATTGTAAGCACTCAGATGATCCATAATAAGAAAATCAATCATGTGAACAACACGATGAGGTACCTTACTAAGTGTAATATGCAGTGTGATGATACCCTTAGGGATGACTATATCCTCGGCGAATCCGACAAGTGGCGTAACACATAGAGTAACTTTTGGTGACTTAATCAATAGTTGATCCAAGATATTCTTGAAAATGATATCCACGGAGCTGCTGGTGTCTATTAATATACTAGCCACCTTGCCAGTAGCACCCTTTAGTGTGATGACTAAAGCATCATTATTGGGATATGAGGTACTTTCAGCATCTTTTTCGGTGAAAATGATTGGAGGGGGGTGGTTGGGTACCTCATGTGTACCTAGGCCAGCGAAACTAACCTCTCTAACAATGATGGTCGATGATAGTAGTGATCTACCATAACATTTGATGGCTCTTATGGACTGGCTGGCCAGAGTAGGTCTGCCTACAATCGTTTGAACATATACGCCCCTTTTGGGTCCTTGGGTTGCCTCACGTTCGGGACTATTGTCTATTGCGTGCTTGCCCTTACATTGCTCTATGAATTTTCGAGCTTTCCCTATTCCAGCAACAAATACTTTGAGGTAGCCACCAAGAATCAACGACTCAATCTCCTCCCGCAAACGAGGTTTTGGAGGTGGCTTTCGTTGTTCTGACGGTGGAGATCTAGGGAAGTGGCGCACCCTGGGTACACCAGGAGTATTATACCCTCGTCCGCGCGGGGTAGTCTACACTGGGCTTCAACCTCAGGGTACCCTTGGTGCAAGGGCTTCTGTTTTCTTGGGTTTCTTCTTACTTTTCATGGCTTCCACTTTGTCATCCTCTCGTTTCAGGGGGTACCCAGGGTACATGAGGTACGTTGAAATCGATCCCACATGAAGGAGTATGAGATGGGCTGGGTAATCGAGGTACCCTTACTTGGGTTGCCTATGATTTCTTTGGTTTTTCCTTGCTTTTTGCGGCTTCCACTTTGTCATCCTCCCGTTTCAGGGGGTACCCGGGGTACACGGGTACGTTGAAACTATTCACACATGAAAGAGCATGAGATGGACTGGGTAACCAAGGTACCCATACCTGGGTTGCCTTTGATTTCTTTAGTTTTTCCTTGCTTTTTGCGGCTTCCAGATGCTCTATTTTTTACACGAACTCATGGGGTACCTCTGGTGTACCTGTCAATATGGCAGTCATATGAGAAACCTTTTTGGCTTTTAGCTTATCTTAGAGATCCTCGCGAACGCGTTTTCCTGACTTGGTGCCCTAGTTACTGCGGGAGTTGCAAGAGGCGGTGGAGCATTCATCACGAGAACCTCTAGTTTGGAACTTAGAACGGGTACCCGAAGGTTGATGTTTTGGCCTGCTACCCTCGGGTAGGTCAGCCGTTGGCTTCACTTGATCTGTCTGTTGTGGTGGAGCATATAAAATCGCTGGTGGAGGTGATTTTTCGGGTACCCCAGATCCCACTGCCCTAAGGATCGCATGAGCGAGATCCCTCAAAACGCTTGCGAGAGATGGGTTCTTCATCCTGGCGAATGTCGGTCGATTGTTTGACTGACTTGCCCTTACTGAGCCGGGTTATCCCCCTTGTGGGGTCGTTGACTTCATCACCGTTGTCGTCTCTCATTCTTGCAGAATCTGTCATTAGGGCATCGAAAGGTACGTCGGGTTCCATGTTTTGAAACACACACAACAACTAATGTAGTAGCCGTAGTGGAGGCTTTTTGTGCGCTCCCCAACAGACGGTGCCAATTGTTTTAAGTTGATTTTGGTGTAAGTTAATGGTAGCTTAAAAACCAAACTAAGAACAATAAATTTATATTTTGGGATAGCTATGGTAGTTGGGCTGCCTCACTAGATTGTTGTGTGTGGTGTATTGAGATTTATGGGAGATAGGAAGGAATGGTGATGGTGGAGAATCAAAATCTGAATAGGGGGCCTTCGTAGAAGAGCTTCAATCCTACAAAATAATAGGAAATGAGGTTAGAGGTGGAGCTGGGGTACCCGATATCCACTCTCCGACGCTCAAGTTAGCTGCTCGAGCTTTTTTATGGTGATGAGAGCTTGCCAGCCCTCTAAAAATGGTGGCTCAAGGTTCAAGAATACCCAGCACCTTTTTGGTGTAGTGTGTCAGTGTGCAATAGAATAGAACTCAATTGAATAGAATGGCCTAGTGGAACCTGGGGTATCTTTATATATGGTGTACCCAGCTACCACGTGGCACCTTATTGTTAGCTGTCAGATTTCAGTATTTTTGGGGTGGTTATAAGTATGCTTGGGGAGCAAGAAGGGCGCCTTTGGCGTATTTGCTACCTAGGACACGCGGTGCACGTGGTAGGGTGGTCCAGGATACCTCAACAGAGATACACTTGGCATGGTTGTTGGGGGACCACAGTCTTTTCTGGTACGTTGCCCGTCACCTTTGTAGGGTTGTCAGGCGGTTGTCCCCTCTTCTTTATAAGGTACCCTAATATTCGATTTGGCGAATCGAATATTATCTTTTAGGCGATGGAGACGTGTCCCTTAACTAAATCTCGGAGATTTGTCTGCTTCGTATTATCAGAGGTACCTGATGTAGGAAGGTATCCCAGGTACAGAGTTTATTGGTATAGAAAGGGTATCATGGGTGCCGAGTTTATTGGTATAGGAAGGGTATCCCGGATACCAAATTTATTGGTATAGGAAGGGTGTCCCGAGTACCGAATTCATCGGTATATGAAGGGTATCCAGGGTACCGAGTTTATCGGTATAGGAAGGGTATCCTGGGTACCGAATTACGTGGTGTAATAAGAGTATCCCCAGTTTTTACAATGATCACTTAAAGTCTTTACTCCCTTTGCTGTCATGTGGCGTTTTACTGTAGTGCTCATGTTTCCTCCCAAACACCTCTCAAACACAAATAAATAAGTTTAAGTGGAGATTTGTTATTACATCAAGAAGCAAAACTTGCCAACTTGTGTCAAATGAATAGTAAATGCTTTGACTGAAGTAGGGATGGCAATTTCCGGGTCCGGGTCTGGGTTTGGCCTTTCCGGATCTGGATCCGGATATAAATTTTCTATACCGGACCTGCATTTGAGCCCGATTTTTTTTAATCCGAGTCTGGGCCCAGTTCAACCCGGAAAAATCCGAGCACCCAGATTCCGGGTTTTGAACCCGGATTGCTAAATTAAAAGAAAATTTTGAAAAAAAAATTACTCTAAAGAAAATCAAATATAAATCACATGAGGTATTACGATTTTAAAATAAATACAATACAAATATAGAATTTAAAATTCAAAGTTTCAAAACAATAAACATCCACAAAAACAAATCCATAACATAAATTTACAATATTTAAATCTTCTATTTATATTAAATTTTTTATAAAAAATTAATATTAAAATAAAAAAATCCGAATCCGTGTTTCGAATTTATAGATTCACCTAAACCCAAATTTGGACCCAGAAATATACGGATTTTAAAAATTAAATCTAAATTTAAATAAAAATAAATCCGATACGAATTAAACTCAATTTAAAAAATCTAAATTTAATTCGGGTCTAGGTCAAATCCAGATTTACCTTCCATCCCTAGACTGAAGGGAGATGGCTAGTAGCGAAAGCATGAGCATCGAATGTGCCATTGTGAAAAAATGAATTGAGCAATAAAGGCTGTCACGTGAGACTGCAATTCAGAGAACCACGCCGCTTAATTCGTTTAATTAATGTGGCAAGTATTGGACCTGCGGCCCACTCACGCGAGCCTCCACAGACAATTTCGTCCAAAAAAAATAAGAGTGCTGGTATTTTAACTCCCTCGATATCTCTCAACTGTTCCCAATAATTAATTTTATATTAGTTTTCATATCGTACGACCATTAATAGGCCATGCCATTGCCGTGACTACCGTCATCAGTCGACATGAGGAACACCAAACAAATCAACTTGGAATCCGTTCTTTGTCGATGAGGAACAACAAGCGCCTAAAGAAATACCAAATTATGCTTGGATTATATTAGAGTTAATGGGCAGAGTTTTGTAGTTAAACTAGTAAAGTGTGTGAAAAATAATAATAAGTATAAATCGGAGATTATATGGAGTATATTAAGAAAGAAATTATTTTTAAAAATTTTACATGAGGTGAAATTGATAAGATAAATGAGGGTGGGTGAAATTATTTGAGGAAGTTAAAAATTATGGCTCAATAAATAAATAAATAAATTTCGGGGAGGCAAAGTATTGGAAGATTGAAATTTTAAAATGTCACTACCCCATCTGTAAATCACGTGACGTCTTTTCGTGTACGTGTTATGTTCCCCTTCACGATTTACATGCCGATGATGTGACACAATGTTACGTAATGTGAACACGAAAAATAATTGAAGGAAATCACAGCGGCAGCAGGCATCCACTGGATTTTCCAGGGACCACTTTTACTTTGTCCGTGTCGGATTTTACTGGGATATTTAATGAGTGGTGGTCGTTGGGAGCTGAGGAGTTAACGCCATTTTGCACTCGAAGGATACAATTATTTCTCAATTAATTTGAAACATCTTGTACGGTAAAAATTCTATACTACTCCCGGGTAAGTATTATTTTATTTTGTTCAATCTCGTTGTACTCTTCTTCTGCGTGTATCTTAACTAATCATAAGAATATATTTGTATATCAAGATTGATATTTGAACCAAACCCGCACAGGGAAATGATACTGTGCAAGTGTGCATGCACAATGATGCTATTGTGACATTATTATGCACAACTGATTGCCCTTCATCACTGCGTCGGTATGGGACAAATATCATTGCTCTTTACTATTCAAAATAATTAGACAGCTCACATCGAGTAAATAATATAGTTCTTATTTAGTTTGCATTGCCCCTCATCACCGTGTCAGTATGGGACAAATATCATCACTCTTTACATATTCAAACTAAATAGACACTTTGGGTGGATAATATAATATAATTTATTTGTTGCATAAACGACATAATATCTATAATAAATTCTACAATTTTTTTTTATTTACTCAATTATTGGAGAAAATCTAGAATATATTTAGTGTATTATAACTAGTTAATACATGATAATATGTGTAATTAAATTTAATATAAATACCACTTATATAACGATTTTTTAAAATAAATACACATATATTATAACATTATTTATGTATTGTACGACTAATATAGTACATTAAATATATTCTAAAATTTCTCTGATTGAAGTGTGGTTCATCAATAGCCGGTGGTAAGTTAAACCACTTGAACTAATCATCTGCATGCCCTCTAGCCCGTAGCTAGTTGCCTGTCACTTTTCCTCCATGGATTCCTTATGTGCAATATAATCAAAAGATGAGTACAAAATGTGATATGTCAATGTCTTGCCTCCGATATAATATAAATATGAAGTTATAAACTCCACTGATTCATAATAGTATCGCAAAAATATCAGAAGATAACACACGAATCCAAGCTAAAAAATGAATGCCTCCATGATGATGAAAAACTCAATGAGGGTATCACCAGGCATGCCATCACCATCACCATCATCATCGCCCTTCCAGTCACAGTCGCTCTCCACACCCACTTCATCACCACCGTCCACGTCGCTCCCACTCCGATCAATCCCCGGATCCTACGGCTGGCCTCTGCTGGGCCCCATCTCCGACCGCCTTGACTACTTCTGGTTCCAGGGTCCTGAAACTTTCTTCAGAAAACGCATTGAAAAGCACAAGAGCACTGTGTTCCGTACAAACATCCCACCCACGTGGCCTTTTTTTCTCAACGTAAACCCTAATGTCATTGCTGTTCTTGACTGCAAATCTTTTGCTCATCTCTTTGATATGGAGATTGTGGAGAAGAAAAATATTCTTGTTGGTGATTTTATGCCCAATGTTAAGTTTACAGGAGGCTTGAGGGTCAGTGCTTATCTTGATACTTCTGAGCCTAAACATGCCCAGGTATGAATCTTTAATTCATCAACTAGTTTCATTTCATTAGTATTAATTTTTTTTATTATCTTTTTTTATTACTTTTTGGTGTTATGTTACTGCTTCTGGTTCTGTTTATCGAGTAATGAGGCTCTATATTTTCCAAAATAACTTGCTGAAAGATATGATCTTTTGGCAGTATATTTCACTCTTAATCAGACAAGATAAGGGAACATATGATAAAATAATGTTTGGTTTTACAGTTTGTAATTAATTTTTTTAAAATATGTTACTTTTCAAAAACATCAAAGATTATAAATCATTTTTCATTCTTTTCAGTAAATCTAATCTAACTTGACAAGCTTTGCCTGTGTGCAATATATTATTGATGACCATTGGTTTTGCTGCTTAAGAATATTAATTGTTATTTATTTGTGACAATGACAAAATTATTATTATTATTATTATTATCATTTCTATTTCTTATAATTAATCAAATCTTTAATGTCCACGATCATTATGTGTTCGTAATTATATTATGAATGCCCATTTGTTTTGGTGTTTAAGAATATCAGTTGTTATTTATTTATTTTATTTTTTTATTTTTGGGATGATGCATGACACTAATAATTGTTTGGTTGAGTAATTATTTTAAATTGATATAATAAATATCGTCAATTATTGCCTCCATTAGCAACTCAACTGTATTTTATATATAGATAGATAGATAAGCATCTTTTTGTACTTTTCCATCTCGTGATACACACAAGTACAAGATCAAGTTATCAACTACTAAATCTTTGTTTTCTATAGAAACAAACATTCGGAATTGAAGCCAATTAAATTAATTAATAGTGTAAATGCTAAACTTTCTTTGCATGAACAAACATCTAGGCCATTTCGCGAGAGCAACATGTGAGTGAAACACTTCACAGGTTGGATAAGATGTGAATGGCTGAAGTACTCCCGCCAATTACTAATTTATTATGCTTCTACAAACTGCTTATAGTTTAGACACCTACAAATCTTAACAAACTCTATATGGAGCAGCCTAAAATATGGATCAAATTTGAGGCTAAGTAGCTCTTAAGAGATAAAGAGGACACATTAGAGTGCTCTGAGTAAGTAAGGGCATAAATAGTATTAAACAATAGTCTTAATATCTTTCACCATCTAATATTAGACTTAATCTTTGTCTAAAAACATCAGAAAAACCATTGATTTCTAAGAAACTTTGCCGAGAAGATAAGGTTCATGAGATAATTGCAGATCCCAATAACTTTCGGGCACCTAACTAGTAGTCTAGTACGTATTTGCATTCTCTTTTGTGTGCCCACATGGGGCTTGTTGTGCCGTCACCTCCTATTAATTTGTTTTGTGTAGGAAAACGTTTTAAGTCTGTCGCTACCAATTAAGATCACGTTTTTGGAAACTAGCATGGCGGTCCTTTCAAATCATATTTAGTAGCACATGCGATGAGAGGTTAAAATTTTGGGTGCTTCCTTGATCGCGAGTTAGATTCTTATGGCGAGATATTTATGGTGGAATTTTATTAAAAACAGAAGTATGGTATAGTGCTAAAAATTTTCCTTTGATTTTTCATCATCTTAGTAGTGCTACGCAGAATAAAATTTTATCTTAAAATTTTATTATAAATAATGTGTTATTCATTCATTGATTAAAGAGATAATATAATTAATTTACATAAAATTTATAAAAAAAAAAATCAACTACTTATGAAATGACACATTACTTAAAATAAAATTTTAAGATATCTATTATTATTCATTTTGTTTTTCATTGAAAATTAAATTTTAATTTGTCGTTTGTATTTCTAAAATATCTAGATTTTATGATGAGGAAAAGTCTTCTAGATAGTAACACATGTGCACGTTTTCTATGTTGAACCCTTAAATAATTTCATTATTTTGATAGCCTTACCATAATTATTTGTAAAATAAATAAATAAATAAATAAAAACAAATAGTTTTCCCGCCAAACTATATACAAATGTTAATTAGCTACCGTCCTCGTTATTGATCAGCTCAAAGGATTCGCCATGGACACTCTGAAAAGAAGCTCAAAATTATGGGTATCAGAAGTGGTATCAAGTCTGGACACACTGTTCGACACCGTCGAGAAGGAGCTCTCCGAAAAGAACAGCATAAGTTACTTGGTCCCTTTACAAAAATGCCTCTTTAACTTCCTCTCAAAATCGATCGTAGGAGCCGACCCAAAAGCCGACGCTGAAATCGCCGAGTACGGCTTCTCCATGCTCGACAAGTGGCTGGCCTTGCAGGTCCTGCCCACAGTCAGCATAAACATCTTGCAGCCCCTTGAAGAGATCTTTCTTCACTCTTTTGCTTACCCTTTTGCCCTTGTCGGTGGAGACTACAACAAGCTCTACAACTTCGTTGAAAAAGAAGGCAAAGAAGTTGTGCAACGGGGGCAGGATGAGTTTGGGCTAACAAAAGAAGAGGCCATTCATAACTTGCTGTTCACTCTAGGGTTTAATGCTTTCGGTGGGTTCTCTATTTTTTTGCCAAGGTTGATTGATGCAATTGCTAGTGACAAGACTGGGTTGCAAGCAAAGTTAAGAAGTGAAGTGAAAGAGAAATGTGGGACATCCAGTTTGACTTTTGAGTCAGTCAAGAGTTTGGAGTTAGTTCAGTCTGTGGTCTACGAAACTCTGAGACTTAACCCACCGGTTCCTCTTCAGTATGCAAGGGCAAGGAAGGACTTTCAACTCAGCTCGCATGACTCGGTGTATGATATCAAGAAAGGTGAGTTGCTTTGTGGGTATCAGCCTTTGGTGATGAGGGATTCGAAGGTGTTTGATGATCCTGAGAGTTTTAAGGGTGAGAGGTTTATGGGTGAAAAAGGAAGCGAGTTGTTGAATTACTTGTACTGGTCAAATGGGCCACAGACGGGGACTCCCAATGACATGAATAAGCAGTGTGCTGGAAAGGATTATGTGACCCTCGTTGCTTGTTTGATTGTGGCTTATGTGTTCCGGAGGTATGAGTCTATTACCGGGAACTCATCCTCGATCACGGCCGTTAAAAAGGCCAAATGATGGTGATTTTGAACGCGAGCATCATCACGCGAATGCGGTCATATGATGGTGATGGATGATGAATGTAATGTCAATTTGTAACATTTGTCTGGTTTGATTGTAGTAGGAAAAGCTGTGTAGAGATGGGTCCCTGTGTTTCCCTTGGATGTGGTAACGAATGAGCGAATGAATTAAAAAGTCCCATGGATGATAGATATGCTTATAGACGGCCTTTCGGGGGCGAGGATAGATATTTATAGTGCGATGTGGCTTTTTCTTTACCTCTTTCTTGGTTATTTTTCTCATCTCCATCTCAACCAGCTCTCCACCAAGCAATTTTCTTATATGAATGCCTCTGAGTTTGTTTAATTCGGTAGGGACGGTAACAGGATTTGGCAAATGGGTCGCTTGCAAGCTGCAAGTTGCAGTTGATTGACGTACGACCTAACTTGTTAATTAAATGAGGAAATGGGAAAGATAAAGATACAAACTCCATCAGTCATTTATCACGTGCTAAATCGCCGATCAATTGAATGATACTGAAATCAAAATGGTACAGTAGTATTGATAATTCAATAAGAGAGTTGGTTGAGAGTAGGACCGCGGAAGCCAAGATGGGCTTCAAGTAAGCATGGGGTTAGGCCCACTAAGCAGAGGTACTAGCTGCTGCCAGCCTGCCACCAACTCAGCAACTAGTGAAATTGGGCACTATTCTCTATGCTGGGCTCTCAATCACAGGACTTTAGGGTGTGTTTATTTCATAATTATTGATGGCGTGTATTTTAGAAAATAAGAGCAAAAATTAAAATCGGAATAATAAGATTCCCCTTAATTTGGAAATAGAGAATAAGAGACTAATTTTTAAGGGGGTTGGGGGCCAGTCTTTGATTCCCGAGAATATCAAATCTGGTCCATCAAAATTTTAAAATTTTAAAAATACCCCTCATTCAATTAAAAAATATAAATAGCAAAAAAAAAAAAAAAACCATAGTAAACCGTCACTGCCAATCAAAGCCTGGTTGATCTTCGTCATCTTTGCCAAATCGTCACTGTCAAAATCGTTGTCGTCGATCGTTGATCAACAACAGTAGCAGCCATCGTCGATGATGATGTCTATGATGATGATGATGATTATTATTATTATTATTATTATTATTAAAAGTATATAATTAATTAATATATTAATATTAATTATAATAATATGATTATTAACAATAATTAATAATAAGAATTTTTTGAACAATAATAATCACAATAATTAAAATTCAAAATAATAATTATGAAAATAATTAATTAAAGATTTTTTAATAATTTAAAACAATCTAACTTATTATAATTCAGACTTTGATTCTAAGACAAAATAAACACATCAATGGTAACCATAATACAACTCATTTCAATTTCGATTTCTACAGTTAAGGTAAATAATTTATTCTAATTCTGATTCCACATTCCGATTCCAACTCATTTTCATTCCAATTCATTTCGATTCCAATTTAGCAAATGCATCATTAATCTCATTTTTAATGTCATTTCTGTTCTATTGCTGGAATGGCTTGAAGAAAACAAACGACTGCAGACTGTAGTAATCACTTCTGAACACACAGCAAACTTCAATTGCAAATCAAAACTTAAAAACAAACTTAAGCTTTGAAAAAGACATTGAACTATAACTGGCACTTCGATTTCACACTGATCACAGCTTCTTGTCTTGTTTGACAGTTAAGCGTGGAGCCATCACTAAAAATAGAAGAATACACAGTAATCTGAAAGGCTTCAAAAATAAGACTGTCTAGACTTCCTATTAACCACAATAAATAAATCAGATAGCTAAAGATGCATTCATCACATTTCACGAACATCATGCCTTTGGCGTGAGACCTCATAAGATTTTATACAACATTGTGGTCGTTCTTTTTCTACCTAGCCTGTGCAGTTCCCTGAGACTGAGTATGTGACTTCACAATTCCTTCTCTCCAGCCTTTCTGGCGAGCCCTCTGCTCCCATGTCGCTGTTAGTTTCTTCTGTGCTGCTAGTGCTGCTTCAGCTTTCTCCCTTGCTTCTTCACAAGTTTCCATACCTGAATTGCACTTATCTGCTTCCTTTTGATACTGAGATGTAAGCTTCTTAGCCTCAAGCAAAGCCATGTCTGCACGCTGCTGATTTTCCAAAGCTTCAGTTTCCCGTAGCTTCAGTTCCTCAGTCAATAGCTCCGCAAAATTTTTCTCAGTGTCCTCACTCACTTCTGGATCATGCTTTGCACAATCTGCATGAACCAATTGAAATAAAAGAAATAGTACAATTAAGCATTTGGATGTATGCAAAAAGGGAGTTAAAAAAATAAATAAATAATTAACAGCCTGTTCATTACCTGAAACCAAAATTAAACCAAGCAATTTTGAAGTTACAAAACAAATAAAAAAGAGTAAATTTATTATCCATATAAAATAAATCAAACATGTTAATCATTACGTTCCATCACTATGAATTGTTCTTTGAGGGGACTACCATCATGTGATTGTTATGATCATTCTGATGCAGTGGCGTTCAAAGAGAAGATTACTGAATGATTTTAGATAATAACAGATTATAAATGGTAAAAAATCTAAGGGCTTGATTTTTACTATGTCATTTGTTTTAGAGAAATCAGAGCTTTCTCTGATTGTCATGAATGATGAGCACTCTGTAACCAACCAATCAATCATGTTAAAAAGGATAGTTTAAAAAGGGTGCATGAAAGGACATTTCATGCAAGGGGAAAGAATGGTTTTTATTTAATTGATTGTTTCTGAAGAGCATCAATATCATTACAGGTTTTGGAATTTTAGTTGTATAGTTTCAAATGAAATCATAAGCCTATGAAGCCACCTTTTCAAGCTGCAAGCATGGTGCTATGAAATTATGATGGCAAGGTTTTGAGTATATTAGTGCTACACACAGTTAACCATTTTCTACATAATATGTACTAATGTTCTATATGTTCACATAGCTCTTCCCAGATTTGAAAGTAATCTCTATGACAAATTCGAAGAAAAACAAGAATGGTTTGTATCTAAAGAGAATGTTCCGACAAAAACAAGTGCTGCATTATAGCAAGGAGTGTAATGGTTCCTTTTCTCATGCCACATTGGTGATAAAATCATAGACAAAGAAACTAATTCAATAACACCTTTCTTTCGCAGTTAAGTTTTGAAAAGGAAAATAACCTGTAATGGATGCATTGCCAAGTCCTGCAAAAAATTGTAAAGAAAAAAACTAAAATGAGCACAGGTTTGATTTTTGTACAAATCCCAAAAAGAATCAGAATGCTAAAATAACCACACATAACTCAAGTAATTAGCTAAATGCAAAACAATTTTACATGAAAACCAAGCCAGTGGTTAAAATGCACAAGTTCAAGTCTTCATAGACGATCTTAAGAAGTTCAATTAGAATATTTCACACTACAGTGCCTCTATACTCTCTGAACCCAATTCACAAATTTAGTAGCAACCAAAAGCTCTCTAATTCATTTTCTTTTCCTTTTTTGTTTTCCAATTCTAGCAGTTGATGTGATTGATCAACACTAAAATTATGGAAAAAAAAAAAGAAAATTTACCGCAGATCTAAAACTAAAAACCAAATGAGGGAATTATTTAAACTGGATCTGAGCAGATCGGGAAAGTGGAGAAAGAAAGTACCGTCTGGGATTGAAAGGAGAGGCTGAGAAGAGCAGTCGCAAACGCAAGGAGGACACGTGGCGGCGGAGGAGTGGCTGACGGCGGCTAAACCCTCCATGAAGTGCCAGTAGAGAGGCGGACCGACTATATATCCGAACAAGCAGAGCCCCAATAAACCCAAAGCCACCTTCGCTATCGCCGCTTGATTCATCGCCATTTCTCTCTGTCGTCGGTTGTATTGACCTCAATACGAGAACGATACGCGGAGTGGGGATGATGAATGAGAGTTGCGCTGGACTGTTACCGCATCGTTCTCAAGTGTAGCTTTCTTTTAAATTTTAATTATTTTCTAACGGTTTTTGACGGTCGAGTCTAAACGCGCTGTAAGATCTGGGCAGTCCCCTGACTCACCGTCTGTAGACTACAGTTGACTGTTAAGTGTACCTGGCCCAATTGATAAATACACCTTTTCAACTTATATTCGGGTGTAATCAGAAAATGAGCAAGGTTCATTTAGAATAGGGTGGCCAAATTCAATAGACCAGGTTTTATGTTTTTAAGAAAAATAAAAATCCCTTATTTATCATTGGAGTGCAACAATTGGCACTTCTCTAAATACCTCTTAAAATCCATTCTCTTGAACAATGCAAAGTATTTCAATATTCATATCTTAATTTGAATCTTAATTAATATGACATTTATCTATTAGATGATACTTAAATAACTTTATAAGATATAAAATTCATCATTAATAAATAGGTGACACATGGCATTAAGATTTAAGTTGGAACTCAAATATTGAGATTTCTAATATTACAATTTCTTTATTAACCCACATTAAAATACTTGAAAATATTATAAAATTCTTTTAACACCTTCATTAATGACAAAACTACCCTTAATTAAAACTTATTAGTGTAAACCCCATTCTTTATTTTTTACTTATTTTTATCATTAAATCCTATTTCAGTAATAGGGTCTCTTCCATTCAAAAGGAAAAAAACAACGGAGTTTCTTCTCTTTATTATAGTCACCAGTGGTAAATTCCTCACCCGAAAATAAGAGAAAAAAAATCTTTTTAATTTTTGAAATCTTGTATATCAATTTTATGTACAAGTCGTTTAGTCTCTTAATCAAAATATAAATTATGGTAAGAGTTTATTTTAGTTATGAGGTTCTAACAACAAAAATTAATTTTTGCTCCAATTGCGTTAGGTCTTTTCTTCTTTTCCAAATCATTATTCTGCTTATATACATAAGTACTTCTTTTGGGACATGTGCCACTCTTTTCACAAGTAATACTCATCCTTGGTTTCCTTCCAATCACATTCACGTCAGATCTTTTAATAACAATTACAAGTCCTGTTTCCCCATCATCACGTGTCCATTGATTTAGTTCTTCCCTGTTAGTGAAAACATGTGATTAAGATAATAATATATTAGTTAACCATACAAAGAAAAGAAAATGAACCTAAGAAAATTCATTTAGATTTATACCTCTTCAATATTAAATGCAACAGTTCAAGAATGGCATCCATGGTAGAACTTTGCTTGCTCCTTCACAATCATTATATAGATAGTACATAAGTTAATACAACTAAACTTGAAACACAAAACTCGAACAATAGCATTTTATTCAACAATAATCTACCAAACAATTGATGTTGTTAAGTGGATATTTGTTGAGCATTGTTTTCAACATTCTCCCTATCATTATGATTCAAAAATAACAATAAAATAGTAGCAAACTTACTTTTTTATTATCATCTTCTTCCGTTTGCATGATCATTTTTTCCTAAATTTAAAACTCTCAAATTGATATTTAAGAAAGAAAATAAAATTTAAACTAGATATTAATCAAATGTTGTAAATGAAAATATGCGTATAAAGAGTTTTTAAGGGAAAAAAAATTTTGACTTTTGAACGGAGGTTTAATTAAAAATTATTCTATTTTGTAATTTTAGTAAAGGCTAAAATTATAAAATAATTAGAAGGTTTTAAGTGGTCTTTGGAGGGGTGCCAATAGTTCCACTGTTATTATTTTATAAGAAAGTAATATAAATCGAAAAACAAAAACAAGCGAGCTTTAAGCCCAAGTCTAAGACGGAGCGTTTGGATACGCAGAAACGCAAGAAAATATTGCGTTTTGGCTAAAAAGGAAAGCGCACACCAGTAACTAAGCAGCACTGAAGCTGAACCACTTAAAAGCTTGCAATCCCAAATCCCTGATCTCACAAACCCTAAAAATGTCAATCGAAATCCCATTCGATCTCATAAAGCAAGTCCAGAATGCAGTATTCATCGAAGCCAACGTCTCATCGTACGACCCCGACGACGCTTCGTTTCCAGACCTACAGTCGTTCGAATCTTCCATTTCCAAACTCGACCCTTCGCCGCCGCATCTCCGATGCAAGCATTGCAAGGGCCGGCTCCTCAGGGGCGTAAATTCCTTAATTTGCGTGTTTTGCGGCAGGCAAAGGGCCCCACAAGAGGCACCACCTGAGCCCATTAATTTTAAGTCGACGTTTGGTTGCCGCTGGTTACTTGATTCTCTCGGCTTAGATGGATCTGTAAGTCGATTATTTATTTTCTATTAGAAAATTTAATGATGAAAAATTTCAGCTTTCGTATAAAATGAACTGGGATCGGATTTGTTAGGTGTCCTTTCGATTGAACTACCAAAACTTTTTGGGAGTGATTTTGAAAAGGAAACGATAGATTCTTGTACTTTCTTATATGGAAAATGCAGGAGATATTGAATTGATGATGTTTTAATGGGTAAAGTTCAAAATTTGAATTTGATCTGTGATATAATGAAAAAAAAGGCTTCGCAATTGAGTTTTTTTTTTAATAGTTTTCTTTATGCTCTTTGTACGCATGTTGTTGGATTGCTTACTGGAACATATGTGGTTAATGGACTAATTTTTCTGTAGGAGACTGCAGCATTGCCTGTGCAAGAAAATAAATCAAACGGAGGACAGAATGCAACTCAGGAAGAGGTTCCGCTGTCTGATCTTCTAGATTTAGAAATAACTTGGAATTCTGAGTTTGATAAGTTAGGGACTGAGAGTAATCAGAGTCCTTTCAATTTTGCTGGAGTTAATCCTGACAATTTTTTTGCTGAAAGAAAGCAAGATGGTGCTTCTACTGTGTCAGTAGAGCAGTCCCAGCTAATAAATAATGATAATGGAAGTGGAAATGATGATTTTCAGGTTCGTGATAATGTGTATTTGTTTGAGAATGTTCAGAGTTCTGAGACAGCTGTGGGAACTATTGAGGTTGAGAGCGGTACGGACTCTTTTGGTGGTTGGGAGGCTAACTTCCAATCTGCTGGTACTGAAACTAGTCATGAGGAATCTATGTCGGTTGATCTTGTTGTCGGGTCCTCTGTTGATCTTTCTGCCAAAATGGATGAAGTCTTTGGATATGGAAAAAATTTTGGAAAAGACAAAGAAGATATAATTTCTTTTGGTTCCAGATCAAATGACTGGTTTCAAGATGATCAATTCAGCAGTTCCAGTTCTGGTACATCAGGCCAGTCCAAGCAGGTTGAAGTGACTGGAAATGAGAAGGATGGCAGGACAATGCAGAATGCAAATAATTCTTCTTCCATGGGTATAGATTGGGTTCAAGATGGCCAATGGAATACTGAAAGCAACAAGACACAAGAAAATAAAACTGTTCACGAACTAGATGATTCTTTCGATACTTGGAATGATTTTGCAGGCTCAACTACTGCTGAGCATCTGCCTGACAAACGAAGTGCCGAAGCCAAACAGTTGGAAAAGACTGCCATTGTTAAGGATGGTCTAAAAGTGGAGTACACGAATAGGTCTTCTTCCAGAAATGTTAACTGGTTTCTAGATGACCTGCCACATACTATCAGCACTGAGAAACAAGACAATAAAGCCATTGATGAAGAAATTGATGCATTTGATGATTGGAACGATTTTGCAAGCTCAACTGCTGTACAAGATCCTTATAGTGGACAAACTGGCCCCAAGCAGTTTGAAATGATTGACAATGTGAAGGATGGCAAAAAAGCAGAAAATGCTAATAGTTCTTCCTTGAATGTTGATTGGTTTCAAGATTTTGAACGGCAAACCAACGATAACAAGGGGCCTGATAATAATACTATTGATGTCTCTGGTGGTTTCTTTGATGCTTGGAATGATTTTACAAGCTCAACTAGTGCACAAGATCCTTCATGAAAAACAGACTGGTGAGGCCAATCTGTTTGGAGTGACTACTGATGTTAAGGATGGTGGAAAGGTGGAGACTTCAAATAATTCAACAAATAATGCGTTGATTCAAGCTGATCAGTGGCCAACTACCAGCAACAAGGAACATGATAGTAAAGCCACTGATGAACGGGATGACTTGTTTGATACTTGGAATGATTTTACAAGCTCAGCCACCGCACAAGATTCTACTAATAAGCAAACTGGCCAAGCCAAAGATTTTGAAGTGAATACAAATGTGAAGGACCATGGAATTACGGAGGCGATCAATTCTTCTTTTGATTGGTTACAAGGTGATCAGCTGCAATCCAGCAGCAACAAGGCACCTGATAGTAAAATCGTCGATGAAGACCCTGATTCATTTGATGCTTGGAACGATTTTAAAAGCTCTATTAGTGCACAGGATCCTTCCAATAATCAATCTGTGAATCATGTGACATCATCTGCTGTGCAGGCATCAGAAATAAAGTCATCGGCAACTAACAATTTGCAGAATGTTGATTTTGGTAGCTTTTTGGAACCAAACATCGTTTTAGGAGCATCACACAATCAAAATGGTTCTTTCAAAGTAAACATTATGAAGTCAGAACCTTCATTCTCAAATAGGTATGTATGCTTGGGCTGTCTTTTTTTTTTTTTTTTAAATAAAATTGAATTTCACTTCTGCTTCTTTTTTGTAATTTTTGTTTTTATATTTTTAATTTTTGATGAAAGCCTCATAAAGAGTCTGCAAGGTTTTTCATCTTTTTAATTCTAGAAAGCATCAAAAGCTTTTATCTATGCTTTCCACACATGCTCCCTTTGTCTTGAAGCGGGCAAGAGAATGTAGCAAGAGACCAGAATATCACCAGTGGAGCCCCTAATACGAAATTTGAGGACCTTGCCTTTGGTCAAATAAATTGAAGTTGAACTGTTACTATTTCAGCTCCTTCCATTCCATCCCCTTTTCTGCCTGTATGAGATGTACTAACATGAAAAAGCTTCACAAAAAAAAGCTTGACTTAAAATGCTTTTGGCTCCGAGTGTTTTTAAAAGAAAAAAAATGAAAAGAAAATATGTTGGCCTTCATCTGGTCCAAGTTCAAATTTTTTTCTTTTAGAACAAAGAACCAGGGTAGTAACTCATGCCTTTGCATGTTTCAGGATTTCTGATGTGAATGCAGAAGATGGAGTAAATGCTGGAGATGCTGCCAAAGGAGATATTTTAAGTGCAACCAAAAGGTCAACTGAAGATGTAGAGAGTTTAATATCACAGATGCACGATCTCTCATTCATGCTTGCTAGCGATCTCTCAATTCCTCCAAAACGAAGATGAATTCACTCCAATTTCTCAGGATTGCTGCCCAAATTATTTTTATTGAATTCTCAGTATATAATATTTGTTGTTCAATATGTATTCTAATATTGATTGATCTGTATTCCGGTATTCTTTTACGTAGTTGTCATGTGGCCTGATCTTCGAGTTTTTTCCTTTGTTGATTTCATTCCACAAGCAGCTCCTTTTCCGTTATGAACTCATATTTGTTAGTGGATCAGTCGATCAGAAATGATACAATGTGATACGTGAAATAAAAATGTCTTACCAGGCAAAATTTTCTAGTGCTTGTTGTCGTTGTGATCTGATCATACCTGAATTTTGGGGCGACAGGAACGGGTAACGGTGGTGAGATAAACAGAAGAGAAAATCGATGGACTGTCTTCTAATCAATTTCATTTGCTGATTAATTCCCAGGAAAGCGGAAATTCAGTCTAGTATCGTTGTATACACATTAGCTGCAAAAACTTACAAACATGAAAATATACGAAGACAAATCTTATGATTTATCTAGGTAGAGATAATATAAAACATCAACACGAATTGCATTATAAATTCTATACCATTTAATTCTCAAACTGGAGATGTAATATTCCAGTGATTTGAGCAAAGTGACAAGCTTCCTCTCTTAAAATAAACAAGATGTCACATTAACATAAACACATACAGTATCATAATATGCATTGATGGTACAGTACTGCGGAGTATAAACCGAACTATATTTTGTAGAGTATAAACCGAACTATATTTTGTAGTTGTTTAGATAATATGTTATTCCCCGGTGTCTCAGCTGCCACAGATGACAAAGCTGCAGTGCATAGCCTCTGAGGCGCCTGTATGACTGTTACACAAGTTGCATTAGTTGCATTGGTTGCAGAAGTTGCATTGGTTGCCTTGTAGCTTCATGTCTTGCCATGATATTGCCAAGTAATTCTTGAAGGTACCTCAAGGTTATGAAGTCGCCCTAAAAATGAACAATAAGGATAAGAATTTGTTCAAGCAAAGTAAGTAATTATTTTATGTAACTAATTCAATATAATAATCATGCAGTGTCCTCTACGGAAGCATTCTCAATACACCTGTGGTCGTATCACAACTTTATATTTTTTAATTTTATAATAAATGATTTCTTATAAAAAATAGTTAGAAACTTGAAATGTAACAAGTTAGGTCTCAGAACAGATTAAGAGATTATCAATGTTACATCTGTTTACAGGGAGGTCACATTCGAAACTTGCAACAGATACCAAGTTGATTGCCCTACAAAAATGAATTTGAGATTTTAGGAAATTTAATTATAGGTGCAGAATAGTTGAAAGTTGCTAGATTGAGCTCTAAACGATCAAAATTTGATGTATTCATGAACAGAAAACATCAACTTTGATTCCCTCAAAACTAATAAAAATATATAGACCGCTGAATATCCAATACCATCATACTCTGATATGGATAAGAAGAGCAACCTTGATTTCAGTTTCTGCTACACAATAAAGACCAGCCTTGCTCCAAAATAGGCATTGTAATGTAAGTCTGTGTGCACAACGATATGCTGCTCTACTAATAAATTTCAAAATGGCTAAGAAGAAGAAATCGAGGTTTCTGAAGAACATACACGTAATTGGCTAGTAAAGTTATGATCTCCAAACCACAGGGGAAGGCAACATCTTAGTCCATCACATGCCCTGCATTTCAAAATGGGATACAAAACATTTATATATACTGAAATAGTAAATGTGAACAAATTTAGAAATGAGTCAATGTCCTATTGACCTCGGACTTTGTGACAGCCTATGATAACAACAAATAATATGTTTAAGCAGCCTGGGGGAGGGTTGTTCAACAAGTTTTTCAGTCATCTGTGCCAATGCACGAGCCACTGCAAAGAACCGATCTGCTAGAACACAGCAATACTTCAGCCCCTCCTCATGCAATAAGATTTTATAAATGATAAATGTAGCAACCTGCAGAACCGGTATCACAAACAAAGTACTTCAGTTATGTCAGAAACTTGCACAGATTTAAGAATATATTTAAGCCTTATTCACAAAGTCCTGATTTAATGCATGTTCTTGAACTCAATAGTTTGGTTTTAGGGTGCTTGTGTGGCTGAATTCTCTAAGTTTTACAGTGAGATGAGAATTTTTCATGAATACAGCCAATAATAGAAAATTTAAACAAAAATAAAGTATGCAGAACTTTTATAAATTAATTATGTGCAACCAACGCGAAGATTGCTAGCTATTATTCACTAAAGTATTTTTCCAATAAGAAAATTAGAAAACAAAGTTAAAGCATGTATATATGAGGAATTTGAAGCAAATCAATTAAAGTCAATATCTGTACACAACAAGGAATTATTTGAGCATGAGCAACAGATTGTACCCAATGGCTTTTCTTACTGATTGCTTGCTGTGATGTCAATATACAGATGCTATAAATTATCCATTGAGATGCTATAAGTTATCTATTGAGATTTGGGACACTTAACTTGTTTTGACAAATCGGAGCCCACCTCCATGCTGGTTAGGCAGTAAGGAAATATTTCAGTCTCAAGTAGGAAACGGATAGCTTCTGGATCGTCAGACTGCACAGAAAGAAAGAGTTCAAACCTCACATATTAATTTTGCAGCCCCATAACTATGGGAAGGATGGATGAATCTGAGAGTGCTCCTATTAGAAAATACATTATATCACCATTCGCTGCTGAAGAATATTAGAAGCAGAAAAGTATTCAACAGAGCAATGAATCACAAAAAACTACCTTGACCAGGGTACCGATAACACCTAAACTGGTAAGCCTTAGATATTCATGGGGCTTTTCTTTGTCCTTAGTGTTCAGAAAAGGGTAAAGATACAAAGGCAACTTAGCTGCAAGAATGAAATTCAATCATTAGAGAAGTTGTCACATACCTAACTTTTCTACCAAGTAGTAACATTAAGTTAGCTGGAAGAAGAAAATCCCAAAAATAACTTCATATACGGAAAGAACTTTAATAAGAAGCATGCTTAAATATACGAAGAATCATTTACACAGTGAAAAGTCTCGTCTTAGAACTTTCTATTGCTCTGAAAGTGGCCATGCAATAATATATCTTGAGAGTAGCAAAGTTGGAACTGGTATTGGTAATGGGAAGGTGAAGTTCGCTGCCTAATCATCTCCGAAGCATCTAGATATTCAAGTGTTCTTTCGAAAGACAAAGGTAAAAGAGCAGTAGACACAATAGTATCAATTCTATGAATCTCTTTAGAAATTATTTTCATTTATATATATTTCAATTATATACACAACTTTTGATCTTTAATTTCTCATAAATTTACATAAAGTATGTAATTTGAAAATTATACTTGATGGAAGAAGATATCATTAGCAGAGTTAAAGAATTAGAGAAATGTACCCTTAAGAAACTGCTTTCTTGTCTCTGGGTGGGAAGCTACACACTGTAGAACAGAATTATATGAGTTATATCTTGTGGCGACAGAGCTGGCTATGACAATTAAAAGTAAAATATCCTAACTAAAGGGAGAACAGATCAAAGGAGAAGATCAGAAGCTATTCATCATTTTAATCAATAGGGAACATATGATTCTATGATTGACTAGTTATATCTTAGCTGACTAATTGACCATTAACCTGTCATTACAAATAAGAAGTTAACAAGCCCTATTGGACCTCTAAATATATGCAAACTTAACAGTCTTCGTTAATTTACATTAGGTAGACCTTAAGTTTTTGTTTTCTAATTATCATGAAATGTATCGCAGATACAGGACCTTGAAGAAAGTTGAAATTCATATATAATAATAACCTGAAATAGAGCGAGAGCATTAGATACTCGAGTTGATGCTGTTAACGTAAGATTCGGAGATGATAGTGTGCGGTAAACTGATAGTATTTCCTGAAAACGACAAATTCACTATCAATCATTAGTATAGTTATTTGCATTAATGATTTTTCTAATTGTTTATGGTATACTACAACCAAGTGTCTGCTACGATACATTATAGTCCAGAAAACGACTGTGATTTGCCAGATACATTAAGAAACAAACAATAAAACTCCGGAATAGAAGAGTTCGATAATCGCGGAGCAGAAGGCATCTAATGAAGCCAAGTGGCATGTCTTACCTGTAAAAGCGCAGATATTGTACCAAATGAGTTCCATAACAATGGCGCCAAGTCTTTACGAATTTCCTTATTCTGGAAAGACAACATTATCATCTGAATCACCATCTAATGGCAATTTAAGAAACCTAGAAAATTTCCTACTTTAGAAAACAAGCTAAACATAAGTGCATGTGCAAGAACATTAATTCAAGACTAACATCATATTTGTTCTGGCATACACTTAACATATTTGATAATCTTTGCATTACGCGGTCTACATGAAATACGCTGTAAAATTGAATTGTATCAAACAACTTTTTTCTGTTAGTCTTCTATGATGAATGAGTCTTCTTAACATTCAAAAAAAAAAAAAAGCTTGTCATCAGAGCTCAATGCTTTTCAGACACTACAATAGAAAATTAAGTAAAAGGCATGTCCCTTTGAAACACCTATATATATTTATATTAATGAATCAAATAAATCAAATCAAGATTCCATATTTCAATTACAAGAATTCTTATTTTGATATTCTAGTTCTTGATCAAGAACTCAGAGGTGATGTTGCATGCAATTTAACTAATCGAATATAATGAAACACACCGGCTACTTACTCATCCCTGCAAGCAAATTATGAGCAAATAATGATATCTTAAAAAAAAAAGAAAAACCAACAAAACAACGTAAACTTTTTTGGTCTTATCTTCTTGATTGCCAAGAAAAACACCAACAGAAACAGAAAATCTGATATGCCAAAAACCAATGTGCGATTATAAATCATATATGAATGATAACAATAATGCATGTTTCAAGTTTCCAACTTTTCTTTTCCCACACGTTTTCTCAGGAACCAAACAGAGTCAAGAAAAGGGTATGTAATTTATACATAAAAAAAATACCTGGGACAGGATAAGGAGAGCACGCTCCTTAGTTTCATGGGACTGAAGAGCTTGAATCCAGTAGGCCACTGATGCCGGTCCATGAACCGGAAGATCCGGTGTTGAATAGTCTTCGTATAGCGACTCTGGCAGGTTCAGGTCACTCGCCATTGAAGAAGATGATGATAATATTATAAAATTATAAAATAAAGACAAACAAAAAGCACAAGACCCTGAATCTGATTGTGTGTTAGTGTGATATTATTATTATGATTATAAAGGCAAAAATATTCCAAAAATTGCTCTCGCTGGTTTGGTTTCGGTTTTGGGTTTGTTTGTCGCTACTCGAGTGGCAGTAGAAGTAGACGACTTCAGCAAGTAAGACAAAGTGAAAGTACTACTAAAAGGCTTTGTACTTTGGTCACACACTTTTCAAAATAAACAATTATTCGAATTCAAAGGGGTCTCCTTATGATATTGACAGGGCCTTATAGGTGTCATCGCTCACTCCGATGAGTTCAGAATTAATCACCGTTCATTTATTTATGTGTTAGTACAAGATCTCATCTACAATATGTATCACATAAGGAACTCATTAATATGTTACATTATGGTATACGTAACTTGAGAAAGCATTAAAATTTAGGTTGGTTACTAATGTGGAAGCGTAATATGTGACGTGTGTGTTTTAGTTACTTGGGATAGATTGGCAAAAACAAGAAAATATTTATCCTAACGTGTATGAAATATAATTAATAATTATTTTTATACAACATGACGAAATATGCAATACTTGGTTTTCTTCGTTTCAATTATTACGCAGTCAGTTGAATATATATATTTTTAAAAAATTAGTGCAATTTAATTTTTTAAGAAATAAAAATGAAGTTTACAAGTTATTGAACCATTTATTTTTAAAAAGAAGAGAGGGCGCAAGTTTTATTATAAATCAACATTGTAGACGATATTGAAATTGTTTTTCTTACCATCTTATTTTCCTTAAGATTTTTATTTTATTAAATATTTTTATTGTAATGGTTCTGTACGGTCCTTTTTCTTTTTTTTTTTAATAACATTTTCGTCTTACAAATTAAAATTATCACCTTTTAGCTTTGCAAATAAAACGTTTTGAATTGATAACTAGCTCTAATCTTTACACCATTTAAAACAAAGAAAAAACTCAAAGAAAGATCTGACAAAAATTGGATTTGTTTGTTGAACATATCAGTTTCTTGTCTTACTAATAATGGTATTGGGTATTCTCAAAATAATAATAATAATAATAATGGTATTGGGTGTCAAGAGAGTGAACAAATGTCGGTGCTGTGAGTACACGTGTCGGACATGCATAATAAGATTTTAATATTATCCAAAAAGGGGAAAAGACAAAATTTAAGAATGATTAGCGCCTGATTTTGACTCTAGTCTAGTGAGTCTCGTGGCAAAAAAAATTATAAAAAAATAATAATAATAATAAAGGACTCTCGTGTGGATGCACGTTGCGACATGCGACCTGGGCAGATGAAAAGAAGTGTTTGAAGTCAAGTCAAATTATTGATCCTGTCGTTTTATAACTGACATGGATTTGGACTTTTTTCTACGAATTGGAGCTTGCCAGCTGTGAGGTTCATGTTGCTAAAAAGGCGGATGTAGATGATGAGGCCGATCTCTTTTGTTGGGTTTACACAGGGGGCCTGTATGATGGCACAAAGCCACAAACAATAAGGTGCCATCCTGTTAACACCCCTCTAGTGTCCTTTTCAAGCCCTTTTTTTGTTTTTAATTTATATTCTAATGCATGGAGATGGCACACTAGGATGTGATCAAATATAGGCGGCCGGTGTTGCATACGCTTTCCCTTAAGCTTGGGGTGTGCTAACTGCTCAATCCCCCAGTAACACGGTTCTCAAATAGGGTAGTTGTGTGGGATCTTCCCCTGATTGGTTATTTATTAAAATATATCCCAAACAATATATGACACTAATAAAAAAAATGGCAACTAGATGAGAGGAAAAATAATGTTCATGCAATCATGAAACATAATGAAATTCAAGTTCTTTAATGGGCAAGTAGACTTGATGTTTGTTGCCTAGACGCTAGCTTTGACATTAAAAGGTTTAGGGACCTCAACTTTAAGAGGTCTTAACGTGTCTAATTATAAATAAGGTTACATTCAATCAAATCTCAAGTAAGTGAGTTAGAATTCTTACGATCTAAAGTGTCTCAGTCGACTCAACGGGGTCTACAAGGTCTTTTTAGAGGTCTTCTTTATGAAGTACAAACGTAATCAAATATATCTAATATATCAAAAAAGAAAAACCATGAGTCCCCTTATGGGTCCTTATCACTCTATAGACGCAATCAATGAAGAAGGTAAATCATGCTTTTATCAATAAGAACATCAAACAAATTATAAATGATGGCCAAGTGAGATGATCTCATGACATCTCTTGAAAAGAGAATTGATCATAAGGGGGTACTTATGATATCTCTTATGATCCTTATAGCGGTTTGAAAGGCTTATGATCTTATAGCGGACAAATTGGCCGCAAGCAGTTTGAAATGACGGAAAATATTAAGGATGGCAAAAAAGCAGAAAATGCTAATAGTTCTTCTTCCTTGAATGTTGATTGGTTTCAAGATTACGAACGGCAAACCAACAGTAACAAGGGGCCTGGTAATAATATTGTTGATGTCGCTGGTGGTTTCTTTGAAGCTTGGAATGATTTTACAACTCAACTAGTGCACAAGCTCCTTCTGAAAAACAGAGCGGTGAGGCCAAACTGCCTGGGGTGACTAGTGATGTTAGGGATGGCGGAAAGGTGGAGACTTCAAATAATTCAACAAGTATTGCGTTGATTCAAGATAATCAGTGGCCAACTATCGGCAATAAGAAACATGATAGTAAAGTTACTGATGAAGGGGATGACTTGTTTGATACTTGGAATGATTTTACAAGCTCAGTCACTGCACAAGATTCTACTAATAAGCAAATTGGCCAAGTCAGAGAAATTGAAGTGAATACAAATGTGAAGGACCATGGAATTATGGATGTGAGCAATTCTTTCTTTTAATTGGTTTCAAGGGGACGAGCTGCAAACCAGCAGCAACGAGGCACCTGATAGTAAAATCGTCGATGAAGGCCCTGATTCATTTGATGATTGGAATAATTTTACAAGCTCTGCACAGCATCCTTCCAATAATCTATCTGTGAATCATGCGACACCATCTCCTGAACAGACATTAGAAATAAAGTCATCGGCAACCAACAACTTGCAGAATGTTGATTTTGGTAGTTTTTTGGAACCAGACATCTTTTTAGGAGCATTACGTCATCAAAATGGTTCTTTCAAAGTAAACATTATTAAGTCAGAACCTTCAGCCTCAAATGGGTATGTATGCTTGGGCTGCCTTGTTTTTTGAATAAAATTGAATTTCACCTCTGTTTCATTTTTTGTAATTTTTTTTAATATTCTTGATTTTTGATAAAGCCTCATAAAGAGTCTGCAAGGCTTTTCAGCTTTTTAATTCTAGATAGCATCAAAAACTCTTATCTACGCTTTCTAGTTTCCACACACACTCCCTCTGTCTTAAAGTGGCCAAAGACAGTGTAGCACAAGAGACCAAAATATCACCATTGGAGCCCCTAATAGGAAATTTGAGGACCTTGCCTCCGGTCAAATAAATTGAAGTCGAACTGTTTCTACTTTAGCTCCTTCCATTCTTTCCCATTTTCTGCCTGTATGAGATGTGCTAACATGAAATCAGCAAAAGCTTGACTAAAATTGATTTTGGCTAGCTTGAGTTGAAATGATTTTGGCTCCAAGTGTTAAAATAATAATAATAATAATAATTAATTAATTAATAAATAACTTGTTGGCCTCCGTCTGGTCCGAGTTCCAAATTTTTTGCCTTTAGAACGAAGAACCAGGGTAGTAAGGGACAGGGCAGCTGGCCCAAACGCATCCTCACCCACGTCTTTGCATGTTTCAGGATTTCTGATGTGAATGCAAAAGATGGAGTAAATGCTGGAGAAGCTGCAAAAGGACATTTTAGGTGCAGCTAAAAGGTCAACTGAAGATGTCGAGACTTTAATGTCACAGATGCCAATCTCTCATTCATGCTTGTTAGCGATCTCTCAATTCCTCCAAAACAAAGATGAATTCATGCCAATTTCTCAGGATTGCTGCCCAAATTCTTTTTATTAAATTCTCAGTATATAATATTTGTTGTTCAATATGTATTCTAATATTGATTGATCTGTATTCCGGTATTCTTTTGCGTAGTTGTCATGCGGCCTGAAATTCGACCTTTTTTTTTTCTCTTGATTTCGTTCCACAAGCAGCTCCATTTCCGTTATGAAATTATCAAAGATGATACAATGTAATATGTGAGATTAAAATGTCTTACCAGGCAAAATTTTCTAGTGCTTCTTGTCGCTGTGATCTGATTACAGCTGAAATTTCTCAGCAACATGAATGGATAAGAGCAGTGAGATAAACAGAAAATCGTCTACTGCCCATTCAATCAAATTTCATTTGCTGATTATTTCCAGGGAAGCGGAAATTTAACCTCCTATGGTTGCATACGCATGGTTGAAACACTTCCAAACATGAAAATATGCAAATACAAATCCTATGATTTATGAAGGCAAAGGTAGCATTACTCAACATCAACACAAGTAGCATGATAAATTCTGTAGCGCTTAATTTTCAAAATGGAGATGTAGTTTTCCAGTGACCTGAGCAAAATGACTAGTTTCGTTTTTACAATAAACAAGATGTCACATTAACATATACAGTATCACAATATGAATTGATGAAACAGTAATACAGAGTATAAACTGAACTATATTTTGTATTTGTTTTGATGATAGGTGACTCCCCGGTGTCTCAGCTGCCACAGATGACAAAGTCGCAGTGCGTAGCTTCTGATGTGCCTGTACGACTCTTACACAAGCTGCATTGGTTGCAGTAGTTGCATTGGTAGCCTTGTAGCTTCATGTCTTGCCATGATTTTGCTAAGTAATTCCTGAAGGTATCTCAAGGCAATGAAGTCGCCCTTAAAACGAAAAATAAGGCTAAGAATTAGTTCAAGCAAAGGTAAGTAATTATTTTATGTAACTGATTCAATATAATAGCCATGTGGTGTCCTCTGCGGAAGCATTCTCAATAAACCTGTGTTTGCATCACAATAAATTTATATTTTTTAATTTTCTTCTAAATTTCTTATAAAAAAATAGTTGGAAACTTGAAATGTAACAAGTTGGGTCTCAGAACAGATGAAGTGATTATCGACGTTACATTTGTTTAAAGGGAGGTCACATTCAAACTTGCAACAGATACCAAGTTGATTGCCTCCTAAAAATGAATTTGAGATCTTAGGAAATTTGATGTATAGGGGCAGAATGGTTGGAAGTTGCTAGATTGAGCTCTGACCATCAAAATTTGATGCATTCATGAACAGAAAACATCAACTTTGATTCCCTCACGCTAATAAAAATACAGAGATTGCTGAATATCCAATACCATCATACTCTGATATGGATAAGAAGAGCAACCTCGATTTCAATTTCTGTTACACAATAAAGACCAACCTTGCTCCAAAACAGGTATTGTAATGTATGTCCGTGCACATTGATATGGTGCTCCACTAATAAATTTCGAAATAGCTAAGAAGACGAAATCAAGCTTTCTGAAGAACGTACACATAATTGGCTAGTAAAGTTATGATCTCCAAACCACAGGGGAAGGCAACATCTTAGTCCATGACATGCCCTGCATTTCAAAATAGGATAGAGAACATTTATATATGTGCTGAAATAGTACATGTGAACAAATTTAGAAATGAATCAATGCCTTATTGACCTCGGACTTTGTGAGAGCCTATGATAACAACAACTAATATGTTTAAGCAGCCTGGGGGAGGGTTGTTGAACAAGTTTTTCAGTTATCTGTGCCAAAGCACGAGCTACTGCAAAGAACCGATCCGCCAGAACACAGCAATACTTCAACCCCTCCTCATGCAATAAGATTTTATAAATGATAAATGTAGCAACCTGCAGAACCAGTATCACAAATAGAGTACTTCAGTTATGGTCAGAAGCTTGCACAGATTTAAGAATATATTTAAGCCTTATTCACAAAGTCCTGATTTAATGGATGTTCTTGAACTCAATAGTTTGGTTTTAGGGTGCATGCGTGGCTAAATACTAAGTTTTACAGTGTGCAAGAATCTTTCATGAATATAGTCAGCAATAGAAAATGTGAAAAAAACAAAATATGCAGGAGCTTCTATAAATTAGTTATGTGCAACCAACATGAAGATTGCTACCTGTTATTCACTAGTCATGTACTTTTCCAATAAGAAAATTAGAAAACAAAGTTAAAGCATGTGTAAGCCATTTATAGGAATTTGAAGCAAATCAATTAATGTCAATTAGACAACAAGGAACCATCTGAGCATCAGCAACAGATTGTACGCAATGGCTTTTCTTACTGATTGGATGCTGTAATGGCAATATACAGATGCTATAAGTTATCTATTGAGATTTGAGACACTTACTTGTTTTGACAAGTAGGAGCCCACCTCCATGCTGGTTAGGCAATAAGGAAATATTTCAGTCTCTAGTAGGAAACGGAGAGCTTCCGGATCGTCAGACTGCACAGAAAGAAAGAGTTCAAAACTCCAATATTAATTTTGCAATCACATATCTATAGGAAGGATGGAGAAATCTGAGAGTGCTCTTATTAGAAAATACATTATACCACCATTCACTACTGAAGAATAACAGAAGTAAAAAAGTATTCAACAGAGCAATGAATCACGAAACCCTACCTTGACTAGGGAACCGATAACACCTAAACTGGTAAGCCTTAGCCATTCATGGGGCTTTTCTTTTTCCTTAGTGTTCAGAAAGGGGTAAAGAAACAGTGGCAACTAAGCTGCAAGAATGAAAGTCAATCATTAGAGAAGTTGTCACATACCTAACTTTTCTACCAAGTAGCAACAGTAAGTTAGCTGGAAGAAGTAAACACCAAGAATCATTAATATGGAGATAAGTCTCTTGATATAACTTTTTACTGCTCCAAAAGTGGTCAAGCAATTATATACCTTGAGAATAGCAGACTTGGAACCAATATTGGTAAATATTACCTGAAAATCGGGGAGGTGAAGTTTGCCGCCTGATCACCTCCGAAGGATCTAGATATTCAAGTGTTCTTTCGAAAGACAAAGGTAAAAGAGCAGTGGAAGCAATAGTATCAACTATGTGAATCTCTTTAGAAATTATTTTCAGTTATATATATTTCAATTATATCATTACCTTTGATCTTTAATTTCTCATACATTTACATAAAGTATGTAATTTGAAATTTTACTAGATGGAAGAAGATATCCTTTGCAAATTAAAGAATTAGAGAAATGTACCCTTAAGAAACTGCTTTCTTGTCTCTGGATGGGAAGCTACACACTGTAAAACAGAATGATATGAGTTATATTTTATGGCAACGGAGATGACTATGACAAATAAAAAAGTAGAACATCCTAACTAAAAGGAGAACAGATCAAAGGAGAAAATCAGACACAATTCATCATGTTAAGCAATAGGGAATATATGATCCTTAGATTGTCAACTTATATCTGAGCAGCCTAACAATTTGTCAATTAGCTGCAAGAAGGATGTTAGGCCTTGAAACCGATTATTTGGAAAAATATTACCTATAGTTCTTTCTATTTACAAGTTTTTGAAACCATGGACTTGTCATTACAATTAAGAAGTTAACATACCCTATTGGACCTCTAAATATATGCGAACCAACAGTCTTCGTTCATTTACATTAAGTAGAACTTAAGTTTTTGTTTTCCAATTATCATGAAATGTTTCACAGATAAAGGTTAAAGGCAATCATGAAATATCTTTTAGACCCGAAGACAATATAACACTAAAGTTAAAAGTAAATATTGAACGAGAAGAGGACCTTGAAGAAAACTGAAATTCATAAATAATAATAGCCTTAAATAGCACGAGAGCATTAGATACTTGGGTTGATGATCTTTCCATAAGATTCGGAGATGATAGTGCACCGTAAACTGACAGTATTTCCTGAAAATGACAAATTCACTACCAATCATTAGTCTGGTTATCTGTATTAATGATTTTTCTAATTGTTTATGGTATGCTACAACCAAGTGTCTGCTACGATACATTATAGTCCAGAAAACAAGGGTAATTTGCCAGATACATTAAGGAATAAATGGAAAAAAAGAGTTTGGAGCAGAAGGCATCTGACGAGCCAAGTGGCATGCCTTACCTGTAAAAGCACAGATATTGTAACAAATGAGTTCCATAACAAGGGCACCAAGTCTTTACAAATTTCCTTAATCTGGAAAGACAACATTATTATCTGAATCACCATATAATGGCAATTTAAGAAACCTAACAAATTTCCTACTTTAGAAAACAAGTTAAACAGAAGTGTACATTCAAGAAAATTAATTCAACACTAACATCATATTTGTTCTGGCATACACTTATTTGATATTTGCATTACACTGCCTACATGAAACACACTGTAAAATTGAATTGTATCAAACAATTTTTTCCTGTTAGTCTTCTAGGATTAATGAATCTTCATAACATTCAAAAAAATAAAAAAAAGAAAAACACTTGTCATCAGAGCTCAATGCTTTTGAGACATACCATAGAAAATTAAGTTAAAGGCATGTCCCTTTGAAACATCAATATATATTTATATTAATGAATCAAATTAAATCGAATCAAGATTCCATAATTCAATTACAAGAATTCTTATTTTGATATTCTAGTTCTTGATCAAGAACTCAGAGGTGATGGTGCATGCTATTAACTAAACGAATACAATGAAACACATCGGCTAATTACTCATCCCAGCAAACAAATTATGAGCAAATAATGATTAAAAAAAATCACCACCAAAACAATGTAAACTTTTTTGGTCGTGTCTTCTTGGTTACCAAGAAAAACACCAACAGAAACAGAAAATCTGATATCCCAATAAACAATGTGGGATTATAAATCATATATGAATGACCACAATAATGCATGTTTCAGGTTTCCAACTTTTCTTTTCCCACACGTTTACTCAGGAACCAAACGGAGTCAAGACAAGGGTATGTAATTTATACATAAAAAATACCTGGGAGAGGATAAGGAGAGTGAATCCAGTAGGCCACCGATGCTGTACCATGAACCGCAAGATCCAGTGTCGTTAGTATAGCGACTCTGGTAGGTTCAGGTCATTCGCCATTGAAGAAGAAGATGATAATATAATAAAATTATTAAAAAGAAAAAAAAAGCACGTGACCCTGAATCTGATTGTGTGTTGGTGTGATTTTACTAGTATTATTATAACAACACCGACATTCACACAAAGCTTTGCACAAAATCCCACTTCCGTCTCCCTCCAATCTCCTCCACCACACAGCAACGTTTTCCTGTCTCTCTCTCTCCCCTCTCCATGCACGGCTGGTCTCAGCTCCGCTCTCCCTCACCATGCAGCAACAGTTGCTCCGTCTTTCGCCAGAAGCACCGTTGGCTACGTTCTCCCTCATTCTCTCAGCACCGTTCTCCCTGATTGCTCAAAGGCTCTAACACAAATTACGAAAATAGAACGTGAAATAAGGTTTCAGGTTGGGCTTGGTTTTATATCCATATCTAGAAAACCAAACTGAGAAGGTTCCTTTCTTATTTTTGGTTAAGAACCAATTTTGAAGACCCCAAACAAACCAAAACCAAAACCGATCAATTTAGAGAACTCTAAGACTTAACTTAAAGCCGATCCCATAAGCAAAGCAATCAACATCAATCACCAAATTAATATATGCTCTGTAAAATAAGCTCTGAAACACAATGGATCCAGCGCCAATTACTTCCCCAAACGCAAACGGACCGTCTAATCCCCAGCCCGACATTTCAATAATCACGAAAACAAACGAGAAAAGAGCGGCAGAGAACGGAGAAGACCCTAATCTGAAGACCACAATACCATTAACAATAACAATAACCATTCAAAATCTGAGTGGCCTCAAAAACATAGTAATTAATCTTCAATTAATTAAGCTGGCTGCATCTTTAATTACAAATTAAAGCAATAAATTGAACACTGGCCTTAACAAGCCGCGTTAAGCCTACTGTGTAAGGGGAGAGAGAGCGATGCAGCTGACATCGAGAGAATGAGGGAGAACGGAGCAGAGAGAGTGAGGAGAACAGAACCGAGAGACCGAGGGAGAACGGAGCCGAGAGAATAAGGGAGAACGGAGACCGACCTTGCGTGGAGACGGGAGAGAGACCGAAAAAAGTTACTGTGTGGTGGGGGAGAAAGGAGGGGGAGACGCGAGTGAGATCTCTGGGGATGCATTGGTTGCGTGCGTGTGCGGGGCGTTTGTATATACGAATTGGATTTTATATTTGCACAGAACGAACCGTTTTGTGCAATGATTTGTGCTAACCTTCGTAAGAACATTTCTTTATTCAAATTATAAAGGCAAAAATATTCTAAAAATTGCTCTCCCTGGTTTTGGTTTTGTTTTTGGGTTTGGTTTGTTTGTCGCTGGTTGAGTGGCGGCAGTAGACGACTTTAGCAAAGCAAGACAAAATACTACTAAAAAGCGCTGTGTTTGCCACGTTGGCGTGTAGGGCCGAGACCACTGCTTTCACTCCATGATTGTGAGGAGTTAATTTTTTAGCCTTTAAAAAACGCTGCACTTTAATCTGACTTTTTCAAAATAAATGACAAAATGAGTAACGACTTGAATCCAAAGAGGTCTCCTTCTGATGCTGGCGAGTTTTTATTAGTGTCATCGCTAGCTGTACAAAATTACTCCATGACTTAAAAGAATTAGGGTTCATTTAGAATTATATTAGGGTTCATTTAGAATTATTTTTAGGAGATTTAAAAATAATTTAAAAATTTAAAAATTACTTTTAGTATTTTGTAAAAATAATCAAAATTAATTTTGTCAAAATCAGTCCCTCCTACAACTGATTTTGAAAAGTAAGGAAGGAGTAGCTTTTAAATTCTGATTTTGAGAATTAATTTTATTCTTTAATACAATTCTATAAATATCCAATATCATAATTACCTAAACCTAAAATTATCCTTATTCAAATTGAAAATAAAATCAATATTTTAATAAATTTTTATTTTAATTCATCAATATAAATTTATTGATATCAATTTATCGGTCAAACTATTATTAAATTTGTTTCACTATATTCTAAATTTAATTATCAATTGTTTTAAGATAAAAAATAAAATTAAAATCTATTATAAATTTTGGTTTTAGTTTTTTATGAGAATTTTATTTTTAGTTAAAATTATTATAATACACAATTAAAAATATTATATGTATATGTTTTTATATGCGTAAGTAAATTTTATCTTTTATTATGTATATTTTAGTAATTATTTTTTGTCAACAGTTTTACCGTAAGATTTACCAAACGTCCATAAGTGCTTTGAAAACTCACAGTATTTCTGAAAATAAAATTTACCAAATATTTAATTATTCTCTTCACAGCTGATTATTTCTACAGCACAACTAACAGTAATTATTTTAAAAGCTACAGCATTTCCAAACTGGCCCTTAATCAGTAATCATCATTTATGTGATATATAATAAGGAACTCATTAGTAAGTTACATTATGGTACATATAACATGAGAAAGTACTAAAATTTATATCTTGATTATTAATGTGGTCGCGTAATATCTTACATGTGTAGCTAAATCATTATTTTTCTTTTTTTCTTTTGGCAAGAAAGAAAAATCTTTTTTTTATTATAAACTACCAGATGTGGGGGCTTAGGCATGCACTAACTAAATTGATAATAACAAAAAAAATATTTATTGAAACTTGTATGAAATATAATTAATAATTATGTTTATATAACAAAACATGCAATAATTGGCTTTTTTGTTTCAATTACTATTTACTCAGCTGAATATATTTTAAAAATTTCTAATGCAATTTAATTTTTTAAGAAATCAAAAATAAAGTTTACAAGCTGTTAAACCATTTACTTCTCAAAAAGGGGCGGAAATTTTATGATAAATGTAATAATGTAGGCGATATTGAAATTATTTTATTATCATCTTATTCTTCCTAAAATTATTATTAAAAAAGACGTATTAAATATTTTTGGTGTAATCATTTAAACTCGTCTGGATATATTGTAAATGAAAATTTCAAGCAAAATTTTAAATCGAATTGATTAATTTATGTGATTAATTCCAATCAAATACATGTTTAGATGATTGATACAATCTCTCTCTTTATCTCTCACGTTTATGTATTTACAATTAGATTCTTGAAGACTATCTCTATTTCATAATGATTAGATAAAAGAGATTCAATAAATTATTCTTGACAAGTATTTTAGTAAGTTGTTCTTGAATTGATTTTATAGTGAGTCATTGTAAATTTTAGTCATATTTTCAAACTGAATTTTTTCTTTCTATAACGTAACGTAACAGTTGTATTTATAATGTGTTGTCAGTTTATTTTTGCACCCATGATCAAAGGTTTGTTCTACACTGCTTAAATCATTTGTTAACGTGCCTAAAGGCACCAGGCGGCTAGGGTCACGGGATTGTCAGCCATACTGAAAAAGTCAAAAGGAGAGCAACCGTGAGGCAATGGACACTCAAGGTAACGAAAATTACTTGGTCGGCCACGTTGAAATTCTGCTTTAGTTTGGATTTTTTTCAAGTTTCACTCTTATATATATATATATTAGTCAAAGGGGATTGTCAGCCATACCGAATGGTAATGAGGTGTGGGGCTTTGCAAACTCTTTCATGATTTTTTTTTTCTTTATTACATCTTTTGGTAATGAAAATTTACTTGGTCGGCCATATTGAAATTATATATATATATATCACTTTCTTGTAGTGATAGCTTCCAAATTTACCCTGAACATAAATTTTTTGATTAATTGACAAAAAACTCTACTTAAATTTAATCAAATTATTTGACTAAAAACTCCATTGAAATTTAATCTTTGATGAGATATTTTTATTGTTTATAAATATGAGTTTGAATTGTGTCGCTGATAGAAATTTATTCTACCAAAATCAAAGTGGTTCATAAGCTGTATTTGTCAGAATAAACCGTCAGTTGGCTTAAGTTCAGGAAATATCAATGACCACCCCGATAATTTCAAATATTCTCATAATTTCACTTGAATAACATATTTTGTTTAATTACACAAAATTCATAGGAATTTTAATTATATTTTAAAGTTTATTTTACTATGTATCCTACACCATTTATTATTGACTTTTCATAATTTTATTAAGTAGTAATTTCAAGCCAAACTGCAAAGAGTTTCAACATGTAATTAATTTGAAAACTTAATGCTGAAACTTAAAATTGCTAAAATACTACTAAATCATACCCTCAATGTTATAAGATAATTTGATTATCATGCAATCAAACTAATTTCAAAATCTATTTTAAAAACATGCGATCCGATATAGTCTTTGCTATGAGATTATTTTATCCTAACATATGACTATTGAAGAGTATCAGAATATATATATCTTCAATAGTGAAATATAAATAATAGCCTTCAATTTCTCGTATTTTATTGGCTTACTAACTTATGAAACCATATGCAATATTGAAAATTGGACTACTATATAAAATATCATGTAATATATCTTATTTGACCTTAGATTAATACATCAAATGGGCATAAAATATGGTTTAATTCATTAGTTTATAAATTAATTTTTAGTAATATTTATATTTCATATATCAATTCATAATACATCTGAGTAATTACAACTTTAATTTTCCTCTTATTAATAAATAATGGTATATAGAAGTACTCAATATGTGTGTGTATCACGTCATATGTTCTAATAACATAACACTTCAACAAAATCAACAGGTGCAATGTATGATATAGAGTGATATACCATTTTAAATATGCTATAAAATTAATAGGGAAAAGACCATCCGCACCTCTAAATTTTACTTAAATGGTCATATAAAACCCCTTAAAATAAATAAATATATATGTATGTATGTATGTATGTATGTATGTATGTATTTAATAAGCTAAAATTTATGAAATATATTTTATTTTTTTACTAATATTAAAATCTATTTGAATACTAATAATATTAAATAATTATACCTAATATTCACAATAATTTATAAAATTTATATTATTTTTTAATTATGTCTACACTAGTATCAATCTTAAAATCAATTTTTGGATTAATAGGTTTTAGTAAATTCGTTAGGATAGACTAATAATAACTTAATATTAACAAAATTTTCATTGTACATCTTATTTTATTAATTATACTGATTGTAACATTTTATTTGTATCATATGATATTTGTTTATTTTTTTTATCCTATTACTATATTTATATTGATTTAGATTGTTTTAATCAAAATATATAATAGTCATTTATAAAATTAAAGAGGTCCGTATGATCATTTATGAAACTAAAGGGATTTTAATAACCATTTAAGCAAGTGTTAGGGGTGTGGGTGACTTTTTTCTAAATTAATATTAATTAAAAATTAAAAATTAATATTTACCAGCAACTTGTAAGTTACTTGCTATATTTTAATTAATTATTTAGTTATCCATTATATTAAATGAATGATTGAGATTATAACTCTTACATCTAAGGGTCCACACTAATCATATTATTAATGCTGTAAAAACACATATAACATCATAAAAAAATCCCTCAAATATATATTTTTTAGGTTAATTAAACCTGGGTGACACATATCTTGACAAATTATAAAATGGTGACACGTGTTTTAAAAATACTTGATTAAGTGACAATTTATTAACTTTTACTGTTAATTCTAACGAACCAAGGGTGAAATTGGAAAAATAGATTTATTTTAGGATTAATTATTATCAGGTGACACTTCTGCTTTGGCTCCATGAACTCGAAGTTGGTGTCATGTTATGGCCGTGGAGAAGATGAAGCCTGGAGAAGAAGAGAAAGAAGCATAAAAAAAGGGGAAAAAAATGAATTGAAGAAGACAAAGAAAGGAGGACAAAAAGAGAAAAAAATAAATAAAAAGGAAAATTAACTGCAGAAGACTAAGACATAAAAAGAAAAAAAAATTGGAGAAGATGAAGTAAGATGGAGAGAGAGGAAAATGAAAAAAAAAAGTAAATAAATAAAACAAATATTTTTTTTCAATATTACTCTTGGTTTGTTAGAATTAACGGTAAAAGTTAACGAATTGTCACTTAATCGAATATTTTTTAAAACATGTGCTATCATTGTGAAATTTGTCAAAACATGTGTCACCTAAGGGTAATTAACAAAAAAAAGTAAATAAATAAAATAAATTTATTTTTCTAATTTTACTTAGTCCGTTAGAATTCACAGTGAAAGTTAATGAATTGTGATTTAATCAAGTAATTTTGACACGTGTGTCACCATTTTGAAATTTATCAAAATATGTATCACACAGGTGTAATTAACTCCTTTTATTTTTAAAATGATTAGTTGTTCAGAATACTTTTATGAATACTCTTTTTTCTTATCTAGGAGGAGCAAATTTTGTTACGATAAAGATGTAAAAGATTCTAAATTGTGTTTCAAAATACTTGGATATAAATTATAAAAGATGATTTTTCTTCGCAGTGAAATGAGTCACAAAATGCGGGGGATGAAAATTGAAAAGGTCTAAAATGTAGTTGTGGGCGTGCCAAAAAATGTAGCATGTGGCTAATGCAATAATATAACGATTAAAGTTAGAAATCAGAGCCTATTCGCTAACAGGGTGTAGTCGTCCGCCTTACTCTTACTCAACTACGAAATATTTGTTCAAAGGTCCATCAATGCAATTAAACGTTATGTGGCATATTGTATTGGGTGTACGTAGTTTACACAAATAAGACTCAAAAACAATTATAAATAAATAAATAAAGATCACAATTAAATGAAATTGAAAAGTTCATTTAAAATATCTAGCTAAAACAAACTTTAATTCAGAAGAAGCATGCAAGAAATTGAAACTATTTTCATAATCCACTACATTAATTAATAATATTAGCGGCTTGGAGCACCTAACTTAGCTCACTAATGCTCCCATCTTTGTTTTTCCTGTTATTTATATTCTCGTTTCCGATTGCTGCTGCTTCAAGCTGACTTGAAAGTCTTTGATTTTCCCGTTTCAATTTCACGTTTTCAACCCGCATTAACTCCAATTCACATTTGGCGTGGATTAAATCTTCAGGAGTCTTCCATAACGATTTTAATATATCTGTCCATAACTTTTCCATTACAGCCTTTTCTTCTTCTTCTCCTCGATTTTTTCTTTACCGATGGGCGAGGCTGTTGCTGATGCACCAGACGAACTCTTTTCCCTTCTGACATGATGATCACCACTACCGGCGGCGGTAGCTTTGACTTCAAGATCATAAGCCATAGAGCTAGAAACCGAATTAATAAACAAATATAATTAATTAAGATAACTGAAAAATAAATAAAACAGTGAAGAGCCGCCCTAGACCTTATGAGTTGGGACTTCACTTGTGAAGATGAAACTAAAACGAAAACAGAAACAAATTAGGCACGAATATACAACAAATAAACCCTACAAAAAGAGAAGAATGAAACCCTTAGGCTACTGCTGTTTGTTAAAAACTTTAAGAGAAGTCGCTCTTAAACTATGATATTGGATTTGCCTCATTGCCCGCATATTCCTATTCCTACCTCGATTTGGTGGTCGGTCTCGGTCCTAATTAATTAGCGTCGGTCTTGGTCCTAATTAGTTGTATGCCTTGATTGATTAATCTGGTCCTTTTCATATTGTTGTTTTAGGAACAATTAATGTGTTGAGTTGAGATCACCATAGGGCTTATTTCTCAGAATGTTTGTACATAATTAGAGAAGAAATATTTTAGCGAGCTAGGGTTTTTGTCAAGAATTAAATTTAGTCCATATATTTTAAAAAATATCTCAAGATAGTTTTGTTATTTAATATATTATACTTCTACCCTTATTTTATCTTAGATTTTACGATAATACTCTTACAACAATATTGTTGTAAGAAAAATTAGTTTATCAAATTATGACCCCCTAAAAAGTAAAAGAAAAATTACTTAAATTTTACTTTTATGGCTAATTTGGTAAATTAATTCTTTTGTAAATAATTATTAACAAGATTGTTAATTTGCGAATGAACAATTATTAGTTATTTGCTAATTAAATATTCTTTATAGATAAATTAATAAGTGATGATAAGAGTTATAAACTCTTGTATAAACTTATTTTATACAAAATAATGTGGCATAACAGAGTCTCCAAGCTTGTTTCAATGATATTATTGTAAAAGCAAAGAAAGGGAACAGGACAATAGTTTCACATATTTAACAATTGGGATATCGATAAAAATACAAAACAATAAAAATAAGTTATGTGCGGTATTTAATTCAATCAATTTAATTATGCCATATTAGTTTGTACAAAATAAATTTATACATGAACTTGTAGCTCTATCATTACTCTAAAGGAGTCTCCACGATTGTTGCAATAGTATTATTGTAGAAGCAAAGTAAGAAGTAAAAAGACAAGAGCTTCACATATTAAACAGTATGAATGTCTTGAGACATATTTCAAAACATAAAAATTAAATGAACACTTAATCTAAAATATAAAGACTAAACGAACATTTGCCCGAATTTGCCCATCAATATTTGTTCAATAATAAGGACTACGTTATGTTATTATTATTGAATTTAAAATGAAATCGTGCTAAATCTATGTTTTGATGGTTTGTACTCTACACCACAGAGTTCCGAGGAAAATGTGATGGACAATATCCATCGGAAAACTTGAATAGTGAGTGGAAACTGACTTTGATTTCTTGATGTGACATCACTTAATCAAAGAAATTAAAATACGTTTTAGACTATGTTTGACATGCAAGATTAGATTGGATTAGCTATTAGAATTGGATTATATTAAGTTGGATTATATTATATAATCTTATGTTTAGTACAGTACCAAATTAGACTATGTTAAATTAGATTTAGACAATATTAAATAACATCTAAGTTGATATTTGAATATAAATATCAATTATTCATGAAATTTTATAATCATGATTAAGATAAATTTAAAAAATAATTAATAAGAAAATTAAATATATTGTAAAAAAGTTTTTGGGTAGTCATAATAAAATAATCAAATAAAAATGCATAAAACAATCTAAATATTTAATTAATTTTTATCAAATATTTAAAAATATTATATTAAATCAATTAATTAGTGGCATTATTAATTTCATGATTATTTTCAAAATTATATTAGTTATTATTAAATGTAGTACAATCAAATAATGCAATAAATTATCAAATGGTTAATTTTATTGAAATTATTATATATACAAGTAATGAAAATTTAATCTCAAGAGTTAGTAGAAGTAAAAGTACCAATTTAATTAATTCATAGTTAATAAATAAAAATAAATTTTAAGTAAATCATAAATACAAAATTTATTTAATTAATTAATATTAGGGGTAAATAAAAAAATTAAAAATGATATAAATAGAAGTCTCATGAATAGACAATTTTTTTTTAATATCTTATTCCATCTAAACCAATGTGTAAGTTAATATTATTAGTTCAATGATTTTAGGATTAAATTCTAATTCAGTCCCCTTAATCCAATCTAACTAAATTTGCCAAATATGAGATAGATATTTAATCTCAAAATTAATCCGATCCTATACTTAATCCTAGCATTTTAAAAGAAGAATGCAATGTGTGCAAGAAATTGAAACTAATTTCCATAATCCACCACACTAATTAATAATATTGGCGGCTTCTAGCATCTCGGAGCACCTAGCTTAGCTCATTAATGATCCTATCTTTATTTATTTATTTATTTTTATTAATGCTGTTTTTAGCTAACTTAAAACAAATCCAAGGATTGTAATAACGAGGTATTAAAAAGTTTGGAGCATTCAAAACATTCCATAATCCACAGCATCATAAAATTACCAAAATAAACATTTAGAGTAAATCTTAATACATTCATTGTAGTTTTTTACTTTTTTTTTTTAATTCATATGAAAAATCATTTAATCATATCCCCTAGACGTACATACATAGGAATTACTAAGTGGCATTTTTTTAAAACAATTATTGGTTGTTAAGAATATTATGGATTCCTTTTTCTTTTATCCAGGAGGAGCAAATTTTGGTAATTTTGAATGTGAATTCGTTTACAAAAATTAAGGAAATAATCCACACAATAAGATCATATATATTTAAGGATACATTTTATCTTAATTTTTTATCTCATTTATACATTTTTGTTTTATAATCTTAATTTATACTACATTAGCCTTCAAACTTTAAAATTTTTCATACATATTTAAGGATAAGTAAGTAATTCAATTAAATGAATAATAAACTAATTTAAACGAATGAACCATATTCGATTTGTTTATAACACATTTATTAAAATGAATAAATGAATGAATGTCCTCAAACTATGATTTGATTCATTTAGTAGTGAATCGAATCAAATTTACTCATTTATTAAATAAATTATTTTTTCAAACCCAAAATCGAATCGAATCGAATAAATGAATCCTGACTCATATTGCCACCCCTACTTTTGAGGATCATAACTAGTATCTATGTTTGGAAGGCAAGATTACATTACATTAACTTTCAGGATCAAATTAGATTTGGTTAGATTAGATTAGATTAAATTGAATTAGATTGGATTATATATAGTATTGCATTTTGTTTGGTATAATTTCAAACAAGATTATGTTAAATTTAATTTAATGAAAAAACAACTATTTAGATGTATTAATTATTTTTTAATTATATTACTAATTGTTGAATTTAGTAATTAATATACAATGTATTATAATGAATATTTTATGTTCGATATTAAATAATCATTTATATAAATTAAGAAATTAAAATTTTGACATTTAATCTTGAATTAAGCAAAAATTAGAATAATTATTACCTAAAATTTAATTATTGATATAAATTTAGATTAAAATAATATATTAAAATATATTAATTCTAACTAAATTCATAAAAAAATTAGAATTAATACTGACAAAAATTTTAGACTAAAAGTTAAATTAATTTCTTAATCTAAATAGCTAAACATGACCTTGGATAAGATAAAAAATTTTATCCTCAAAGTTATTATGTTCCTACCTTTATCCCAATGGCCAAATATATCCCAAGGTTATTAGGACAAAAACTTGGGAAGTGATATTGAAGCAAACAATTATGTGCTAATAGAGTCACCTTTCAACCTTTGAGGGGGGAAAGAACTTAGCAAAACAAAAGTGACATTTTCATTACGAGAAATTGAGGATGAAACTTGAAAGGCACGAATGAGAGAATAATGTGACGATAAAAAGAAGATAAAATTTTAGGAGAATTAATAAAAAGTAAGGAGAAGTGATAGAGATTTTATTATTATTTTTATTTTACTTTATTCCTTTTCTAGTAACATTCTTCTTGTGCCTGGTTAAAATAAAGCGAGGACAAGTGAGAATTACAAATAAGTGCAAGAGTGGAATGAGAATTGACAAAGATATGTGAGAAGAAAAATGATGAATATCTCGTCACTTTTAATAACCTTCTTTTTGTTTAACTGAAAGCAAGTGAGGATTGTTGACAAAGAGATGACGAAGAAGAGAGAAAAATGACAATAAATATGAAACATGTTAAGGAAAAAAGTGACAAAAAATTCATAGATAATTTCCATAATCCACCACACTAATTAATAATATTGGCGGCTTCTCAACATCTCGGAGCACCTGGCTTAGCTCGTTAGCTCGTTAATGATCCTATCTTTATTTATTTATTTTATTTTCTATTAATGCTGTTTTTAGCTAACTTAAAACAAATTCAAGTATTGTCATAACGAGGTGTTAAAAAGTTTGGAGCATTCAAAACATTCCATAATCCACAGCATCATAAAATTAACAAAATAAACATTTGGAGTATATCTTAATACATTCATATTGTAGTTTTTTACTTTTTTTTTTTAATTCATACGAAAAATCATTTAATCAAATCCGCTAGACGTACATACATAGGAATTATTAAGTGACACTTTTTTTTAAATAATTATTAATCGTTAAGAATATATTTATGAATTCTTTTTTCTCTTATCCAGGAGGAGTAAATTTTGTTATAATAAAGGTGTAAAAGATTCTAAATAGTATTTTAAAATGCTTGGAAATAAAAGATTTTTTTTTAACCTTGCATTGAAGTTAGTCTCACATATGAGGGGATGAAAATTGAAAAGTTCTAATAGCCAGAAGAGGCTCTTCTTTAAAATGAAGCCTCAGTTGCCAGGTACCAAGGCCTAAGATTTTGAGTAATGATAGAGTCACAACCATCTTATATAAATAAGTGTGTACAAACTAATGTGGGATGAGGAGATTAGTTATAAAAAATTATCATGGGTCCACATAATTAAAAAAGATAACTGTTATCATGTTACATTCAATCTCTTCATGTCACATCAGATTGTACACATTAGTTTGTACAAAATTATTTGTGCCTCTATCATCATTATAAGATTTTATGTGTGGCTGGCACTGACACGCGTGCAAACATGTGTGCAAAACGGCACGGCTAGTTGATTTCCACGATAAATATCTTCATGCCACATCAGGTTGTACATATTAGTTTGTACAAAACTGTTTGTAGCTCTCTCATTATTGTAAAATTTTATGTGTGGCTAGCACTGACATGCGTGCAAGCATGTGAGCAAAACGGCATAGCTAGCTGATTGCCACGATAAACATCATCAAATTAATCTTTGATCATACGATTCATCTCAAATCATGCAAACTTGCATAATCACACGCTCGTTCTGTGACGTGGTGTGAGGCAAATTCGGTTGTTACGCACAAAGTAGCATGCGGCCCAAAAGAAGCAGCAGTTTTTGCATGTTAATGATACGGTGCATTGCAGCAGCATTAAACCTTTGATAGACCGCTGACCACACGCATTTTGATTTAATCTTTGGTCAAATGGATGTCAAATTGCGCTTCCTCACTCGTGCATTTGTCAATGCCCGCCAAACTAACTAAATTTGAATCTCAAAATTGTATTTAAATTTTCATCTTAAATCCACGTAACAGCCTATATATACACAGCTTCACTTCAAAATTCTTCTCGCTCTCTCTAATTTCCCTTGAAATTCTCTTCTTTGTTTCTTCAAAGAAAGAGGCCATGACAGGACCAAAAGAGCTCGCTCATAAGAAATCTGACACTGAGTAAGCTTCATTTCATTTTGTTTTCCGTCCTTCTGTTTCATTTTGTTTTCCTTTATTAGTCTCTAGATTTCCTTTTCCAATTTTATCTTCACTTATTTTATTCAATTTTGATTCAGTTTGTAGTTAGTTAATCTTGGTTGAGCTTCATATCACTATATAGATTTTGTTTATTTTTATTCAAATTATCACCTCATTAATCATGATCTCTTGGTTTAATTGCTCAAAATATCATATATCGACTGTGCATTTTCCTTTGAAAAAGCTTGCGATCGGCGAGAGCTCTCGCAATCGTGCTCCTAACTGCCTTTGCCAGAGTTCTTTACTGATAAGAAAACGGCGGTTGAATTTATGGTTAAGAACACTCGACGATGGCTGTCGTCAACCGATTCTCCGACCGTGAACTAATTTAATTTCTGATTTTGATTTTGATTTTCATTTTCATTTTCATTTTTCGGAAATGATTTAGCAGATTGCAGGAGCGCGAACACCTGTCGGAAGTTGCTGAGGAAGAATATCCAATAGCAAAAAGGAGCAGAGCAGACACCATGAAAGATGATTTTGGGTCGTTTAGTGACAAGGAGCCGATTGAACGTCTTGGTCGTGATATTGTGAAAGTCATTGTTTGTTTTGAAGCTTTGGAGGGCAAATTTGATATAGCCGTGGCTGAAAACAAAGAGCTGGCAGAGTCTCTGGACAAGGCCAAAAGAAATCTGTCTTCCATAGGGGTCGCACTGGATAAGGTAGAAGCTGATGTTTAAGAAAGGCACGGCTGAAGCTGACCAAAAGAGGAAGAAGCTGAAGGAAGTCAGAGAGGAGAATCAGAATCTCCTTCATCAGCTTGCCATACTGGAGAAGAAGAAAGGTGTGCGAAGAGAGGAAATATTGAGAGAGATGCAAGCAAAGCCTGAAGAAATAGAAGAAATGTCAAGTTCTGGTTTCAAGCGCGGTTACTTTAAGGGAAAGGAAGACAAACTAGCTGCCGTAAATCAAGCTTTTGGCTTTTAACGCTGGTTATGATAAGAGGCAGCAAGATGATCAAGCTTGAAAACTGTCTGACTCTGCATTTTTTTTTTTTTTTTGGTTTAATGACATTTTGTCTATTCTGTTTACATGGCATGGTTGTACACTGGCATCTATAGAACTTGTGTGTGTGTGTCATGGGCTCCAATGAATGTTTTCTGTGATGTTTGTCGGAATGATTTTGATCTAAGTATTGTTTGGAGTGTTAAGAAGGATCTAACAAGGTATTACTCTTTGCGTGGTAAAAATGAGACTCAAAACTTCAGTTGTTTATCTTGATAATCTTATTAATAGTACTTACACTGGTGTGTATCACGTGGATATAACTGGGCAGTTTTACCCTGTTGATGTGGATATTAATGATCACAATTATGGTTTGGATGTTTGGGCATCCGGATACAGCTCCAAGGATGATTTGATCTCGCCCCTTTCGAAAAATTTGCCATTGAGTGATGGACTGTGGGTTGACATTGAGAATTCGACAGATATTGGGGTGAAGGAGTTTGTGATTCCTCAGAATGTGTATGGGGCCGTACTGTAGGTTTACGTTTCTTTTCATGAGAATGATGAATTTTGGTATGGCAATGCTCCTAATGATTACCTTGCCACAAATAATCTGACCGATACTCCTGAAAATTAACTCAAATTCCTATTTGTTCTTGCTAATTGAAGTTCTCTGTTCTGTTTTCTGCTGAAAATTTTGTGTCCATTGGAGCCCATGACAAAAACACAAGTTCTATCGATGCAACAATGCAAGGACTTGGAATTTCGTCGAACATCGAACAGGCATGGCACAAATAATCCATTTGTTTTAGTTAACTTTACTAATGGAAGGAGAGAGATTGAATTAAAGTGGCCATCGTGAAGATAAGCGAAATTAAGTCATAATCTTGGAGAAATTGTAAGAGAGCCCTTCTATTTTAGTTAATTATGTAATGGTCTAGATTCTAGAAAGATGATTTTGCTTTTAAATATAACAATAATACGAAATCACGGTCAAAATCAGAAGTTTGCTATCTGTGATCCACAATCTCACCATTGTTTTTCTAAGGCAAAAGTCAGACACAATCTCATTCTCTACCAATATTCTGCTTCAACAACAAGCTTCAACTTGCCTCAATCAAACTATATGCTCGAATTTACGAATTCCAGCATGGATGTTTGATAACACCACATATTGCACACAATGCTTTGGCTGCAATTCAGGTAGTCTTCTCCCGACTTCATGGCTCACCTCCACTGCCCCATGAATCTTACAAGCACCTAGAAGAGCCCCTAAGGCCGAAGCATCAGGTTCAAAAGTAAGGGTGTCAAAAAAACCCGTCCGGCCCGGATCCGGACTGGATCCGGACAATTCGGTCCGGGTTTTACTCGGACCGCATATATAAAAAACTGGACCCGGATTTTAAATTTCAAGGCCCGGATGTTTCCGGGTACGGGTATGGGCAAGGGATTCAAAACCCGGAACCCAGCCCGTACTCGGTTTCTTAATAAATATAAAAAAAAATTTAAATGAAAAATTAAAAATCCAAATATAAAAATACGGATACCCAATAGAAATACGGATAAATTTGTACTGTTGGGAGTTGATTTTGCGGGTTGGGAAGCCCGGATCAAAAACCCGTGCCCGGGAGGTGCCGGGCTTGACCCGGCCCGTATGTGGGAAATCCGGGTTTAAACCCGGATTCAGGCATACATTATGCTCATCCGGGCCGGTCCCGGGCAGCACCAAACCTGGACCGGACCCGGAATTTTGACAACTCTATTCAAAAGGCATACTCCTTGTAAACTCAGTGACTTCACTCAATAACCCCACTCTTCCTAAAAGATCAACCACACAACCGTAATGCTCCATTATTGGTACAACCTTATGTTCACCAACATTGAATGAAATAATTCCAAACAAATGCAACACTTTCTCCTTCGTCTCATCAAACAAAACCAAAGCTTCTTTTTCTTTACTGTTACTTCCGAGTGAAGAAATCATTTATTTCTTCAATCTCATCACCTAAGCAATGATGTGGATAATAGGTAACTTCCTTTTAAAAGGAAAATTATTCCTTTAACTAAAAGAAATACTAATCTGGTGAAGATAAATTCTATAAATTGAAATACAATATTTTTTGGCTTTGAAGTGTTTTTTTATTAATTTTTACTCGTGCATCTTTTTTTACATGTCAACTACATGAATACTTAATTGATTTTATTGTTAGATTTTATATTTAAAAACTGAATACTTAATTAATCATGATTGATGTAACAAGAAATTTATGATAATCTATTAGTGCATTTGGAATAAAATTATGAATGAATTTACATAAGAGAACCAATTTATTCATATAATCACTAATGCAAGTATAGTATTGCATTATACTAGTATAACTTATCTTGTTTATATTTGAATAAAGAAAATTAAAAGAGTTGTTTTTCAGATTACTAATTTACTATCGCTTAAAAAAGATATATTTTTTAGGTTTTTTATTTTGTTTAATTAATAAAATATCCCAATATACTCTTTTTTAATTGGCAAAATTCTTTTTACCTAATAAATTTTAATATTTTACTAAATTTTAATTAACTACTATGAACCATTGGATCTCATTCAATGGTTCACTACTTTACTTTCATCCCAGTATTGACATTGGAATTTTAGACCAGCACCAAAATAGAGCAAACAATAGATTAGCTACCTTGATGATTCTTGTTGGCTGTTTTCGCTAACTTTAACAAAAGAGGGAGAGAGATTGAATTACAGTGGCCATGGAGAAGATAAGCGAAATTAAGACATAATCTTGCAGAAATTGTTAGAGAGGTCCTCTGTATTAGTTAATTATATAATGGTCTAAATTCTAGAAAGATGATTTTGATTGATTCATGGATTTTTACTTTTGTTCTAACCATGGAGCAGAGAAATAAGCTCTTGCAGCTCAAATTAATGTTTCTCTTAAAAAGAAAACTAAGTTTCCTGTTGTCCTTTTTTCTGCCCATTCAAATTTGATGCACAGTTTTGAAATGCCCTTTTATTATTATACCCGAACCAACAAGTAATTTATCTATACATGTATGTCAAAACTAACAATGTTAAAAGATGTAACGACGCATTCAAGGGAAAGGAGACCATGTGATTCAAGACACGCATGCACAAGGAAGAAAGGAATCATTAACTGAACCCAAGATTTTTGACATAGTAAGCCAATAGAATAACATTAGAGTAGAAAGAAGAGTCTTTTAATTTTATTTTCATTCATTTATTGAAAAATAATAATAATGATGATGGACCAAAAACAGAGAAACAGCAATGAAGAGAATCCATACATTTCGTAGATGTCAAGAGTATCTTGTCAATTCATAAAGCTCATTTTACAAGTTCGAAGAAACAGAAGTGCTAAAGCAGCTGATTTGCAAAGGGTAGACAGAGGGATCCCATCTTTTCCTTTCCTGAACAATCCTAGCAAAAAAGGCGAGAAGCATAGCACCACATACACACTGCAAAAGTACTCTCCCAGCCCTGAGCCCTGCCCACCTTGTGGTTGCATCCCTAACAAGCCGGTGGCTAATGCAGCGAGGTGCACTAGAAGAATGGTAGTGCCGGGAACAAAGAAAGGGGAATCGTCAAACAGCAATTCTTTGCCATCTTTGCCGCCATCACTAGATGGATGAACTTTTTTAGTAATTTCAAATACTGTCTCTGATAATCCTAAGAGCTTGAGTATTGTGCTTACGGCGCCAAATAACCATGGACTCGTTGTGACAATCCTTGACATACTGTTGTTAACAAACCATGAATAGATAGGGAAACCAGCACGAATGTACTCTGACAGAGTATACAATTTGTAGATAACAAAAATTGCAACAGGTATGCATATGCCTGGTTCCTGAACCTGCAAATTCACAAATTTTTTAACAGTTGCAAAAGAGTAAAAAGTTGCCTTCTTCATTTAACTTATGCTTTAGAAGTCGTAGGCCATTGGCCTATGTCACAGATATAATTTGTAGGGCTGGTTCACTATTGGAATACACAGATGCTGAAAAATAAAATCATTGACCATATAGTGCTAAATGTGTGTCAATTAATGTCACTTGACTAAACATTTTAGCTACTAGGCTTTCAAGATTGCTGAAGCTGCACAACAACAACACACAAGTATTCCTTTGTTAAAATACTAATTGAGCACATATGATGTAATAAAGTGGTCATTACAGTATTTGGTTTGTCAAGAAAAGGCCGGTAAATTAGTGACAATGACCATATGCACGATACCGCGAGTGATGAAGAATTAATGAGCAATAAATGTAATAGAGTAAAGAACAAGAGGATTGCATTACCTTTGGCAGGAAGCTTGTGTTAGTGATGATGCAATACGCTGGAAGGGCAACATAGCACAGCTCAGGAATCGAGCGTAAGCCCCAAATAAGGATCCACAAGTAGACCAAGCATTGCCGAAATTGGAGCTTCCCGGTGAGGGTAGCTAATATAGGGTTGTGTTCGCTGAATAGAATTTCGAGCAGTCCCATGGCCCACCTTTTTTGTTGTCTCATTGCAGCGGGGATATCAGACGGCCCGCAGCCAAGAAAGGCATGTGGGTCCGGTGAGCAATAGCATGTTTTCCAACCTTTCGCATGGATCATCAAGCCAGTTAAGATGTCTTCTGCTGTGGAGCCATACAACCAGCCGACCTTAATGTGGCGGAATGGATACAGTCAGCTGTTATTCTGATTCAAAAATGGAAAAAAAAAAATTGTCTCTCTAAACCAACCTTTTTGCCCCAGCTGCTACCATATTCATAGCCGCAACCTGCAACTTGGTTTGCTGCTTTGAGAGAGTTCGACAGGTTGCTTGAAAAACCGGTACTTTTCTCTTCCAAAGCATCAACAGCTGATTTTATGAATTCCTTTGAATTTCCGAATTTTTGTAATAACTCATCGCCTCCTGCTTGTCCTGCAAGATTAATTAGCATCAAAATATTTAAGAGAATGTTGCAGGTGTACGACTTTTAATAGACACTTGTTGTGCCTGATTATTAGCCACAAAGTAAAAGTGAATGTTCGGTAAACTCTTTACCAGTTGTACTTTTAAATTTAAACTGAAGCATAATAGTTATAAATATGCTATAAGCAATGCAATAATGTTCTCAATACATGTAAAAATTAGCATAGAAGAAAAGGTGTGTGTATAACAGTATAAGTATGAATTAAGAGAGAATTGAAATTAGAGTATATACCATTAACTGAGTTAATATATTTCCCTTGATTTTCAATCTCATCCGGCCATAGACCATAGATAATTTTTCTTCTATGAAATGCTCCTGTGCCTGCATATAAAGGTCCTTGAATTCCAACTATTCCCTTGCCCAAAGACTAATAAAAGGAAAAATTAATCACCCATTAGCACTATTAAACAAAAAATAAATAAATAATACGAATGCATTAAGTGCAACTTCACCAATGAAGCATATCACTCACTTCATGCAAAATGGCCAATGAATCCGCCGGCCTATCGTGGAAATATTGCGGAGACTGAACAAATGCGCAGTCTCTTTCCTTGGAACCCAGAAGCAAACACATTGCCTGAAGAACAATCTCCGGATTGTTGGCATACATGTCGCAATCAACATTAAGCATAAACGGCGCATTCGTCATCAACCCCGAAACTCTAGTCTACATTTATGATTAAAAAAAGTAGAGATAATTCATAAGATTGTTGATCACTTGGTACTCAATGACGACAAGGAACGTCATTTGATTGTTAAAACGGTGTAACTTGCAATGGTATATATTCCAAGTCATATGGCACAAAGAAACAACTTACTAGTACATTCATGGCCCCGGCCTTGTAATGATGTGGATGCTTTGGCCGCTTCTCTCTTGATATGTAAATTAAATGTGGTATCCCATTTGAGAGACCCTCCTTATTCTCCCATATAACCTACAAGCCAAATGATTAATCCAATTGAGTCTTTGGTGAAATCTGAGAAATTAATTCGCCTATCAAAGTTATTCTTTTGTCTGAGTAATTCTAATACAGCCACTTTTAAGTACTCCTAAAAACTCTTAATAACAAAAAAATTCATTAAACAAATCAATCGGCCGTTACCTTGACTACTGCTGGATGATCCATGCGTTCTGTATTGGAGAAAAAAGCCATTTCCCCTGTCATATCGAATAAAAACGACTTCTTGTCTGCCTGTGCAATGTTTCTGCTAAGTTGCTCATACTCTTCCTACGTAATAAGATTAAACACATAAAAGCAAGTTACACACTTAAAGCTAGATACGTCCAACAAACAATATTACTTTGTTGTTTCTTGTGCCTGTGGCACACCACTTCTTTTCTAAACATCAATAAAATAAAATAAAGACTATCCAGCTATGTGCATGTAACTTCTAACTAATATTTTACCTTCATCATTTTCCAGTCTTGCTGGAACTCCCATGAACTAGTACTTGGCGGTTTTGCAGACTCCCCCAAGAAATACCTGAAGGGAGCTCTAACTTGAACATTGTACTTCTTACAAAATGGAACCCAAAGCTTAGCGAACCTTGATGCTTCGACAAGAGAGTAAAAGATGAGAGGTGAGCAGGCATCATCAGACACATAGCAAGCGAGCTTGTGAGCTGGATAATCAACTGCCAACAAGGACAGCACTGTGTTTACTGTGATGATTGGCGGCTCCAGCTCAGCATCTGCGGTTGTCACGAACATGTCCACTGGGGGCAGCTCTTGCAGCCTTTTGAGTTGTACACATAATTAATTAATTAAAAATATATATGAAGTATGGTTACTTCCATATATAATAACACAGACACAATCATTATTAGATTAATTAATGCTAATGTTAATCGTTAAGTTTGTTACCGTTCTTGGAGGCGTTGTGGAAATGTTTTATAGGTCAAAGGAGTCCATCTGCAGTTAACGACGAGAACCCACACGAAGGTGAAACAAGTCTCGCATAGAAAAGCAAGACACCAAGCAAATCCATGATTCTTGAAAGTTGAGAGCCGACAGAAGAGCAGACAGAGAAGAAGGATCAAGATGATAACATCTAAAGCTCTATGATATGTGTTTTTATGAAAAACTTTTTCGTATAGAGGAAGACATGACGTCTTTGTGTTGGCCATGAGCTTGAAAACAAATAGCCTCAATGAATGTGGCTATTTAAAGGTATTTAATAGGTTTTATAGTTGCAAGAATGACCATTTGTTGCATATGTGGTGATGAAGCGCATATCCTTGGCCGACAGGATTGGGAGGGCTGCATAAGAGCTTGTGAGAATATGTAAATGTGCTTGATTTTTTTTTTTGAATATATATTTCAGAATAAATTTTCAGGACGCCTCATTCATTCAAAAAACTAATCATTTTCCCTTTTAGGTTTTAAAAGACGTCAAAACCTTTTTGACGTTTTAAATTCTCTGTCGACGTACAAATTAAGTAGCCATCAGACATCTATCGTAAATTGTTGCACTATGATCAACTTGCACTCATATACATGTGGGGGACAATGTTTACACTTACGCATGATGTATTTTGAAGAATTCATATACGAATAATAAATTCTTTCACATGTCTAATGTATTAACATTTTTTTAAAATAAATAACTTCTCATTCTCAAATGCTATATTAATATATTCAAGTAATTATAGTACAAATTTTTTTGTGCAGACAGCCCATGTATAATACTATAATTGCAGGCAATAATTTTATAATATGCCTGCAAACCATAATTTATCACTTATTCAGTAAGGTCTTATTTGATATTGTGGTTGAACATTTATAATTTAAAAATTAAAAAATTAAAATATTAATAAACATGTGTTACTTTGATTTAAAAACTGAGTTAATTTTATTAAGTACACTGATGGAGTATGCGATTCATTTAAATTAATAATTAATTAATTAATTGATCTAGACAATCAAATCAAGAGGAGGAGTAATGAAGACAACAAGAGTTGAGTTGGTGGAGTGTTTCGAGATGAGTAATCAAAGCAAGTATACAAGAGAGCTGAGTTCGGACAGTTAGACGCTTCAATAATGAAACTTACAAATTTCTGAGAATTTTTTTACTTCATTTTCAGGCTAACGTACATTCTAGGGAAACTGTGGATACCACATGTTAATTTGAGGCCAAATTGCAATGTGCTGCAGGGCACTTTCAACCGAACAATAACGTAAAACAGGTTATAGATTGATCAAAATCTTGAACCTCTCTTTTTTGCGGAAAGAGTGACGCATGGGATGATGCCTCGGTTTCTGGAAGATTTGATACAAACAACATCAAATCTCGAGAAAATTTTAAATTTTTGCCTGTCCATGTAGTGCCGCTATGACATCTGATATGATACGTAGTTGGTGTTACTTGTTTGCAAGTGCCACCGTTCACGAGAACGATATCATCTCAAAAAATTTTAGATCTTTTGATATGATTTGATCACAGCTAACTGATCCATGTGATCTCTACTGTTTCAGCTGGTTTGATTGGCAAATCCCAAAGTTCTGCCACTACCTCTTAAATATTTCATTTCTTACAATGATTATCATCAACATTTTGTTTTGCTTACATATTCTTGAATTAGTTTAAAATGAAATGTGAATCACTTTAATTTGCTCTAATATAATTAATGTGTGTTTTTTTTCTAAAATCAATAAATAAATAAAAGCATTTCAGTATATTTATCAAATTCTTATAAACTAAAACACGTCTCTCAAAGTTTCAGAAGCTAGAAGGAACATTTTCTTATTTTAGGGGAAATATCATAATTCTTACTTGAAGAAATAAAATTTTATCGATCCTTTTTATATATTTGTCGGTTGCCAAGAACTCGCAAGTCTTTTTCACTCAAATTTGGAAAGGTCTTGGCATGTAATGCAACTTGGAGATGATTTTGGCCCATTTGGTGGTGTTGTGTTAATCTCAGAGTTAATTTGCTCCAATATAATTAATGTGTGCCTTTTACATAAAAGCATTTTACAGTTTATCTATTAGATTCTTACCAATTCAAACGCGTCTCTCAGAAAATTGCTCAAAATCATTTTCATCATCACATCAACAATCCCAAACTGCCAATTACAAAAAAAATAAAATAAAATAAAATAGAAGTATGAGGACATTGATGCCCGACCTTTAGGATTATGTGAATGATTTGGCTACCTCAATAATTATTGGATTGTTTCGGGGGTTTGAACTTTTAGGTGGTGTTTGGTTGATGGTAGAGGGGAGAGGAAAATTTTTTTCTTTATCCTTTCCATTGACCATAGAATGGTGGAGTTCAATTTTCATTGAAATTTAAATTCCATCAGAATTCAAGGATATAGATTCCTCACCAAAGAGTTACGAATTCAACTTCCACATCCACTATAAATCAAAATTTTTAAATTTACCCTTTTATTGTTTATTATTAATTAGTTTATTGTCGTTAATTAGAAACATAGCATGTGCTGCCATTGGACTGCCGTGTCGTTAATTAGAAACATCATCATTTCAGATGAATTGACAAACTAACAGGAAAATATATTGCAACCATTTGATAGATCTCTTAATTTCGGTCAAACTATTTTTTTTCCTCACACACCACAAATAGATTTTACTACTGCGGCAGTGTCTTCTTCGACGTGCGCTTTTACTAATTTATTTTAAATAAAAATTTCATAGTAAAGAAATACAAGTTTATTAATAATTTATTTTGTGTTAAACAATGATTATTTAAAAATAAATTAAAACAAATTTATTTACTTAACTATTGAAATTGATAAAAAAAAATACTAAATGTTTAAAATTAATTAAATGTGTTCAAATAAAAAATTTAATAATTTTTTTTGGTCTGAAATTTCATAACAAACCAAATAATGTAAATTGAATTCTCCTATCTTTTTCTGTCCTTTCTTCTCCTTTGTTCTCTTTTTCTCCTTTCTCTAGTCTCCTAAATTTCTACCACAAGGATTGAAATTGGATTGGTATTGGATTGGTAGCTTAAGAAAGAAAATAAGTTGTCTTTGTGAATGAAGTTATTAGAGAGCTTTTCAGCACTCGTTGTTGTATAAACGCTTAGTGTCTAGAGAGATGAATTTGCTTGACTCATACATTTCTATTTTGCTCTAAGAATTTGGATTTGGCAGATGGATAAGTTTACAGCAGAAATTAATGGAAAATATTTTATACTTCCTAAACTAATTCAACCTTTATTTTGTGCTGCTTAAAATAAAAATCTCAATTCATGGAGCTCATCATCTTACCTCATTGCACAGAAAAGAAGTGATAAAGCAGTTGATTTGCAAATGGTTGACAAAGAGATCCCTTTTTTCCCTGTCATGGACAGCCCTTGCAAACAAGGAAAGGAGCATAGCACCACATACACACTACAAAAAAGGTCTTCGAGCCCTGAGCCTTGAGCCCTGAGTCCTGCTCACCTTGTGATTGCAACCTTAGCAAGACCGTCGGCCATGCAGCGAGGTGCACTAGAATAATTGTAGTGCCGGGAACAAAGAATGGGGAATCACCGAACATCACTTCCTCGACATCGCTAGAATAGGTGCCAGATCGATGGATTTTTTGTGTAATTTCAAAAACTGCCTCGGAGAATCCAAACTGCTTCAGTGCGGCGTTTACAAGACCAAACAACCATGCACTTGTTGTGACAATTCTTGCCATACAGTTGTTAACCCACCATGAATGGATTGATAAACCAGCTTAAATGTACTCTAATAGAGTATATAATTTGTAGATCACAAAAAGTGCAAGAGGGATCAATACCGTTGGTTCCTGGACCTGTGTCACATCCTTAAGCCGGATGGGCTGAGTGTCGCGACTTGGCTTGTGGCCTTGTGCCGAGTCTTGGTAACAACATGGGCGTGCTGTGAGTGGCACGAAAGCAAGGCAAGTCTGGTGCGCGGGCTAGGGTGCGACAGCAAGCGAACGCTGTGGATTGGATGTGGGGACACGCGACAGCAACGGATGCATGGCCGTGCGTGGGTGACGCACAAAACATCTCGCAAGCATGCGGCACAAAGTGCGCGGGCGCGGGGCGCTGGACTCGCAAGTGCAAGGCGCGCGGATGCAAGAGGCATGGGCGCGCAGGACGCAAGGGCATTAGGCACAAGTAGCACGCGAGCGTGGCCAAGGGACGCGTGAGTGTGGGGCGCTGCGATGCGGCACAGGCATGTTGGCCAATTCTTGGGCCATGAGCGGGATAGCACAAAGCTAAGCACGGGCTGCGGAATGGGTCCGAAAGACAAGCATGAGTGGGAGACATGACCTTGGAACACATGGCTCGAAATGTGGGAAAATGGAGGGAAGTGGGCAGCAACAGTTACGCCCCACAACATCCTCACTTGTAGGCCTATGGGTAGCGATTACCTTGTTCCTTGGGGGTGTGGAGATGTGCTCCTTTATGTATGCTTAGTGGGCACCTAGCTTTGTGGGTAACGGACTGAGGTGGAGCGAGGGTAGCGCGCCACCTCGCCCTAACAAATGGGGTTGTCATTTACAATGTATATAAGCCTAAGTGGGCATGTGTTGAGGGTGGCAATTTTGGGAGAGAGTGACATCCTCTAAGCACATAAAGCTTATTCTAGATTGTAACTTTTCTTATTGAGAGAAATAGAAAAGTTAGAAATAGAAAAGTTAGAGGTCGGCGTCTCCATAAAGCAAACTTGTGCGTGTTGGTTTCTATTTGTTGAAAGCGAAAAATCATTGGGGTGCGCATTTTGCACATAACCTTCATTGGGGTGTTGAGTGGCTGGTCGAGTAAGGCTCGACACCATCACAAACTTGCCGCATCTTGAGGAAAGCCGTGTGACAACCTGCATGTACAATTGATATTTTCAACGGTTTAAAAAGTAATAAGGAATTGAAAAATTAATTTAAGTCTTACCTAGCCTTCTACTTTTTATTGAAAAAAAAAGGGGGGTTAGGTTTTGGTTATTATACACCCGAGAATTGTATACATGCTAAGTGGTCATTGTTTTATTTTTTTTAAAAAAAAATTATATGAGACTACTGCTCAAATTACAACTCATATTTCATAAAATTAATATACTGATATTTACAATCAGATAATTGTTGAGATTATTAATTTATAAATTTTATATAGTACAGTTTAGATTTTCAACATCTCTAATATTCGAAGGACATCTACTCCACCCACATTTTGAAAGGAAAAAGACTACTTTCACTCAAATTGAGGAAGGAAATTAAACCCTCATAATGCGTTGTGGGGACTCGAATCCGTGACTTCATAATTGTGAAGGCAGATTCTAACCACTAGGATAAAGCCTAATAGCTCACTGTTTCATCTTTTTGGTTAATCATTTGCCACCAACAAAAAGTCAAGGCATCTAAATGACATTTAAGGACATGCCTGTGATGGCAAAGCGACGAACAATTATTGAGCTGCAATTATAGCTAGAAAAGAACAGGATTGCATTATTTGTCTGACCTTTGGCAGGAAAGGGGAGTTGGTGATGATGCAATAAGCTAGAAGGGCAATGTAGCACAGCTCGGGAATTGAGCGCAAGCCCCAAGTAAGGATCCACAAATAAGCCAAGCATTATCGAAATTGGAGCTTCCCGATGAGAGTAGCCAATACGGGGTTGAATAGGATTTCAAGCAGTCCTGTGGCCTACCATTTTTGTTGTCTCATCGCAGCGGGGCTGCCGGGCGACCCGCAGCCAAGAAAAGCATGTGGGATCGGTTAGCAGTACGTAGCCTGATCTCCAGCCTTTTGAATGGATCACCAAGCCGTTTAAGCTATCTTCTGCTGTGGAGCCATATAAGCACCCCACCTGAAATCACAAATATACATACAGCCACAGTATGTGGTGAAGGTACACATGTTGACTCAAAAAGCAAGTTTAATAAAATTTTGTAAATTTTATTCTTTATACTAACCTCATCACCCCAGCTACTACCATACTCAAAACCACAATCTGCAACTCGGTGTGCTGCATCAATAGACCCTGATATGTTGCTTGAATAACCTGCTGCCTTCCCATCCAAAGTCTGAGCAGCTGATTTGATGAATTCTTTTGAATTTCCTAATTTTTTCAACAACTCATGTTCCGCTATATTACCTGCAAGATTACGGACAAAATATTTATTTAGCATAGTCATAGAAGAACAGATTTTGTGCAACATTTAACACATGCGTGTTTTTTTTCCTTGATGTTCAATGTGATCAAGGCATAGACCATACACAACATCTCGTCTATAAAAAGTTCCTGTAACCTGATAGAAAGGTCCTTGAATTCCCAAAATTCCTTTCCCAATATACTAACAAAAGCAAAACATATTAGTAAATCAGCATCACCCGGTTAGCTAGGCATAGCATTGAACAAGGAAATTCATACATTGATTTAAGTTTTAGGAATTATTGAGCTAGCATGTATAGATATGGCTCACTTCATGTAAGGTGCTCAGATCTTCTGGTCTATCATAGAAATATTGTGGAGGCTGAACAAACGCAAATTATTTTTCCTTCTTGGAGCCCAGATGCAAACACATAGCTTGAAGAACAATCTCTGGATTGTTGGCATACATGTCGCAGTCCACATTAAGAATGAACGGCGCATTTGTCATCAGCCCAGACACCCTAGTCTATTTAATTATTGTATAAAATTAGTGAAAAAAAAATGTTAGTATAGTTTATCAATTACAATAATGTAAGTAATCTCATCATTTGAGTCTTAATATCTTGAGTACCACCTAATGTGAAAATACTCTTTTCATCATATTTGGCACAAAAGAACAACTATTTTTAAGGTACAAAAAAGCAACTTACTAATACATTCATGGCCTCTGCTTTGTAGTGATGAGGATGCTTTGGCCTTTTCTCTCTTGATATGTAAACTAAATGTGGTATCTCATCTGAGAGACCCCCTTTATTCTCCGATATAACCTACAATTAAAATTGAATGATTAATAACTATCAAAATAATCATTTCTTCAAAGAAAAAAATAAACTTACTTTTACCCGCCCTGAAAATAGTTATTTTTACTTTTTTAAAATAGGTTTTAAGAAAATATTGCTCACTACTTTCCAATTAAATGTATAAACAAATCAATTGGTTACCTTGACTATTGTTGGATGATTCATGCGTTCTGTATTGAAGAAAACTGTCATTTCTCCTGCTAGTTCAAATGAAGAAGATCTTTTGGCTGCATGTTCTATGTTTCGGCCACGTTGCTCATACTCTTTCTGCATGAGATCAAACAAATAGAATCAGGCTAACCACTTTATTAATCAATGATTAAAACTATATGCGGTTATCTTTAATTTAAAAACTAATGAAAAAAAACACGATCAGATCATGTGGAATTACTGTTAATAAAAAAATAATGAACATGATACATTAATACCATATAGTTTTGTTGTTGTTTCTGTCGCTGCCCTAAAATGTTATGTAAATATGATTTTTATTTTGTGTATAGAACAAATACATATAATTTTAACTTATCTTTTACCTTCATGTTTTTCCAGTGTTGCAGGAGTTCCCATGAACTGGAATTGGGCGGCTCACCAGCTGGGAAGTATCTAAAGGGAGCTCTAACTTGAACATTATACTTGTTACAGAATGGAACCCAAAGCTTAGCGAATTTAGATGCCTCGACAAGAGAGTAAAAGATGAGAGGTGAGCAGGCATCATCAGATACATAGCAAGCGAGCATGTGAGCTGGATAATCAACAGCCAACAAAGACAGCACTGTGTTTACTGTGATTATTGCCGGCTCCAGCTCAGCATCAGCAGTCGTCACAAACATGTCCACTGGGGGCAGCTCCTGTATCCTGTTTAGACACGTCTGTGTGCGTAGTAGCGTGCATGATAATAAAGACAATTGCAAATGATGCGGATATTATTAATGCTAATGTTATTTGATTTGTTACCTTTCTTGGAGACGTTGGGAATATGTTTTGGAGGTCAAAGGAGTCCACTTGCAGCTAGCGATGAGAATCAAGATGAAGGTGAAACAAGACTCACATGGAAAAGCAAGAAACCAAGCAAATGCAAATCCATGATCCCTGAAAGATATGAGGCGATAGAAGAGGAGACAGAGAAGAAGGATCAAGACGGTGAGATCTAAAACTCTATTGAGTAGTGTTCTTATGAAGAACTTTTTTCGAATAGATCAGATGATTTCCTTTTCTCTGGATCGGCCATGAGCTTGTTGTAAGATCAAGAAATTTATTTCGAATAGATCAAGAAATGAGGTGTCTAGGCCTCAAAAGGTGTGGTTATTTATTAAGTGGGTTCGTTTTACATCTGTAATTAACGTTGTAGATTCACCACTCGATGAAGGTACAGAGATTAATTCCATCAATAATGGTACTTTCAGTTCTCCGAGAATATCTTTTGAGAAACTATAAACTCCTCAAGTTTGAAGCCAGCAGCACCATGCTGGAGTACCACTTTCTTTATCAGCTATATGATTCATGGCCTTGATTGCCCCATGTATCTACATATAATCGTACGACTTAACGTCGGGGCAATCGATCAACTAATGACATAAGGCATGACGTCTCGGTTTCTGGACGATCTGATAGAAACAACACAACCTTTTTTGTCTGATCCATCCCTTCCAGCACATTTAATTTTTTCTGCTTTTGTGATTTTGCCTTTCGAGAAATCTCTGAATCGAGAGGAGCGGGCAGTGAAGACCAAATTTAAACAATTTGGGGACTTCTAGCGCCGGCAAAGCAAAAGGCGTTCAAGTGGCACGAGCAACGATAGATTAAATCTAAACAATTTAAGGACTTCTAGCGTCAGAAAAACAAAAGGGTTTCGATAACGTCAGCTTTGTACCACTGCATTGACGTGATGGTTGATACCTCAACTGTGAGTTTTTTATATGATAGAAACCTACCGGGCTACCGGTGATTTGTTGTTGTGATGTCTACTGTGTCTTGGTTGATAACTAATTTGTGTGGGTCACCTCATCACCCAATTTTTTTACATGTGAAGGTAAAAATCCAACTCCTTCACTTTGCAAAATCCCAAATTGTTGCTAGTAATTAAAAATTAGCTCCTAATTATTATCAACATTTTGTTTTTTCTTTACAAACCTCAGGTTTTATAAACCTTCATCGATGTTCAATTTTCACCTTATTCTGTAGATTATTTACAGAATCACTATTTCAGCTTGTCAAAGGAAATATCCTTTTCGTATCACTACTTAATAGTCCATTTCATCCTTTTGAATCTTTACCGTATCTGGAACTCCTCCCAAGTCTTTTTTTACTGAAGTAAATGCTTAGGCATATAATATAAACTTAGTTCAACTGGGAACCTTGCTATTGTTTCAGCCAATAATCACTGTCAATCGTTTATACAAGTTTCAGGGAAAGAAAAAATGAAATCACACTTCATTCGTTTGTTATATTGGCCTCAGGGATAAGTTGAATTTGATCAAACTTCAAGATATGTATCCAATGCTATGAGCCAAACCAATATGCTTCGACTGTTAATGTTCAGTCTAAGCGGTCTATTCAGTGGAATCAACTTCTGGTAGCTCTGGTTTCCCCCCCACACCCCACAACAAACCAACACCACCCACCTAACCCCCTCCTCCTCCCTCCTCCCTCTCCTCCACCAACCACCCCCCCCCCCCCCCCCCCCCCGGGGTGGCCCAAAAAAAAGGATCCAGTAAATAGGCATTAGGCATGACCATTGCAACTACAAAAGTAGCAGAGAAGTAACAATTCTAATATTCAACCAATCCGGTTACGGCTAAATCTTTGAGACCCCTCTCACGTCTCTTCTACTATAGCATCCGCTTGAAATTATTGCATAGGGCAATTCATCTTGATCAGTAACTTCTAAATATAACAATGATACGTAATCACGGTCAGCATTGGAACTTTGTCATCTGTGATCCACAATCTCATTCTCTAACAACGGTTTTTCTCATGCAAAAGTTAGAAACAATTTCATTCTCTACCAATAGTCTGCTTTAACACCAAGCTTCAACTTGCCTCAATCAAACTATATGCTGGAATTTTGCGAATTCCAGCCTCTACCATTGCCTTCCTTAGATCAGTAGCATGATTCCATCTCTCCAATCCAGCATGGATGTTTGATAATACCACATATCGCCCACAATGCTTTGGCTGCAATTCAAGTAGTCTTCTCCCCACTTCATGGCACAGATCCACAGCTCCATGAATCTTACAAGCACCTAGAAGAGCCCCTAAAACAGAAGCATCAGGTTCAAAGGGCATACTCCTCATAAACTCCTTGGCTTCACTCAATAACCCCGCTCTTCCCAAAAGATCAACCACACAACCATAATGCTCCATTATTGGTACAACCTCAAATTCACCCAACATTGAATGAAACAATTCCAAACCTAATTCCACAAATTGCGCACGGGCACAAGCTGTAAGAATAGCAACAAACGTAATCTCATTAGCACGTAACCCTTTCTCCTTCATCTCATCAAACACAAACAAAGCCTCTTTTTCTCTACTGTTACTTGCAAGTGAAGAAATCATTGCATTCCAGGTGCAAACCTCTTTAATCACCATTGAATTAAAAACCCTTATTGCACTTTCTAAAGAACCCGCCTTTCCATACAAATCAATCAGTGCCGTCCCCACGAAAGGACTCAAAACAATCTCATTTCTCAAAATATAACCATGAACCTGCTTCCCTATATAAAGACCCCCTTCATTGACTAAAGCAGCGCATGAAGACAGCACACTAACATACGTAGCCTCATTTGGCCTCACTAAATTTACATTTCCCATCATATTCTTAAAAAACCAAATTGCCTCCTCAAAACAACCGTTTCTTACAAACCCATTAATAATACTAGTCCAAGAAACGACATCCCTCTTTAACATGTTTTCAAACAGCAAAATAGCGGAGCCGATATCGCCATTTTTCACATAACCATCAATCATCGCATTACTTGCCACAATGCAAGGACTGGGAATTTCGTCGAACACTGAACGGGCATTGCACAAATAATCCATTTGCGAGTAGAAGTTCACCAATGATGTTCTCACAAAGGGGTCAGCTAAAACGCCGCGTTTAAGGGCTTGGGAGTGGAGAGTGAGGGAAGATAAAGAGGGTGAAAAAGAGGCGGCTTTGATTAAAGAAGGGAATGTGAGGGCGTTGGGATGGGCTTGGCGGGAAAGCATGCGAGTGAAAACAAGGAGACTTTTGTGAGGCTGGTTAATGTTGAGGTACCCTCTGATTAGAGTGTTGTAAAGAAGGGTGAGTTTGTAATTTTCGGAGTTTTGTGGGGTGTGTGTGATTATAAGGGCATGGATTTGTTTGATTTGGTTTGAGTTTTTGATAAAGCGTTGGAGAAGTTGGAGGAGAAACTCGGAGGGATATGGAGGCATATATAGGAAACAAGTCACTTCATGCCGGGAACCCGCAAGCTGCAGCGTCGAAATCCAAACTGGCTAACGTATGCACTTCCGAGGCTAGTTGATTACGGAAAAGGGAGACGAGATAGAGCTAAGCTAAAGTGAGCGAGTCCAGAAGCCTGCTTCGATGATGGCCTGCCTAAGCCCAATTGAGTTCTGGCCTTTTTATTATTACCGTTTAGTCTCATTGATGACACGTCACCGTTAGTCAACGCTGACATATGGATACACAAGGGCATGAAGGATCTGAGTCACTGAGTGAATAATGTTAGCAGCTGCTTCTAGAATCTTGAGCAGATCAACTCCGCTTCTTAAGCCCTCTCCCGCAAGGACTCACTTTCCCTCCGGTTATCGCTTTGCAGTCGGATCAATGGCAGACTCTGCAGCTTCTCCCTTCAAGAAAATCCAGATTCAGAGAGATGATACTGTAAGCTTCACTTCACGATCTTTTTTATTTTCTTTCCTGAATTTTTTTTTTTTTTTTTGGTGTTTTTACTTGATGGGTCGTTATGATTTTGTTGTAATTATTTGTGTCCTGTGAAGAGACATGTTAGGTAGACTCGTAGCAGTAAGAATTTGATTAAAAGAAATCATTTTTGTTTTTGACTATTTCGGATATAGTATATGTGTGTAGACGTCATAGTAACCGTGTGTGGGTCACTGTTCATTCTACAGTTACAGCTGCTGTAATTTACAGCAGTTACAGCAGCTGTAACTTAGGCTTTGCCTTTATTTGATAGTTAATGTTTACCAGCCAGCAACAGCTTACATATTTGATTTTACCCAAACATATCCGTAATCAGCATGGGGCATAATAAATCATAATTGTTATTGTTTTGTTTTATTAGTTTAGAATTCATTAGAAAAAGCTGACATGGGCTTATGATTTCTGTTCTTATAATTATGGATTAGACTTTTGATGCATATTTGGTTGGCAAAGAAGACGCTCCTGGGATTGTTGTAGTTCAGGAGTGGTGGGGTGTTGATTTTGAGATCAAGAACCATGCTGTCAAAATCTCCCAACTAAATCCTGGGTTCAAGGCACTTATACCAGAGTAAGACTCTATGATCCTTACCATTATACATTTTATTTTCTTATCATTGTATTGTTATTGTGTTTATCCAACAGTTGCTGCTTGTGAGTGCTAAAAGTGCTGTGCCTCGTGTTTCAGTTTATATCGAGGAAAGGTTGGTTTGGATACTGCTGAAGCACAGCACTTGATGAGTGGTCTTGATTGGCCAGGTGCTGTCAAGGATATCCACGCTTCAGTTAATTGGCTTAAGGCAAATGGTTCCAAGAAGGTTTGCACAGTCTGCTTGCCTAAGTCGACAATGTTCATTAAAATTCCTTTAGATTATTGCTCTAGTTTTTTGTACCACTTCATGGTTTGAATAGATAGTTTTGTCGCGCTTGACATCAGTATTATGAATCATAATTCGTAAAATATTAGGGTTATATCACATAACCATCAGGTCTCACGTTGTGCTGCAGAATGCAAAGCATATGTAAGGAATATGCCTCATTCCTTGAAAGTTGGGTTTAGTTCAAAATATTCCCCTTTAACATAACAAATTATGAGGACTTGATCACACAATTATATGCATAACTGTAATTCTAGTTTTATATTCATGGACTTATATTTAGATCTGTCAGCTATGTCTGACACCCAGTTCTTCTGAACCATGTTGCTTATGTTTTTTCAGTAAGTGTCAGTCAATTGGATAGCTCAAATTCAATTGATGCATTTTATTTTGGCCCATATTTTGCAGTAATATGTGCTTCACTTTACCACAAAATGTTAAAATGATATATACCTCCCATCATTATCAGAAAACCTCCATTATAAATAAATAAATAAATCATAAAGAGTGGTGAGATACACTTTAAGACTACTCATTATAGAAAAGATGCATCTCTATGTGTTGGGGTAGGCAAAAATACCAACAACCCAAAACCCACATCAACACGAACAAAAAATTACATGGCTTGGTTGGGTTTACAATTTGTTTGGGTTGTCTATTAATTGGGTTGGTTTGGGTTCACAGCCCAAATTTTTTTGGCCCACGGAGCCACCCTTACGTATTAGAACCCCCATTTCTCAAATCAGAAAAACAGAGTCCACGTCCTGTGCAGCTGTGCCTCCCTTATCTCATGAGTGGCATCTTAAAATTTATAAGCATGAAGGGTTGGATATTTTCAACGGATGATTCAATATGTAATTGAAATGTCTTGTTGGTATACTTAGTGCCAAATTTTGTCCTACATATTAACTGTTTTCTTGCTTTATAGCTGAAAACTACATACATGCTGGCTTCAATAAATAACTTGTGGAATTTCAATAGGTTGGCGTGGCTGGATATTGCATGGGAGGTGCTCTTGCTATTGCTAGTTCTGTCTTAGTTCCTGAGGTTGATGCTGTTGTTTCATTTTATGGGGTTCCTCCACCCGAGCTTGCTGATCCTACCCAGTCCAAGGCACCTACTCAAGCTCATTTCGGGGAGCTTGATAGTTTTGTTGACTTTTCAGATGTGAAAGTAAGGCTACTTCTTCCCTTTCTTTTTTTTTTTTTTTTTTGGGAGACACGGCTATTTCTTTACAATCTTTTAAGTTATATCAATTACCATTGTGTGTTTATCCTGTTGGGACATAACATATTGACCTGCCTGCATCGTCTTAAGATGCTGTTCATTGCAGATATGTTTAAATCAATATCAATTTTTTTTTTTTGGCATTTTTATCTGTCATTTAGTTTGTATGACTGCCCATATTTATCTTTGTCCATTTGCCAATAATGGGCTTTATTGAACAGGTCTTAAATTATAAAAATGCATTTGTTTTGTTCTTTAAATGAAAAAGTTATCTGCATTGTCCTCTATAAGTATCTCTTTTCCTATTTGATAACCTTCCTTTAGGTTTAAAGCATGCAGACACCTTACAACAGTTTATTCTATCATCACGTCCTAGAATAGATGTGAAGTAATGAGATCATAGGAAAATTGAGAGAATCAGCGAATATTTTAAGACCCAGAAAAAAAATAAATTGAAGTTTGAAGTAGTTATGTTTAATTAATTTATTTTGTTATATCATGAAACTGTTTCTTTTAATTTTTTAATCATTCTACAGATATAAGTGCAGATAATGTGTTTATTTTTCAAACTACTGCTACAGTAGTGAAACTGCTGAATGACTTGAGTGGGTTGTTGCCAACAAGAAAGATTTCTTAAAAGATAAAAAATCTAATTTTTGCTCTCTTCTGAGTTTCAGACTGCCAAAGCATTGGAGGAAAAGCTGAAAGCATCTGGCGTCCCGTATGAGGTACACATTTATCCTGGCAATGCGCATGCTTTCATGAACATTTCTCCGGATGCAGTGAAGAGGAGGAAAGAAATGGGAATGGATGATCATGATCCCGCTGCAGCTGAGCTGGCATGGTCTCGCTTCCAATCATGGATGACCCGCTACTTATCCGCTTAAGTAATCCACCAGTGTTATGAATCTATGGTGTTTACCTCGCTTCCATCATTAAATAAATAACCGTGTGCATTACCTCTATCGTATAACACAGATGCAAGTACCCCTTTTGTTTCCAAAAGGGTTTGATAATGGGATATGTCTATTTGTAGTTTGCCTGTATTTGTTTGCTGAAGGCTTGTTGATCATCAAAAAGGTGAACTTCACAGCTTGTGTGAATGGGGACCTGTAACGGTTGGACTAGAACAACTTTGGCAGAGAAGATTTCTTCTCTAGCGGTGGGCAAATCCAATCCAACTTGGCAGACGTAACTCAATTCAATCTAACCTAATTAAATTTTGACGAGTGGGTTATTATGGGTTAATTGGGTCAATATTTTAAAACTGAATTAACAATTGGATTAGGTTGGGTTAGTTATGATTAACTCATCTAACTCAACTCAACCCTCATAAATAATAATAATAATAATAATAAGATAATTTTTAATTGCAAAATTTAAAAATTAACCAGTTAATTTATTTTTTATTTTCTTTTTATTCTTTTATAAAAGTTAAATGAGATTATTTTATTCTTGTATGTACTATTCTGGACTCTAATTCAAAAATTAAAATTACTTTCTTAAATTTTAATTCTTAGTTAATTAAGGTATTTCTCTGATTTATTCATTGAATATTTTTTAATTTCCTTTATCGAATATCAGACCGTTAATAGAATTTTCATAATATAATATATTTATATTTAATTTTAATAAGCTTCATTTCAATTTTTATATCATTTTCTTTATTTAATTTTTAATTTTAATTTGACTTTAAATTTTCAACCTAATCAATCTAATTCGATAATTTAAGGATTGGGTTTAGATTGGATTGATATGTTTATTTAATTAAATTTGGTTGATTTTATTTTAATTCATATTGGGTTGAGTTTTTGCAAATCCTATCAAACTCATGTCCGCCCCTTTTCTTCTGTGGACCAAAAGACTCATAGGTGTGGCCCTCTTTCTATTTGATTGTGTCAATTTTGTCAATTCGTGAAGCAGATTCTAGCATGCTCGAAGTTTTTCTCGTTTTAACTCATTTGGTCATCAAAATACAGCTTTACTTGAATGATATTGTCTTTCTTTGACGATGTGAGGAAATGACCTAAAATGTACAAACCTGCCTTATTTAGGCTCTTAGCTGCATTTTTGGAAATGTTCATAGTAGGAGCCGACTCCCTTTGTGGTATCGCACACAATAATAAATCGAGTAGTGTTATACACTCTAAATTTTTTATCTCAAAAAATAATGTGTTATTCGTCAATTAGTTAGTGAGATAATACAATTAATTCACTTGGATCTTATAAAAAATTACTAACCACTCAATTAATGACGCATCATTTGAGATCAAATTTGAGATAAAAAAATTTTGAAATGTCTATTATTATTCTAATAAATCGTCAATTCATAGAAATTTCTAGCTAGCTTTGGTACACGTAAAAACAGTCGATGAAATTCAATTTTCCACGTGTAACGATCAAGAACTAAGAATAATAAACAGCCCTAGAGACATAATTAGTTCCGCATGAACCAAGTTCACACAAATTAACATTAATGCTTGCTTGCTTCTGATCCAGTAACCGAACAAAACGGAAGCACTTTTTAATTTGCGGTTTGAAAATTGTTGCACTTTGCACAAACTTCGACAAATAGTTGGACTATGTTAAGTTGTTAACTTTAAAAATTCTAATTAACAATTAACAGCTGGTAGAATGAGAACTGATATATATCTATCACTGTGATAATGTCTTTAGAGTTGGGTTGAGTTTGATAGTGAGTTTAGCGATTTGTTCAAGATTGGTGCGGCTATGAGATAATTAGTTTACTATATATAATCAGTTGAATTAGGAGACCTCACAGACTGATTAGCTATTCTATTGATTAGGTCGGGCTATTATATTCTAAACGATTAATAGAAATGATTTATTTTTATTTAATAAATTGGAATTTGAGTTTTTTCTTTTTTTTGTTATGTTATATAGGGTCTTCTTTAAGAAAAAGACAAGTATAAAATAAAGTTAGAGAGAAAGATGCAATCCCATTAAATGGAATTTACTTCTATACATGCTCTCAATAAACATCCAGTCTACTTACAACCACAGATGCAATGTGAAAAGATAGGATCTTTATATTGAAATAAAATCTTCCATAATCATTTCTCACTTATGTTATATCTTAGTTTTAGAAAAAAAAATAAAAAATAAAAAAATGAGAAATGTAACTTGTAGTGGAAAAAAATCAATAACGCTACGATTGTAAATTTGTGTTCTAAGTGAAGTTTTTGCCATGTGCTACATGTTAGTTAATTCTATTTTTTATCATTAATGTGTAAATATTACTTCACCTATCAACGAACAACATGTTAGATGTCATATCACTTGAGATACAAACTATCTATTCAAATTCATCATTTCTCAAGCAGCCATTGCATGTTTCATGCAACTCATCATAAATACAAACTCTATTAATCACCAAGCCATCTCTTTGAAATTATCAAATCAAAGACATTTGGTTTTAAGAATTGGACTTGGATTCAGTATTGAGCTGACTTTTTTGCTAACCTTTTAAAAAGATATAATTAGTAGTTATTGGATAAAAATATAAAGCTAATTAAATCTTAACCGTATGTTACTACACATGCATGTATGACAGAAGATTATAAAGTGTTAAGCATAGATCAGTTCAGCACTAAATTCAAATTCTTAAGAATTAGAGTTCGACTGTATAACTAATCCCCTGGACTTCTTTAATGAAATTTATACTTGCATTCCAAGTCCAACTTCTCATAAATTCAAATCATAAGAGGACCACATGGTTTCATGCATTCCATACGCTCCTTTCAAGCACAAGACACACATGTTCTTTGTGGGATAGCTAGGTTTGGTTGTTGAATATGAACTCACTTTAATAATTTGCTAGTCTAATTGGGTAGGTTTCACACTTCAGCTAGTTCTGGTTCTATAATTTTTTATTAGTTTAGTTGTCAAGTAACTTCATTCTTAAATGTGTGCATAAACTCGTTTAGTTGCCAATCGATTAAATAAAAGTTGTGTCTTAAATCATAAATATGTTATGGTATTTGAACATAACATTTGAAAACAAAAACTACTGAATCGATAAGGACATTTTTGTGTATTTGTATTCTAATCCCCTAAAGTTTTCAAATTTTATTTTATAGCCTCATCGGTTTATTATTTCTCCATTATGGATAACTATTGAATCAAAGTCCTCTCCACAGCATTCATGAACAAACAGTTCACCCTTTAACATTGAACATCTATTTAAGTTAGCAAATAGCATAATTACTAAATTTTATTATGAAATCCCTAATTAACTTTGTAGAGTAAAAAAAAAAATGGCAATCATGATGCATGAACATGCATTATGACGGCCTTCAAATAAATCATACATATTAAAATGAAACACATGCATATACCAAATCAATATAAGAAAAATGATTGCCAGAGAAAAATAGTGCAGTCGCAAAAAGCTTCAATTTATGTTTGGTAAAGACTTTCGTGTAAATGACAGACTGATCAAACTACCAAACTATTTTCAAAATCTAAGCTTCAACCTTACGTAAGTCTATGATCTACTTTTAGGAAAAATAATAATAATTTTGCATTATCTTCTTTCTCATTCATAATAATTATGTGTCGGGTTACAAGATCCAAATCTTCTTGGAAATCAGTGGCAGTTTTGTGGAAATCAATGTATTAATTTCTGCGTACTATGTATAATAAAATATTATATCACGTAAAAATAATAGTAATTGACTTAACAATCACTCTATGTTTAATCAAAAATAATATCACGTATGAATTGCAACTAGACGCACGATTACGTGCGCACTATTTTTATTATTACTACTACTATTAACTTGTTAGGTTTTCGAAAGACACAAAATCATGTACTGTTGCTGCAATATGGTCCATGAAACAAACACATTTCTTTTCTTGATAGAATAACTTCCCTCCACCCCCCCCCCCCTCTCTCTCTCCCTCTCCTTTTTTGGGTGTTCACATAGTCACAAATAGACAATAGGGTCTTTTAATTCATAAATTAAATTATTGCTTTTTGAGAAACAAATTATATCTGGGTTGTAATATAATTTGTAAATCAAGCCAAGAACCAGAATCTCCTCAAAGTTGTCGATCAATTAACAATCTGTTTACAGCTAGGGCTAATGGTTTGGTCGTGGCATGGCCATAATTTTACGGGACAAGTCTGCAGCTAAGTTGACAATGAATGATGGGTCTCCCTTTTTCCTTTTTCATATAAAAATCACCGAAGTAGAGATTGAATCAAATCTACGCTAAAAATTGATTTTTAGCAACAGATATTTCTGCTTTCTTTAATTCTCCTATCTAGCAGCTGTAGCCGTATCAATTTTATTTAAAGCTTTAAATGATCGATCGTGAAAGTGGGTCTTTGATTCTTGAGAGAAACCCGTTTGAACTTTGACAAAAGCGATTTATTTAATTTTATATTAAATGCATAATTATTGCAGGAAAAAAAAAACAACTAATATTTCTGCTCTATTAAAATAAAAAATAGTGTGAAAACGATGCCGTAAGTTGAGGACGAGAGCCTACACGTAGGTCTTCAACCCCCCACAAACAACAAATGGATGCGTATATCAAATCTGTGCGAAAGCATCTTTTTTTTCTGTAATTTTAAGCAAATCAATTCAGTATTGAGTTCTAAAATAGGTTCATGGGTATGCACTTTGTTTCATGACTCATTTTTTTTTAATCTTTTCAAAGTCTATTGGCGTACACATAACATCATCATATCTCAGTGCTATTTTATGGTGTAATTTAATTTGCGTGTTCATTTTTTTTTTTAAATCTTTTTATTCAACTTCATGAGACTAAGCTCGACCGATCCACTTTTATAATATCAATCAGTATCAAAATTGTAAAGAACTACCCAGTCGACAACTAGTTTCTGAGTACTTTTCTCTTGTTTCGGTGTATTAAAAAATCTTTTAAAATATTCCTTAATTATTGGGCCCAGCTAGTTGTCATTAGATTTTAGATCCATAATTTGTGTTAAAATTGAAGGATCGTGTTCTTTTTTTATACCTCGCATTCTTATTCACTGCTGCTGACGTTTTTGTTTATTTACAAAATGCAACAAATTAATTAAACTTATCGAGACCAAAAATATAGTATTTTTGTCAGAAAAAATCAACGGCTAGCGTTGTACATCTATTTATTTTTTGAGCATGAGCATCGCCATTGAAGACTAAATTATACACATACTTTTCTAAGTACTGTATTATAATCTGTTATCATATAGAAATATAGAATGACAACACATTACTACCCGCTAAGACAATTGATGGTCCAAATTCATATAATTATGACCCATATTATTGCTGGGCCGGTCGAGCATAGAGCACGTGGAAGTTCGGCCAATGGAAGTGTCAAGATTGCATTAATATCACTTAATTGGTAAAGGGCAATTGTATAATTTGCATTAGTGTGATTGAAGATTTTTGTAACAAGGTCAATTTATACGGACAAGATGTGTTCTCACTTCACATCTGATATATTGACCAACTCTTTTGACTAAATTCCCCTTTCCTAAAAACACTATAATTATGTCATCGCCTACGTACTTTCATAGTGATTTTTTTTCTTTTATTTGTTCTCTACTCTTCTCGTGGTTAGACTCGCTACTAATCTTCAATTTGTTTAAATTCCACGAGCCTCAACAACAGTTATTCCAGTGTTCAATGAGGCCAAAAAACAAAAAAAAAGGTTCATATTGAGTACAGAAAGAAACTCGAACTTGAAAACATCATAATAATAATAATAATAATAATGGCAATAAAAAGGGAGGACCATAGGTCATTAAGAATTCTTCAAATTTCTAGTGACTAGAAAGAGTTATATTAATTGAATCACGTTTTAGGGATGCATTTTTTTTTAGGTCCCATGCATTGATTGAACTTTTTAACAACCTTTTGAGTGTCCATGTCTCTTTTGTCTTAGATCTTCGTTTTGTGTTCTCTGGAGTGCAGCCACTTTTTTAATTATGGCCCTACTTGTTTAAAGAACTTGTTACTTGTTGCTCTTTCCCTTCTCTATGATTTAATCTCTGACAAAAGCGATGGAAAAAAAAGAGAGATGTTAAAAAGTGATTACTTGATTTTTTAGGTTTGTGTGAGGAGGATTAATTTTGATATTTAGAATTCAGCTTAATACTAAGGAATTATTTTATTCATATTATTTTTTAGTTGTGGCTACAATATCCCTATAGTATCGTATCCTACCGTTTAAAAACCTTCACTTAGTCAAATTTTACTAACTTTTGTTAATTTTCTAATCATCCAACAACATTCACACTTTAGTGTATAACACCCCTATAGCATCACGAAAAGACTCTTCAAATAAAAAATAAATCTTATTTGAAGTGCCGCATCACTATTAAAACACTCCAAAGAATAGTTCAATTAAGATTCTTCAAATATGATATATTTCTGACTATTTAATATTATTGAGTGGATTTCTCCTTCTTCAGATAAAATTATATTATTTTTTTATTAGAGAGAAAAACAACTATAAAGGCTATAATTACTATTTCTTTTTCCTTAAAAAGAAATAGCAGCTACTTAACAGTGCTTTTTGCCCTACAAAATATCAATAAACTCATACACATCTCATTGCACATATATATTTTTTAGTTGTCGTATGTTTTCAAGTAATTTTATGATTAACATTATAAGTTTAATTTATTAATTACTAGCTTGTTTTAATTAGGATGCATTAAATTAAAAATGGACAAATAGAACGGAAAAATATTTTAAGAATATTAAAAGATAAACTTATTTAAAACATAATAATTATAATGAAATTTAAAATCAACATAAAATTACTTAGAAATAAAGATTTGATTAAAAGAATTGGAGTACTAAAATGGAGGGTAATTAAATTTTTTGGGAGAAAAAGGAGGATAATTAAATTTAGTAGAGGAAAAGATTTAATTAAAATAATATTAACTTGTTTTTATTTGAAGAGTCTTTTGAAAGAAAACTTATTTTTTTTACTTTTTTATTTACCATGCAAGAGTAAATTTTTTAAAAAAATTGGTTGATGCTTATGTTGAACTCTTATTTTAGATTTGTACTCAAAGAATTATCCAAACAATTTACATTTTGCCGTAAAAAACAAGAGATATGGGATTCGAATAATAGATACTGTTGAGATTGAAACGTGTTTTGTCACATGAATTTTAATGGCTTACGCCTTGATACGCTTCAAAAGGAAGAAAAAATAAATACCCACAATGCCAACTAAAATGTTTGACTATTAGCATGAAACCTCGATCGGAATTAACGAAATAAAATGCAGCTCACAAAAATTCGAAGGACCAGCTACTAGCAGTGTTCAAAAGAAGCCTTCAATTTGCTTTTGCAATTCACGTGACCACCGCCCTGTGTTGAATAAAAGGGCAGTCAAATTCAATGCAAAGACGCTTGTAGTTTTGGGTGAGAGCGCAAGGAAGCGGCTCGATTTGCTCTTTTTGACCTGCCAAATTTAAATTATGCGGCCAAGCTAATATATTATTCAGAGGAATTAAATTCATTTAGTTTTATCTGAAAATTACTTGATTTTCACTCAATTCAATTTTCAGCACAAAAATTTGTTAAACCATTTTTTAGAATAAAATAAACACCTTCGGGCTTCGGGTAAATATATATTTTTTAGAAGTAAATAATATTTGAAATGTGATATTTTAAATGGGAAGAGTGTTTGTATGACAAATTTTGAAGATATAAAAGCAGAAATAGCGTGCCAAACCAATTTGATGGGACTAAGAAAAGATAGGTGCATGCAGGCAATATTGATGCGTGTTTATTATGAATCCACTAAACCTTCTAGAAAGCAAATATTTGTCTTTAGTTAAATTTATTTTGATAAATTCAATATAGAGCCGATACTTTTTGATGATCCACACATATGTGTAATTTCGTTGATGCACTTTTACCTCACTGAATAACTATGTTTAATAAGTATTTTGTAATCCAATTATTAAAATTAGTAAATCAAAGCACTTAAACTCATCTTTTTGATATTCCTTTGTGGACGAACAATTTCTTATAATTACAATTTCGGTCAGACAATTAAACAAATGAATAAATTGATTACAAAATATTGCAATTATTTTAAGAATTATAAATCCGAGTGTATAAAATAATAAAAAGAACCATTAATTCTAAAGTAAAGAAAATAATAAAGTAAACCACTCAGTTTTAGCTAAGTGGTTAGAATCTTATTTTCATAATTATGAGATTACGGGTTCAAATTTTTACAATTTATTGTGAGGGTTTAATTTTTTTTTTTAATTTAAATGAATATAATTTTTTTTTATAAAATATGAATTATAATATAAACAACACCCTTATGTAATTAATAAAAAAATAAAGTAAATCATGGATAGACGCGGGGAAGGGGTTAAAAATAATTTTTGGGAGAAGGGGTTAAAATCACGGATAGACGTGGGGACCACTAGGTAATGTGAGTCTAGTACACGGCCAAGCGATTCGGTCTTTAAGCAGTGACGGAGTCAACCCGTTATTGTCGGTAAAATACGCATGGAGCCACTCCTACGTGGCACCGGTCAAATATATTTGGAGATCAATGGCCCCCACAGAGTCAGTCTTCTCACAAACTGTGTGGGCCCCAGGTCCCATCAATACCGTTGACTCAGATTACTCTTTTTCACTGATCCAGAGGCGCCGGGCCAATCGGGGCGATGAATTTTTGGAACGCGTCAATCTCCACGCTGCCTCTTTTCTTTTCATTTCAATTTCCATTTCTTTTCTTTTAAATCAAAAATTTAATTTAAATGAATCCCCACTATTGACAAATTGGGGCCCGCGCGGGCGCATTCCCGTGGGTGGTCCCGGTGGCACCTCAGCTCCTTGTGGGAGTCCAATTTAATGCCAATCGCCCAATCCTTATAGTGGCAAATGTCGTATTATCATGCAATTGAAGGAAAATATTTTGACTCTCTTATCCCTACTCTTTTCTTTTCTTTTCCTTTCCTTTTTGTTTTAAATTATACCGGTAAAATTTAATTTGGTCATTAATACATCAAAATGTCATACTGCAAACAGGGATGATTTACATGTAAACTTGATTTAATCTCTCCAAAATTAAATTAGATTGCATTCAATTTTATCTTGAAATCACATTGAATTGATTTGAATTTTTCAAAGCTTAATTGGCATTATATTACGTTATAATTTTTGTCAAAAAAAAAAAAAAATTCTTCTATAAAAAACTTTAAAAATAGTATAATTTTCATTGCACTAACTTTTGTTTTAGTTGCCATTGGCCTTGTAGTCTAATAGTCATGACTTGTGAGGATGTTATATTTCTTTTTAAACGTTATTAGCAGAGTAAATTTTTTTTTATTTATGCTCAATAAATATATGGGTTTTGTAATACAATATCTCTATATTTCTATGAATGGCAGTAATTTAAAAAAAATATTTTAATCAATAGAAAACAATAATAAAATAGAAAAAAAGAAAAAAAAAAGAAAAGAATACATCTACAAAATATGTAGATCCCACTATTTCAAAAATAAACGGTGAATCCCCACATTTTAGAAATGACATTGATACTCTATTTTGCTAATGAATTATGTCTATCTATATAGAGATGAAAACATTATAATATTTTAATGTTGGCTAGCATATCAGTACATTTTTTTTATTAATAAGATTTGAGCGTCAGTTTTTAGAATAATTCAATCGACCAAACGTTAAGGTCCAACTACCATTCATTTTTCCCAAATTTTATTTAAAAAAAAAAACAATGGGAGAGAGGGGTAAAATTTCCTTCAATTGCTGAGAACCCAAATCTAATAAAAAGTAAAAATAAAAAGCAACAAAAGAAAAGACTAATTAGTAATTAGCAATTAGTAATCATGACTAATGCTAGTGTTTGGTCTTCTTCTAAAGTCACAACTCCCTTTTTATTTGCCGAGTCCATTGCACCGTCTCAAGACTTCACTCTCCACATCTCTCTCTCTCTCTCTCTCTCTAAACTTCGTCTTCATTTATGGCCAGGGGAAGTGGACTCTCCATTGATCATAATATTTCAGATCCCATTGCAGGCAAAAACAAGGACTCCTTTCTTTATCATCAGCCCACTGTCCTCAATTCTTTCCCCGACGATCATCACCACCTCCACAAATTCCGTTATTTAATGGATGCCAAGGGGTCTCCTGCCACCACTCCATCAACTATTCAGTTCCCCGTCTGCCTTAATCATGATGAAGATTCTCCCCGGCAGTCGTCTGATGATCACCACCACCATCATCATGACAAACGAAAGGTCATTGATGAGATGGACTTTTTCACGGACAAGAATACCCACAACCACGATCATCGCCCTTATGAAGACTCCAAATTGGAGCTCAACGTCAACGTAAGTGCTACCTAGACGATCATGTTCATGACTGTTGACTTATCTCCATTTATCTTTTTTCAATTTATTTGATTCACATATATTTTGAATGGAATGCTACAGACTGGGTTGAATCTTCTCACTACAAATACCGGCAGTGATCATTCCACGGTCGATGATGGAATTTCGACAAATATGGAAGATAGAAGAGCAAAAAATGAGGTAACAGATATTAATCTTTTAATTAAGCTTGTATTTTTTTTAAAAAAAAATTTCAAGTTTGTGAATTCTGACTAATTAATTTAAGATAACTGTGGTATTGGTTTTGTTCTTCAGTACGCCGTCGTTCAGGCAGAGCTTGAGCGAGTGAACGCGGAGAATCAACGTTTAAAGGACATGGTAAACGAGGTTACCAACAATTACAACACGCTGCAGATGCAATTGATGGCATTTATGCAACGCCATAATAATAAGGCGGCTGATCAAAACGGTGATGGGCGGCAAGTTGAAGAAAAGAAAGGACAGCTTGCGTCGCCGAGGCGGTTTATAGATCTTGGTCTGGGCGTTAATACAGCTGATACCACTGATGAGCCTTCGCTTTCTTCTTCAGAAGGAAGGAGCCGCGACCCCGGAGGGTCACCGGTGAATGGAAATTCTAATAATAATGAGGAGAGAAACGTCTTGTTTGGTCAAGATAAGAAGGAATTTGTTAAGAGAGACGATAGCCCCGATAGAAGTTATGGGCCTAATAAGGTTCCTAAGCTTAGTTCATCATCTAAAAATGTTGATCAAACCGAGGCCACGATGAGGAAGGCTCGTGTTTCTGTTAGAGCTAGATCGGAAGCTCCCATGGTAATTGATATATAATATTATATAATTTGTTTGATCTGAATTGGATTAGGTGATTCACTTGAGTTGTTGTTGAATTTTTTGGCTAATTTTCTTTTGTTCAAAAAATTTTTCTAGATCAACGATGGATGCCAATGGAGAAAATATGGACAGAAAATGGCTAAGGGAAATCCTTGTCCTCGAGCTTACTATCGTTGCACAATGGCTGCCGGTTGTCCAGTTAGAAAACAAGTATGTTTTCATATTGCTTAATTTGCATTTTAATCGTGTATTTAGTATATATTATTTATTTATTATATAGTTTATTTTTTATTCGAAAGCACGTATGTTTAATAAGCTTAATTAATGGAATAGGTACAAAGATGTGCTGAAGATAGAACAATTTTGATCACAACATATGAGGGTAACCACAACCACCCCTTGCCTCCGGCTGCAATGGCAATGGCATCTACAACATCATCGGCGGCGCGATTGCTGCTATCGGGTTCAATGTCAAGTGCTGATGGACTTATGAATGCAAATTTTCTAGCAAGAACTCTCCTTCCATGCTCGTCTAGCATGGCCACTATATCAGCTTCAGCCCCATTCCCAACTGTGACATTAGACCTAACACAGACCCCCAACCCCTCAAATGTCCAAAGGTCACCAAACCAATTTGAAGTTCCATTCCCAAACCCATCTCACAATTTTGCCAATGGGGCAGCAGCGGCAGCAGCCGGTTCACTGCTGCCTCAGATATTTGGGCAAGCATTGTATAATCAATCAAAATTTTCTGGGTTACAAATGTCCCAAGATATGGACCCTTCTCAATTGGGTAACCAATTACAATTGCCATCACCAGCAATGCACCAAGGGCAGCAGCATAATTCATTAGCCGACAGTGTGAGTGCTGCCACTGCTGCCATTGCTGCTGATCCCAACTTCACTGCCGCTTTAGCAGCAGCAATCACGTCTATCATTAATGGTGGCACCCCCCAATCAAACAACGATACCAACAACGAGAATACCGACGACCTAGCAACTACTAAAAATGGCAGTGTCAAGTTTTCCCAATCGTCATAATAGTTAAGTTCTTTTTTTGTTTTTTTTTTTTTTACGTGATGGGAGAAAGTTAAGAGACGAAAGTTATACATGTTCAATTTCTTTCTTTTTAGGGTTAGAATCAACAATATGGTTTACTATTCTTGATTATTTGAATAATTCCAAATTTGTAAGTCAATATAATGTCCCAAAAAGAAAAAAAAAAGAAGGAAAGAAGAAAAAAGAATGCCATACTAAAGTATTATTGTATGGATTCGGATTTCAAAGTGAGAGGTGCTTTAATTCTATCATTCTTAGTCGTCGTATCTTTGTGGATGAAGCCAGGCCTAAGACAAAGAGACCATGAACACATAAAAAGATAAAATAGACAACATCATATTTGTGGGCTTATTGGGGTTACGTGTTTGATATGCCAAAGCAGTCAGGAAAAACGTCCACGAGTGGTTAAAAAAGAGGAAAGACAAAAGGATGGGATTCGTTCTACACGTAATGAAAGTGAAAAACAGACAGATGATTGATTGTGATTGTTTGTCACATTTGTTAATCGTTATTGTCCTTTTTCTCCAATTTAAGCACCCACTTGACAATCGAATGACTTGCTTGCGAGACTAGATCGGTTTAAGTTCGATTGGATATGATTTGCTGGTGAGTTCATTTAAGGTGGTTTCTCCTTGGGTTCGTTTCCAAATTAGGACCACAGACGCTAGTTTCAACTTTCAATCGCCTAATAAGTTAATGAGCGTAAATGCCATTGAGATACACACTTATAATGCAAATAAATGTGAACAAATGTGAAACCAGCACATACTTAAATGAAAATATTGATTCTCACTAAAAAGACTATACTGTATATGACAACGACGAGATAGCGGAAGCAAAAAATATGATAATGAAAATAGAATAACGGGATAATTAAGCCGCTTGTTAAATGCTAAATTTATCAAGTCCAATAGATAAAAATAAGAAAAACCAAAATAAAGTAAAACACTTCCTAAATTGTCGTACGTCATACGATAAAATGTCACATAATTAAAGTTTAAACCGAATTGCAGCCACATTCGTTAGATGTAGCCCATGACAATGAAAGATTTCTAAGATGGGATCTAATTAACTAATTATAGCTAATTTGCAAACGCAAACAATCTCTCCACAAACGAGCAAGTAGAGAAGAATAAAGACGGTTGCAAGGGACCAAAGAAACAAGCCCGATGAGACTATTACTCAGCTGAGTTGTTGTGCATACGCTTGCATTTGCATATAGCCATAGAGAGACTAGTAGGCGCTATGACGTTGCACATGTCTGTGCCAGCCACACATAAAATTCTAGGCCCTAGGGTCCGGAGCATGAGTCTCTATTTTAAAGAAGAGCCTACTCTGCCTGTTAGGCCTTGGTGTATCTAACTCCAAGCCCATTAGCTAATAATAGGCTCCGATTTCCAGCTTTAAATGTCAAGTTGCATTACCAACCTGTAACCTCTTTGGCCCACAGCTAGATTTACAGCTTTGTCCAGCAAAATTTGCTCCACCTAGTTTGTGTTATGATTATTATTATTATTATTATTATTATTTGCTTGGCGGCCCCCGGAAGAGAGGAGGGGGGGGGGGGGGGGCGGTGGTTGTTGAAGATTCACAAAATACATTCTAAACAATCAATAATTAGGAAAAATAATGTGACAATAGGTGATTTGGTGATTCCTATGCGTATACTTCTAAGAGATTTGGTTAAATGATTCTTCATATGAGTTAAAAAATCTACTATATCAAATTAAATAACTAGATGCATCGAGATCTTCTTCAAAGGTGTTACATCGCGTGGTAAGTTAGTGATATCATGAATTGTGGAATAGTTTGATAAAATTTACATAAATCCCAAATTTTTCTAGGTGCCACCCTAACTTTTTCTGTCATATCTAGCCAAGCATTTAATTTTTACACCTGAAAACCCTTAAACCTATTAACAAATTGCTAGACCAATAACACTCTTAACAAAATATCAAACCTCATTATTCTCAATTAATCACAAAAACTTATCGCCTTCTACAAATCACTAAATTCATGAAACAACTGTAGCTGTACTTAACAAAGATAAAATCATCAATTAGAAAGTAAAAAGTTAAGGTTAGTGTTAGTTTTTACACAATATGGATTTTTTTTAAATTTTTTATTATTTGAAATTTTTGTAGCATTTTAAGTAAAAATAAACTAGGAGATGAAATCTAGAAAAAAGCATGTGATGGGTGCCTGTCGCATATGAATTTTTGCAATAGGCAATGTCACCTGTCACAAATGAGCTTTGTGGAACAGGCTCCTATCGCATGTGAGTTTATGTGATGGGTTATGTGTGACAAGTGCTTGTTACTCTTTTTAATAGGTTCATTTTTTAAGTTATCTAATTATAATTCAAATCTTTAAATATGTTTCCATGGATCATTAAATAAATTAATAGATGGTCGTTCTGAATACGTAAATGGTAATAATAGAGCTTTTTTTGTTCAGAGAGATTGTATGCCTGCTAATTTATTACAAGAGTGTATGGGGTTCTGCAAATAGATCAGAATAATTATAGCATCATAGTAAAGAAAAGATTGAGGTTGAGTTTTACTACCTAATCCGCATGTTCACTACCTGTGGACGTACTTGAAGATGAAATCGTGAGGATTTTGTTATATATGGGATCTGATTGAGTGAACTATAGGGCATCCTTATTTTTATTATCACATCCCCTAAAATTTCGAATTAAGAGCCTTTGATGCGAGAAATTCAAACTTTGTACAGAACAAGCATCTCCTTTCCTGATATTCAAGAAGAGATGTTACCAATAACAATATTTTGCAGCAATATTACTCTTAATTTGCTACAATTATGATCCTATTAATAAGTTGTTTGATTTTGATTAAACAACACTTAGCCTTAAGTTGCCACCTCATGCTTGCATGATTGATCAAGTGTCAATTATTTGCATTAGTTTATGTCTCATGATAATTTAATTTGAAAATATAAAGAATGGTTCTAAATTTAGAGGAAAATAATGAGATTATAATTAATTTAGAATATAATTAAAGAAAAACAATTGTCAAGGTGGAAGCTTATCTTAGCTAGCTTGTTTATATTCAAAAGTATATTTTAGGTCGCACAACCCATAAAATTTGAGTTCAAATTACTATATAAGGAAAAATTGTAGCTGAGTTTGTTAGTTTTTATTCTATTTTATTTATTGGTTTTCTCCCTTTACAAGGAAAAAAAAAAACGTGAGCTTATTTGAAAATGTATCAAA
>JAEVFN010000042.1:755362-934669 GCA_030449075.1 Murraya paniculata
TCACTAATTTGTTTAACTTCAATGCCATGGCAATTTCTAGTGGAAATAAGCTGGTCGAAGTAGTCCTGGAGATTAAAAATTAAAAGGATTCTTCAACAAGAAAATTCAAAAAGTGCCAATAAATTTGCAGATAAAGAAGCACAGTTGCCTGGACTTGAAGAGGTGGAGGAGGTCGAAGAAGACAAGAGACTTCACTTGCGCACTTTTCGTCGATCGGGCAGACACTTTCCATCCTGTAATGGAACCAACTGAACCCTAAAAGTAAAAAGCCTACTCTCTTAATTTCACTCGTGCTGTGTAAATGTTGTTTTTGTGTGTGCCGTCCCGTGCTCGCCGCAAATACTCTTTCTTTAGTAAACGACTAAACCTTATTTTCACCCCCAATTAACAACTGATTAAATATTTTAGGTTTGGTCAGAATAGTAATAAAATAACAAAGATACCAGTAATATCAACCAACAACCATTTTTCAAAAACTATCTTTCTCATCCATAAATTACTTTCGTAGAATGCATATGGTTCTCCTAAAATATTCTTCAATTTCTTCTCTCCTTTGTTTTTGGAAGTTTATTTTTCACATGTTACAGCAATTTAGCTGAAATTTATTTTTCGAGTTTATTATTTTCCCAATCATTATTTGAGAAGAATATTCAATTAGAGTACAAAATGAGATCATGCCTCTATTCTCATTTCAATCCTTGCTTGAAATCACATCAGGAAAATGAGGGAATAAACAAGATGAAGAAGAAGAAGAAGATCAGAAATGCTAACAGTGAATTAGACTAGAATTTAGAAGAGTGTTGGTTGCAACAGTGAAACAAATTTATTGTTCATGATTGCATATTCATTAAACCGACTGCCGACTTCAACTACAGACTTTTAAAATATTCCAGTAGACAGACAGACGATGCTATTTCACAAATTTCAATCAAACAAATGAAGCTTCTCCCTTCCTCCGAGAACAAGCAAATTGCAGACGACTGCCAAAAAAGACCTTTTTCATGTATTGAGCTGCACCACACAGGACCCAAATGGGGATAAAAATGAGATTTAAAAACTCTTTCTTTTACTTGTTCTTGAGTCAAACACATCCAAAGAATTGTTCCAAGGATGGAGAATTGAACACGTTGGCTGCACTTCGTTCAGGTGTGTTGGGAGAAATGTGAAGCTGATATTTGATAAACCTCTGTAACAAAAATAAGTGAGCTCAGATGACAGGCATCATAACAAGCTGAATATAATGAATTTAGAAATCAGAACCAAATTTATAACAATACGGCCACTCATAAAAGATATACAGCTAATTGAGAAACAATTTCGGAATTAGTGTCAATATGCCAATCTGGTTCCAATTGCCGCACAAAAGATGTCCGCCCGATTTCTGTACTACAAAATAGAACCTGTACACACAGTTCACATAACGTAAAGACATTTAGACATTTGCCATGGAAATTAATTTAAATTCTTCAGTCCAAGTTCCAAAAACAGCAGCAAAATCATTAATAGTATTCATATCCATAGCAATTTCTATAAAAAACAATGCAGAATACTAGGCACAATTTACTTCTAGAACTCCATCATATAATTTTTCAAAAGCAACAACCCAATATTAAGATTTACCTTGTCTTTCACCAAACCACCTGAAGTGAAAACCCCCGCAGTTTCCAAAGCCAGAAGAACCTTTTTCTGCAAACAAACAGGTCATAAGTGCTTATTCAAAACACTAAAATGGAAGTTATAAACGATAAGGATACACTGCAATAAGACAGTTTAAAGGGGACGCTTCATTCCAAGTCAGTAGCAATCAACAAGGCAGCTGAAAGTCCCAACGTGCAAAGATTGATACTGAAGTGTGTTACTTATGAAACCACACATTTACCAACATTAACAGAACTGAAGAATGGAAACTTGGTAAGAAAAAGGTTTTTAACGCACTTCGCTTTCATCGTCAAGAACTCTTTCCATGAGATAGAGATCACAAAACTTAGTGATCTCCAATAGCACCTCCAGCACAGAGGACCTCACGGTTACTTGTTTCTGTGAAGAAGAAAATTAATTGAATTAATCATCTTGAATTCTATTCCAAACACAGAATTTCACAGGAAAATAAAATAATCACCTGGAGCTCCTCAGGACTGCTTTCCTCCAGGATAACTCCAAGCAAACGGCATGTAACCTACAGAAGAAGCGTCATTAAATCATTAAACCATTAGGTTTAGCACATCAGAGAGGACAAGAACGTTACCTTTCTTCCTTCACTCAGTTTCTGCCTAACTACTTGTCCCAAAGTAGGCTGAAAAATGAAATGAAAAAATGAGAAAAGGCGGCAAATTAATGACAGACTAGGTAAATATGCACAAAAACATACTTAACTTTTGGAAAGTAAGACATATGCTTACCTTTACTGGTTGAAATAGTGCATCAACAATTTGTGTTCTTAAATCTTCTGACGATGAACTAGCTCCAGAAGGCATCGAAGTCGCATTAGCTTGAGTGCTGGCAACAGAATTACTAGTTGAAGGAGCTTGTCTTTTCGGCTGCCTGCTTTGAGGAGCACCTGGAGATCTGAACATCCTCCAGGTAAAGACAATTGCAAGGGCAAGTCCCGCAATAGCTCCAACTGACCGTGAATCCTGATACCAAGATAAAAGTGTCAGAACCCAAAACATAATGAAAACATAGAATGTTTTTCTTTTATTCTCAAAAAATAAAAACTAAAACTTGGGGAGATCAATCTGAGCTTCGGGCTATGCATCTGAAGCCAATCGTAGATTGACCCAGATTTCCTGTGCTCAGATCAAGTGGATTGGTCTTGGGCTGGACAAGATACATCAGGCTGGTTTATAACATTAATGCAAAAGCCAATAAACTTAAGGAACCCTTTATTAGAATGCATAAGCTATTCTTTTCACAGAAAGATCTACTGGAATAATACGGAATTAAGACAGATGATAATACTTGGTCTTATCCACAATGTATTATATATTAGCGGTTAGAGAAACAGCAACCCCATCCCGGCTTGGACTTATGTCGAGTTCCAAATCATGCAAAATACAATCTTTCCACAGAGAAAAACACTTTCCTCATCTAAGAATCAGTAAAGAATCCAGCTATAATGATCTAGAGGGTGACAAATCTTTTTTTTTTTCTTTTTCTGACCTAAAACACCATATATATACATAAGGACATCAAGAGACAACAGCAGTTCCATTAAAATTTCGCTTGCCACTCAACAGGCAATATAAGCTCCATCCAATTCATGTATATGCTTAATACTCTCCAATGTAGCACCAATCCAGTATCAATCTTTCCAATATATATTTTACTTAAATCGCATATTTTAAGCAAATTCAAACGAAACAAAAAGCAAATTCTAATTTTGCTGTCCGTATTTATTTATGAAACATCGAATTACTAGCAGCAAAGCCACTGACTCACCAACTAAACAACATTCACTAAAATCACTACACTAATTCATACTCCCATAAATTTCTATCAATCAAACAGTCTCAGATCCGCCATAAACACACATAAATTTCACGGCAATGCCAGGCAAGAGAGAAAAGTACCAAGTTGTGGAAAGAGATCGAGAAGAGATTGGACATCTTGACCGTGAGATATGCCCCGAACCGCTTGATCAGCTGAACTAGGTCTTCCTTTGATGATAAAGATGACGATGACGACTCCGCCATGGCTTGTATACTATACCAAACGCGACGTCGTTTACCCCCCCACCAAAACTGGAAAAAAAAAAACAATAAAAAGAGTCTTGCTTAAGGCTTAGGGATTTCAGATTCTTCCTTTCAACTGTTTCGTTTGCTTTTAAAATTTTCAAAGACCTAGAAGAGCCATTTGTGAATTTTATTTGATTTATAGATGGAAGAGAAACTATACTCGTTCTCTTGCGTCAACTCTCGAGAGAGTGCGTATAATTTTCAAGTGTTTATTTTTATTGAAGTCTATTTGCTGGATTAGGTATGTTTTAGTAATTTTCTGTACGGATTTTAATTGGTTGCGTTAGGTGTCAGTCTGTTGTGTGATTGCGTGGATCCATATGGTTTGTTAATCAAGATTACAACCGAAAGAGCGTTATGTAGAGCACTACGGCTCATTCAAAACACTGCGTCTAACTCTTGAATAATAGTCACTTATATTACGTACACCACTCTTTTTGTTTTTAAATTTTAATCTTCCAATCCCATCGAAATCCCACGATGTGTTGCCAAGTTATATATGCTCATTACATGTGTATATTCATGGTTTGATTTACGTGGGACTATTAGGATCATAACACAACCATCACTCAAATAACAAATACAACTAAGGCCACTAAATTTATGGATAGTCAAAATTCATAAAAGCAATAAAATCTATAGACAATTTTATTATTAGTTCAAATTTTATTTATTGCTAGATGGGATTGAAGTAGAGTTGGAGTGAGCTACTCTAAATCTCTAACTCTTATGGATGTCAACATCAATCCATAAAGTGGTGCCTTGATTTGCTTTTGTTCACCTTGTAAACATAACCCCTCCATATTATCACGAAAAAACCAGTGTCCAGCTAGGAAACTGAAAGTGACCCAGAGGGGTAGAAAATCACTACAGCTCAAGCACAACCACTCAAAGATGCATTCGTGTTGCGAGATTTATGAGCAAGCAACTGTCCAGCGTCACTTGTCGCCGGTCGCCCTATTCAAAAAGTGCAGAATAATATCACCACAAATCTTGCTGTGTGTGCTCTTCTAATGACTAAATCTTGCATGTGAGATGCTATAGTAGTTGTTGAGCATCAACTAATAATGTAGTATGACCAGTTTCGCATTCCTAAGGAATTTGGGTGATTATGTGACAGCTCAGTCTGAATGAAGAACATGAATTAATGGCAAATTTTAGATTCAAGTTTAGCAAAAAGAAAAGAAAACAAAATTCAAGATAGTCCAATGCTCAAGAGCGAGGAGCAGCTCGCTTTATTTTCAACTGATATTTCGGTAACATCATCTACAGGATTGGAGACGAAAGCCCTTTCAATCTTCTGGGTTGTGCCATTCATTAGCATCTCCTTTTCCAGGTGCAAGCAGTAGCTCTCGAAAACCCTAGAGCTCACCATAACTCCAAAATCTAGAAGAAAAAGCAGTTCCAATTCGAGCCTGTTCAACTCAGCATTGCTCACTCCCCCAACCCGAGCATAGAATGCATTATTGTAGTGTCTACATAACATGTCCCCAATTCAATAAAAGAGTCAGTTAATATACAAAATCAAGTAAGTTAATATACAAAATCAAGTAATCAACAGAGCTCCCTATGTCCTACATAAAACAACGTCACTTCGGGCTGAAACATCAAGCTGATACTTAAAAAATGTGATTCAAATTCTAAATTTAGTTTTTCAAAGTTCCAAATGGCTTAAATTTGAACAAAATTGAACCAATTAAGGCATACGAAGAACCAAACTAAACCATTTAAACCTGTATAGTTAAATCGATACTTGAAGAAAGCCTTAAGAATAAAGAGATGCGAAGAGAAAGGAAAGCATGACTCACACATCATCCATCATCTTGGAAGCAACCATGACACTTGTCACAAGCAATCTGTGCACATTCAACGACACCACAAGAGAGTCAGGGTGCCTATGCAACAGCCTGTCTACGTACACATAACCAACCACAAAGCACGACGGGCTACAATTTGTGTATTTGTATATCCTTTCCAAGTACTTTGCTATGCTTATATTAGGTGCTCTCACGCCATGGAATGTGTTCAAGCTTGTACCAATACGAGCCGACCCACTGAACGCTCCATTCCCGTTAGTGAACTGGTGGCTTAAGCTATCCGCCAGCCGATCATTTCTAGCCACTAGTTTCCCCATCACAGAAGCAATTATGGTTAGCACTCTTGGTGTGGTTGTCTCGTTTTGGGTCGGCTCCGGTAGCCGGCCTTGGTATGTACTGTACCCTGTAGCGGCTAACATTTAGGCCATTAGACACACCGTCACACACGTTTGAGCGGTTGTAGAGTGGGTTTACCCGTTGTATGTTTGCTTGTGGGTTTTTCTGGCTCTGTTAGCGGAGGGATGAACCATGAATTGTTATTTTTTTATTCCTTTCTTGACACGTGTGAATGGTGGGATGTGTGTTCTGGCACTCAGAATTTACAGGGTCGGATGGAAGGTACGGATGGCATCCAGTGAGCCGTTGGATTGACTGGGTCCCACTTCCAAATGGGTTTCGTTTGACATGCAACAATTCAGGAAATGCCTGATTCAAACACTAAAACTCTGTCCGGTCTGTCCTGAACCAGAAGACAGATTTGAGGACTGAAATCTGAATTACTAGTACCTAGGGGAAAAAGATTTCTAGCATATATATGACTGACATTAAACCGAAATGAACATACGAATCCGTTTTGACAATTTTAATCAACAATCTTCTCTGAACAAAAAGAATTTCGCTATCATCACTTAAAGCTGTGGATCAAAATCTCTCATGAAGAATGCTAGTTGACTTAGAAGCCTTGGCTCGTACTGCTACCAATAAGACCAATTCGTGGGGTCTATACATTGTGGTCGTTGGAAATGAGTGATTTAGCTTCCTCGCTTGTGCTGTCTTTCTCAGAGAGCTGAATATTAGACTTAGAGTTCATTTTATTCCACTCATTTTCAACACGGAAAAATGCCCATTGGAATCGACGGAGCATTTCCAAAACAGTGATTGCAAACACAGTAAGGTAATTATGCCGAAGGTGGGCAGACAACTTGTAAGTCCAGGTACATCGCAAGATCAAATTGCTTCCTATCACCCAAACATATACCTGCAAAATACTTACCTGAATAATTATTATATAATAAGAGCAAATTTTTACAGACTGAACTAGCAACGGAACCAAATTAGAAGACGCTGAGTCAATCAGTGGTTTGTCCGGTTTACTGGCATTTTTAATACAGAATTTTCCAAATCTCAACAGTTCACGCTGGTTCTACAATTGCAGTGCTGTTAATTCAGGTGTTTTGCATGCCAGTGAAGAGTTTCATTAGTTGTCCCACAGGAAAGTAAAGAACAGGTACCAGAAATATTACTCCAAATAATGCACTAACACAGATATATTATTATTAGATATATTCTTCTTTACCAAGGACAAAGAAAATGTATGTACTTACCCATCTGCGTCCGTAAAAAAGGTATGAGCATAGATGAGGCCTATTGAACTTGAAAATTCGAGTGAAGCAACTGTAGAATGAGTAAAGGCACATCACTAAAAATTATTGAAGATTTACGCAAGTCAAAATGCCCGAGTCTTCTGTGGACGAATTATGGCTTGAAAATTTCCACATTCATCGAAGTGCAAAATATAAAACAAAAAAATATTTAATATCTGTGCAGGTAGAGAAGAGGAATTTCGCATACCTCAAGTCCCAATCTCGGGTTATATCCCAATAGAACGAGTACAAAGAGTTCAAAACACTAGATAGAAGCCAGAGAGGCCGATAAAAATTTGTCCAACTATCAGGGAGGACATGATATTTCAGGGCTGAAAGAAAAATCACTGGTACTGCAGTCGAATATTTTAGTGCTGAAACCATTAGCCAGAAAAGTTAAATTAGTATGTGACAAAAAACCAAAACAATACATCACGGATTACATAAATGCCTAAATCCATGCATATATATAATACAAACATGAAAAAAGGTACATAAAAGAAAATATTAACTTTATCCAAATGTTTTAAAATATGTTACCAAGAGAATTATATATATCCAATTTTGCAATTTAATGGCTTTCAAAAAGAACTGTATTCATGTATGAGATTCTCTCTTCCTCTCCCCCCCCCCCCCCAACAATTCATTTTTGGCCAAAGATATGCAAGTAACAGAAAAAATGGAATCTTAAATGGCTGAAGGTTGAATGCGTATACATCCAAATTTTAAGTTCCAAGAGATCTTTACCATTAAAAAGGGTTGTTTTCTCTCTTGTATCCTTGTATTGTCGAAGACATTGAAATAGACGGAAAAGGTAAGGCAAAACTAGAACTAAAGGGATTGCAATGGAGTGACTTCCACAAACAGAATCAGCTTCAAACCACGCAATAGTGGCAACCTGCATGTTTTAAGCCAGAATCTCTTAACACAAAAAGAAAAGCATAATTATTTGTTGATGCATGAAGAAATGTCAGAAAGAGAGAATTACGATGACACTTGCAAACAATACAAATTGCTCTAGAAGTCAACCGCTATTCAACTCTAAGACCGTCAATTATCTTATAACTGTTGCTTAACTGAAATGAAAGCCTTCATCAAGTGAATCACATTGGTCATTCACAAAGCATTTACTTTTGTAAGTTGATTTTGGATAACTAACAACATAAATGTTATATACAGAGAGTAACAACAGAAACTCAAAACCCTAATCTGACTGTGCCCAAATAAAGTGAAACTTGGGAATAGCTAATGTTAAAGATAAAGCAGTTGCTCAACTAATATCACAAGTCCTGCTTATGAATAAAATACTGACCTGTCGATGAACCATACGACATACTGAACGCTCCAAATCTGAAAACACCTGCACAAGATTGACAATTACAAATTACCAAAAAGGTATACTAACAAAATACAATTAAGTAATTCATAAACATATAGTAAAATGAGATAGTTATTTTTTGAAATGAGACAGTTATTTTTTGAAATGAGACTTAGAAATATATATTTGATTGAAGAAAGAAAGCATAAACAAAAATGGACTAGGTGTCCTCAAAGAAAAGCAAAATAGGAAAGTTAGAGAAAGGGGAATAGTCTATACAAAAATCTTAGAAAACCATCCTTCTTCTGAGCAAAAATCGGTAGAAGATTAGCCCAAAACCCCAATATAGTAAAATGAGTTCGACATCACTTGCAAAGTAAATTTGTGAAAAAGAAATATATATGCTCCCAACCATGACAGATTTAACTCATCAGAAATAATTTGCATCTGCCCAAGAAACAAGCTTAACTGTATGCACAAACAATCTAATCCCAACAAGAAGGAATGTCTTTTGGCAGTGCTTTCATACCTGTAGCAAACCAAAGTAACTCAACATATTCACCATTAATAAAAACATTGAAATTTTCACAATTTTAAACCTTGCATTTAATTAACTCTAGCAACACAAGAAAGCTAGAAATCATCAAGAAGGCAACTAAAAGCATTACAGCACCATATATCTACAATATAGCATGGATGAAATAAGGTACATGCAGCTTAATACAAGAGAAACATGACCTATTACAGAGAATGTCTAATTCACACTAGGAGACATATGAAAATACCTTTGCCATGGAGGTCAAAATATCAGCCAAGAAGAAGTCAGAAAAAGATATTGCCTGTATGCATCACATAAAAGAAATTTAAGAATAACATGGCACATTAACTACTTAAAATTATTTAAAATTCAAACCATTAATCGAGACCAAAAAATGCATGTTAAGAAATGCCCTGGCCAACTCAGACTCTATTTTTAGCAATATAGTAGCTCAACAACATTTCACAAAAGACCACTATGTTGGGCTATAGGATCAAGTACTTCCAGGCATCTTCAGCTGGTTGATTGGCAACACTCTAATGATAATGCAAGCATTTATACATGCAGTCAGTCATGCACATTGTACACCTTCTATTTCTTTCTTGAAAGGCGTTGTACACCGACTTTGAGAAAGAAATTTAGACGAACATAATAGTTTTACCCATTCTATTAATATCAGAAAACATAAATTTCTTTTCCCTATCGAAGAGGATTTAAAAAAAAAAAAAAGTCACATTGAATTCTAACAAACATAAGGTCAGCACAACAGTAATTGCAATCATTGTTTGATTTCCACAACTAGCACAGTAGAGTATAAAATCATCAGAATGAATAAAATTTGCATATACTACCTACAATAAGGAATAAATGAAGCGATACACTTGCCTGTAGTGGCAGAACTATCCGCCAAAGTGTCCTTAACAAGTAGTATCGGGATGATAGATAAAAAATATCAAAAGGGAATATCAAAATCATTGCAACAGCTATATATAAAAGCACCTGCAGAACAGAGCACGTAAAACTTAATGCAGCTTCAACATATCATTCAAGAGGACACGAAATATGAAAATTAACACTTAATATTACAAAAATTTAGAATAGCTCAGGTTAACTAAAGGCAGCAACCAAATTAACATTAAAATTACAGAGCGAAACAAATTTCAAATATAAAACAATTTCGAAGAATTGATAATAAATCACAACAAAAATAAAATATTCTCAAATATTTAGCAAGAGAGGATGCATCTATTACACTGGTTGTGAAGCTGCCAATGATACTTCTCCATGTGAGTAAAGATATAGATATGCTGTCATGCTAGTTGGGACAATGATAGTCATCCATGTGGCACACTGCAAATGCCAAAAGGGGTATGAGCAATTACTCTGGACTGATATACATCATAAAAAGAGTTCCTCTGGGATGGTGCAAGTAATCGAATAACAATAGGTAGGCATAAAAAGAAAGAAATATTAAATTATGACCCCTTAAAAATACAATTAACTCAGATCATAACAAATAAAAGGAAGTTATGACATAGAAACGGAACATGAAATTATACAATAAAGGGAAATCATCTGGGACTGAAAACTTGCAATTTATCAAAAAAGAGTTCAGAAAAACCACTGTAATGTTGCTAGTTTATCAATAAGGAGCTCAATATTAAATGATTTTGCAATATGGTTCTAGATTAGTCCATGCCAGAACTAAAAAGGCAGAACGATATTGAGAAAAATAAAAGTGGCTTCTGAAGAAAGCTACTTTTCCTGTCTACTGAAAAACAAATGTTACTTATGGAGCCAAAATTTTCTATATTAATTATTGGTTAGATATAAAAAGTTTTTAGAATAAAGAAAAGAGAGCAGCAATTCCTACGGATATATAATATTAGGAAACGAGATCACATGCCAAAATTAAAACTATAGAAAGAAAGAATCCATTGCCACATCCCATTAGAAGAATTTCTTTTCATAAGATGTTAGAATAATCATCAGATGAACATAAGACACAAAGTACTCTTTGAGATTGGATATCGACCTCAACTATAATGGCAAGTTCAAACACAACACTACATTCTAAAATGGTGTATGCAGGCCTATGGTAAGTTTGGATAGAAGTACAACACAAAAAGGCTACATCTGTAGCAAATCTCATAGCATTTTTTGTTAACGCAATAGAAAAGTCATGGAAAAATTTAATAAGCATAGCATATTTGCAATGGCAGAAATCACTGTGTAGAATTTTAAAGTGACTTAGTCTAAATTATGTCAACGAGTTGATCAAATTCAGTACCTTCCATACTTCTCTGTGCGTAAGATGATCTTGATCGAGATCAAAAATCTTTACATAATTGACATTAGCCTGCGCAAAAACCCATAAATTTACTCCCCAAAGCCACACCATCATAGTCTGTCACATCAAATCCAAACATAGCAAGATTATTATAAAGAAGAAGTGGGGATTAAATTAAAATATTTCATTATCTACAACAAAACGTAACTAACCACAAGAAGAAGAGGATTATAGTACAAAAATGCCTCGTACAGAAAAAGATCCCGCAGATCTGCACTCATCCTCATGACAGAATACCATCCAACCTGCGAATTTTACAAAATACCAATAAGAACACAATAGTAGTCTTTTTCTCATCAAATAGTATATTGTTACCAGAAAAGCTGAATTCTCTAACATCTAGGCTGTAGAAAGATAATTAGGGGAAAAAAAAAAAATCTGACCTTGCAGCAAATGAAACCCCAGATGAAGAATAGCAGTACCTGGACATATTCTTAAGTTAGGATCAGAGGAAATTTTTCTCACCTGAAAATAATACAATTGAAAAAGAAAACACTGGTTTCGAATCAAGTAAAGGCAGTGTTTATCATAATCATGTCATAAACAGGCTTGTGCTCAATCAAAATACCAATTTTAGGTTTTATACTTTTTGAAGAAAAGCAATTACACTTGTAGAACAATACCTTCCATATTCATCAAAAACATGAATATAAACTCAGATATAAATTCTTGTTAAGTTGAGCTACTCATAGCACAAACTAAATAACATTCAGAAACAAAATTCCTGCATTAAACTAACAACGAAACCTTGAATCTCCACAATAAAACTGGAGACGGCATGATATCAACAGTACTCAATGTTGTACTCGAGTTCTTCACACCGTTAGCCTCTGTCTGCAATAAATCTTCCTCAGCACCATTTCCCACCTCATCACCTAACACACATTTACAACCGTGAACATCACTCAGATTATCCACCAATGCACAAATAATTAAATATATAACAATTATTTAGAAAAACAATTAATCTTATACCAAAATCAGAAACTACTGCTCTGCTTCCAGATTTTCTCAAATGTGGACTATTAACAGGAGCAGTTGCTAGACCTCCAAACATAGATGCATACAGCAGACACTAAACGTACCAACTCACGCCACGTGGCCTACACAGAATCTGCAAAACGAGTACGATTTTTCAGTAAAACTAGCACGATTTTCCTGAACAGTGAAGATGAATGAATACAGATCGGATCAGAAGATACTTACAGTAACAGTGTGGCGTTGATTGAAAGTTATCGTTAAATGCGAACCTTACTGCGGTTCGCTGGATCTCGGAAGACGTAACGTGATTGATTGAGATGAATTTTGAGTAAGATTTAAGGAAGCCGGCAGTGACGGGCAAGATGCCGATTGTGGCGGGGCTAATTTTGCAAATTTAAGGATCTATTGGGGTTTAGTTTGAGATTTAAATATTTAATAATTTAATGAATAATTAAAGGCGGCATTTCGGGCGTTGGCCTCTGCCTCACTTTGCGCTGCTTGATTTGTACTAATTTTGGGTAAAATCAGCATGTTAAATTTAAAAGATATCAAATGTGTGTTTTGCGCTGCTTGATTTGTACTAATTTTGGGTAAAATCAGCATGTTAAATTTAAAAGATATCAAATGTGTGTGTACTAATTTTGGGTAAAATCAGCATGTTAAATTTAAAAGATATAAAATGTGTGTGCGCGCGCGTGTGTTAAATAATAAGAACTTTGACATTTTGATATTAATTTATATTTTAGAAGTAATGTATTTTAATATTTAAGTCTTAATTTGAGTTTTTATTAATGTAATATTCATCCATTAGATAGTAATTAAATAATTTTGTAAACTGTGAAATCATCATTCAATAAGTAAGTGACACATAACATTAAGATTCAAATGTTGAGATCCTAATATTTTAATTATGTTTGTCACTCATCTATTCAATGAATAATTTTGTGAAATTATTATTATACCATCTAATAAATGAATGGTATATTAGTTGAAATAAAAATTAATATTCAATATTAAAATTATTTAAAATTATTTTTAAAAAGGATTAATACTTTTTGTTATTTTTATTTAATATTTTTGCGGCTCGGTAGTTGCCAATAATCCTTCTACTATTAGGGGCTGTTTTGTGACAATTAAATATGATTGGATTAAATTACTTTAGCAAAAAATAATACCAATCATTTGTTTGAAGCCAAAATTGTTTAAACTCATTATCTTGTTTAGTAGAAGTAAAGTGTTATTAAAAATTTTTCTTGAAAACAATTTTAAGCGAATGCACATCCTTATTTTTTGTAATTTCAAATATTTATATCAAACATGTATTTACAATTTTTAAAATTTAAAAGCAGTTTTTAAATATTATACCAGAGACGTTAATTTTCTTTTTGACCTAATCAATTTTTTTAAAATAGTTTTCGACTCACAAATCAAATGCTTTTCAAGTATAATTAATTTTGTTTTCAATTGAATCATTGTTGTTCATCAAATACTTAACAAAAGTATGACTTAACAGTCAGCCAAACTAATGCTCCATTTGGTATAATTTTTCAAATAAAGCTTATTAGGTAGAGATTTTCGTAGTATAACTTTTACAAATAGAGCTTTTGGCTAAAAAAATTTAATTGTTTGGTTGTCAATAAGAGTTTTGATTAAAAATTTATGAAATTACTTTAATAAGCAAGTTTTTTTAATGTTATGTTATAAAAATAATGAAAGAATATTGTTAAATAAGTAGATGATATTTTAGATATTTTAATATTTAAAAAAAAAAAAAGCTTTTCAACCCCTACTCTCAAAAATAAAAAATTTGAGCTTTTGGTAGTAGAGATAAAATAGCTTATTTAAACTTTAAAAACTCTACAAAAAAAAAAAAAAAAAAACCAAACAACAACAAAAATTATAATAAGACCTTATGGGATTAAATAAACATATGACTATTAAATAAACTATACCAAACAGGCACTAACTATAATTATATCCGACATTCATAATCTATGTACTGTGCATATATATGTAAAATAATCTCCCATTCACTTGAAAATAAGGTAAAATAATAGCACATTCTCTATTCTATATGGTAGAACTTTAAATAGCACCAAGTATAGTGTGTGTGTATATGTAAAGTAATATCTCATTCACTTGAAAATAAAGGTAAAATAATAACACATTATGTATTTTATTTCATATTTGCCATATTAAAAGCTGATACTCTACCTATAAATAGAACTCAAAATTTCATTTATCATATAGTTAAAAATATTCAAATTGGCCAAGGTTAATAGTATCAACATGGTGAAGTATTTGGTAGTCTTCCTTCTGGTTATGCTAGCCATAGCCAATGCTTATGCAGGTGGTAAAGATGCTGACAATGCGAGAGCTAGATTGTTTGCTTCCAACTCCGGATTGGGCAAACCCAATTTCTTCTTCAACCCTAGGAGATATCCTCCATCTGGGCCAAATCCAGGGGCACCTCACGTCAACAATGTTGTCGAAGCCCATTTTTCAAGAATTCTTCCATTGAGGTATCCTCCATCCGGACCGAACCCAGGAGCGCCTCATGCCAACAATGTGGTCCTAGCCCATTTTTCAAGAAGCCAGCCATTGAGATATCCTCCTTCTGGGCCAAACCCAGGCCCCCCTCATGCTAGTAGTATGACTCAAGACCATTTTCTTAATATTGACCCTTTGAGGTATCCTCCTTCTGGACCGAATCCAGGGGCACCTCCTATCGGCGGAATGGCCCAAGCCCATTTTCCTAAAGTCCAACCTTTTAGGTATCCTCCCTTTGGCCCAAACCCAGGTGCACCTCCTTCCGGTAATGTGGCCTAAATCCACATGACATCAACCGAGTTTTAGAATTTTGAGATATTCTGATGAGTGATGATCTTGTTGTTGGAATAAACGTCATGAGGCTTTCTGTTTTGTTTCTCGTAACAAAAACGAAGACTTAAAATTTAAGATAAAATTTCAATTCGTCAGATTATCTTCAGTTTAATAGTAATAAATATATTTATTTGCATAAAGTAATACGAGTAATGCTACAGTTTGTGGTATCTCGGCTTTTAGTATCGAAAAACAAGAGGCACTTATTTATTAAATAAAGAGATCGAGTAATAAGTAAACATTATTAAGTAAATAAGTGTTATATCATAGATGAAAATATTGAGATGCTACAACCAATGTAGTTTTATTAGTGACGATATTCATATGTTTTGTCTGGGCCAGGGGCTGAGGGTGAGCTTATGGGAAAATAAAATCTAGGCCATAACTATGAAATGGATAAAAGACAACAATTACAACTAGAGCGCATCCTCTGTAGTAGCTGTTTGTTAGACCTACTTCTATGCCCTGTTCGTAGCTTGGGGAGATTGCCAAATTCTGCATTACTGAAATTAATACATGCCACTTATTTTCTTACAATTCTCATAATAGTAAAAAATTTGCCAGTACAAAAAATTTAAAGGAAAAGATTGGTAAATAGATCATTCATCGAATCATTTATTTTGAAAATATAAATATATATCTATTATAAGAAAAATGTTTAAAAAATAACTAAAAAAAGAAAAACATTCTATAATTAATTTTATTCACTCCAAAAATTATATTTTCTTATTTTCAGTACTTCAATTTTTTTATTTTAATTTTTATTAATATGATTTATTTAATTTATAACAAACATGAATAAAAATGTATTTAAAAATAAGAGCAATATTATAAAATTATGCTGTCAGGAGAGTTATTTGGCTATTATGAAAGGTATAGATAAGTAAATAGTATATATTAATTTCAGTAAGCAGAAAATTGATAATCTCCTCTTATATAATCTACAATAAAATTTCCATGAATTAACACCATTAGGGCACAGAAAGATGTATTCATTAAATGAATATTAATTAATTAGAAATTAATATTTAAATATCAGGTTCATAGTAGTCAAATCAATATGAAAAAATATTGCGTGATTTACTCACTCTTGTATTCATTAGATTATGATAAAAAGATTTGGCATGGTTAATTATCTTTGTATGATTGACATGTAAAGATCAATTATCTTTATATTACTGGCATGCAAATATTTTTGCATTGAATTAGAATTAGACATAATCTATTTATTTTAGGCTAAAACTATCCATACCCAAGAACCCAAATTGTGTTGGAATTAGGTGCTCATCTCTAATCTTTGACTATCGTCAACTAATTTATTTAAAGTACAATTTTATATAACTGTATATATTTTACACAATTCAAAAACAATAAATTATCAGTTGTGCATAAACCAAATCGTATGGGTTTTTGTGAAACTATAAGTTTCATTGTTATATTATCTTTTAAATTTATTAAACTATTAATTTAGGACGTTGATGGATTGGAAATAAACATTTGTTAATCAAAATTAATTTTATTGTTTATCGAGATTTTATATGAACAAAATGGATAAAACTATAATTGATTATCGCAGACAATCATAAACGATTGAGGAGTCGTATTTGTGTATAGTATAACATTCGCTCTCCAACTTTTATCAAACAAATTATTCATCTGCATTACTAATTTATTAGTAAAGCAATAATCATAATAGGATCCTTAATTCCATATATGCAATTTTTTTATTAATACGGCTGGAAAATAAATGGAAATTGCAAGCCTAAATCTGTATTCATTATGAGATAGAAAACTTTATTCACACGATGCTGTCTCTCTACCTAGCATATTTATACAGCTCGAAATTTCATACTTTCTCATAATTTTCCCCGTTAAAATAACCCAAATGGCAGGACGATTGATACCTTTCCTTTTAGCTGCACCGATCATTGCCAATGCTTAGGGTGATGGGTTGGGTAAGTTAAGTGCTCGGGGTTTGAATCATTTATACTCTTAGTATTCTTCTGTTCGGTATTATTCTGTTGCACCTGTTTCTATCTCCCATTTGAGTTTTGTAGACGATATTGTTATCTTTGTAAATGGGAGTCGATCGAGCCTACATCGACTTATGGATTTTCTACATCATTATGATTAGTTAATTAGTCAAGCCAAGAGCAGTTTTTATATTGAGAATTCTGCTTCTGCTTCATGCGAGGCTATTGTCTATTATGTCACTAGTTTTCAGCGGCATCAACTTCCCTTTACTTATCTTAGGTGCCCAGTCTTTACGAGACGTCTTAAGATTTCTCTTTTTGATGATATAGTTTGGAAGGTAAGGGATATAATCTGTAACTGGGCTAATTGGATGCTATCTTTTACTGGAAAGTTGATGCTTATTGGCCATGTATTGTCCTTTATGTCGCTGCATCTGTTTCATTTTCTTCGTCTTCCTATGATTGTAGTTAAGCGCTTAAAGCACCTATTCACTCAATTTTTATGGGATGATTCTAAGGGGAGGCGTTGGATTCACTGGTGTAGATGGTCGACAGTTTGTTATTCGGTCAAGGAGGGTGACCTAGGTATCTGGTCTTGTGATGATATGGCTGAGGCTTTTGAACTCAAACTTTGGTGGCGTTTTCAAGTGCAGAGCTTGTTATGGGCTTTTTATATGAAATCTAAATATTACAAAGCTGTACATCCTAGTCTGATATAGTTTCACTATCCTACATCTTCGCTTTGGAGACGTCTTTGTTTGATTCGGTGTGTTGTTGGGCCTCATGTGCAGTGATTAGTTGGGCATGGGGAGTGTAGTTTTTGGTATGATTATTGGCTGGGTTCTTGCCCTTTGGTTATTTATAATCCCGCAATGGCTTCTTAGATGTCGATTTCCTTTTACTGGTAGGGTACAATCTGGGATAGGGGTAAGTTGGAGGATGTTTTGCTTCTTCTATTGTTGAGTAGATTTTATCGGTTCCTATTTCTAGTGGGAAGTCGATTTGCTTAGTTGGGATCTTGCTCCTGATGATATTTTTAATGCGCGGACGGTTTGAGAGCTTGTGCGTTGTTCTAGGCCCATGGATGAGGTGATTTCGATTATCTAGCAGTGGTATATCCCGCCTCAGATTTCCTTTTTTCTCTAGCGGTTGATGCACGAGTTTTTAACTACTGATGATGCTTTGTGCTTGAGGGATTTTTGCATGGCCTCTTAATGAATGTGTTTGTGGTAGGGCGATAGGGACCTCTGGCATTTATTTATTGATTGCCCATGGGTTTGCCAGGTTTAAGTTCATTTTCAACAGGTGTAGGGTATGATATGAGAGATGTTTTTTTAACTTGTTGTGCTTTACTTCTTCATTGGCGGTAGTGTGCCCCTTCTCAAAATCATCTTTGGGTCCTTCTACCTTGTTTGATTTTTTGGCAAGTCTGGAAGGCCCATGATGCTTTCCGGTTTGATTCACAATCTTTCTCTGTCAATGTAGTTATCCATCAGGTGATATCAGATCTAAGTCCTACTAGTTTTGCTTTTGTATTCAAGCCTTCCCAGTTGAGGGGCTTTTTGGGTTCTCCGATTGTGGAGGGTTTGCGAGTTATTACTTCCCCTAGGAGGTTGATTCGATTAGTTTCATAGATTAGGCTGCCTCTTGGGGTTGTGAAGTTGATTGTGGATGGTTGCTCTAGGGGCAATCTTAGAATGGCTGCTTCAGGGGGTATTCTTTGAGATCATCGAGAAGTGATTTTTGCTGTTTTTGGATCCTTTTTGGGCTGCCAACCGATACTCTATGCTGAGCTCATGGCTGTTTGTGAGGGGTTGGAGCTTGCTGGTTAGTTTGGTTACTCTGTGCTTAAAATGGAGTCGGACTCGGATACAATTGTTTCTTAGATTCACTCCCAGGGTCCCGTTCGCTGGGAATATGCTTATTTGCTTCGTCGGGTGTGCTCCTTAACATCTTCTTCTCATATCTTGGTGAGGCATGTGTTCCATGCTGCTGACTTTTTGGCCCACTAGGCTTGCTCTCATCGTGTACGTCGGTGTTTCTTATGCCCCCAAAACCTTCCTGCAGGTTTATCTAGTATTCTCCATTTGGATATATAGGTTGTTCCTCACATCAGACACTAGCACTTCTAGATTTTTTTTCTCTTTATTGCTTTCATTCTTTTTTTTTTTATTATTTACTTTAAGAGGTTTTGATCTACGTCCCCCTCCTTGTGTATGTGCGCCATTTTCTGATTAATATTACAGGTAGGAGTCCTACCTAACCCTCTACTTCTTGCTGATTTTATAAAAAAAAAAAGTGCTAGGTTACTGAGATTAATTTCAACTAGGTCAAACCAGACATCTCATGTTGTTCATTTGGGCAAGGCACAAGGTAGGATGATGAGATTGATTCTAACTGGTCCGAACCAAGCATTGCATGCTGTTCACTTAGGCAAGGCACAAGGCAAGATGCCAAGATTGGTTCCAACTGGTCTGAACATGGTATACCATGTTATTCAATTAGGCAAGGCACAAGTCAAGATGCGTAGATGGGTTCCAACTGGGCCAAATTAGACACCCAGTACTGTTCACTTGGGCAAGGCACAAGCCATGATGCTGAGATTGGTTCCAACTAGTCTGAACCAGGCACCCCATGTTGTTCACTTAGGTAAGACACAAGCTAGGATGTATAGATTGGTTTCAATATGTCTGAATCAGTCATCCCGTGCTATTCACTTGGGAAAGACACAAGGTAGGATGCTGAGATTGGTTCCAACTAGTCCAAACTTGACCTCATGTTGTTCAATTGGGCAAGGTCCAAACTCATACGTCAAAATCTAAGCCTTAAATATCATGATATGAATATTGGGTTATCATTTCATGTTATGAAGGATCACATCGAAGAAGTTTAAATTAGTACTGTGGTTCTTTAAGTAAAATATTAATATTATGTTTTCTTAGCATATTTCGGCAATAGAATGTTTTTATTTGTATTATTTATGCCTTTTGGTGATTAATGAAATTTTGTTGGCTTATCCTTGGATTTTTCTCACTAAGGTCCCTTTTGCTTGAAAGGCGTTTTTCGGTTAACCCAAAAATCCATGAGTGTTAATGACTGCGTATAAAATCATATACTGTACTGTGATTGTGCTATTGATTATAAAATATATTTAATTTTTTACCTTATCACACTCACCACACATATCAAGCAAATTAAAATTTCTCCGCTCTTGTTATTTATTTATTTAAATTAGAAGCATATGCTGCACATGGGATACATAGGAGAAAATCGAGGAGATATTTCGATTTTTTTTTCTCTTTTAATATTTCTTCTTATTAAGACAAGATTTTTTAAAATTTTGGTCACAATGAAGATAAGATTAAAATTTAGAATCCATAAAAACCGGCACAGTCAATACATACAGGAGTAAATAATTTGACTTGAAAATTGGACCAATAGAAAATCAACATGAGAAGATAATGATGCCACGTCATCAACCTCTCTTACCACAAAAAAAAAAGGACAACAATAATTTGACAAAAACATAAAATTGAAATCCACATCAGCTGACAGAGATGCTACATCGTCGGGCTCTCACGCCACAAAATCAAAAAGCAATTCACGAGTAGATCCACGTGGACACGTGTGATCTCCTGCTTCGGAGCTTTACACTCATCTCCAGTAAAATCCCAAAATCTCGGAAGCTGATTCGTCAATCAGTTTTGCGACCCACTTTGTTCAATAAACCGACCTCGTTCTTTCACTTAATTACGTGCTTTTGCCATCGCTCCTATCAAGCGTCCCGCGTCCGAGCAATAAGGCTGACCATAATAATAACGTTCCCGAGATGTGACCATCCATGTCATCAGTCACGTGGCAAACACCGAGATAATCTAGGAACAACGTGCATAAATAAGCATCACTAACAAACTGAACTGACTCCCCACTGTCAGAACTCAAAATCTAACAAAAAAAATCACATCCAGTAGCTGTGTTGAATCCTATTAGATCCCTTGTGTTATCTTTGATCAATTTCACTTGAATTCGGATTTTTTACTCGGGTAAGTGGAAAATAACTTTCAAAAATGGCATTAATTATTTTGATTTTGCACTTGATTTTCATCAAAATTCTAAAGGGGTTCATGGTAATTTTGTGATTTTGGTTATTTGTTAATTGTTAAAGGGTTAAGGGGTGTGGTGTTTAACGAATAAAACCGGATTTCCCGCCATGAGATTGAAGTTGGGTAGTTTAATTTACAGGCGAAACCATTGATTATAATTTGTTTCGGGGAGAAGGAAAATGGAACCTTTATGTCAGTTTTGTGGGGTGGTAAGAGCAGTTGTTTATTGTAAATCAGATTTGGCAAGGCTTTGTTTGCATTGTGATGGTTGTGTGCACTCAGCCAATTCTTTGTCAAGAAGGCATTCTCGTTCACTTTTGTGTGATAAGTGCTATTCTCAGCCGGCAATAATCCGATTTATGGATGAGAAATTGTCCGTTTGTCAAGCTTGTGATTGGAACGGTAATGGTTGTTCGAGTTTAGGGCATAGGTGTCTGGTCTTAAATCCTTACACTGGGTGTCCTTCCTTGTCTGAGTTTACGAGGCTTTGGTCTTCGGTTCTTGATTCCACTTGTTTAGGTGATTCTAGTGCTAGTTGGGGGCCGCCCAATTCTCTGTCATTGAATGAGAATTGTGGAAGTGGGAGTACTTGTTTGGAGCAAATAGATAATGAAGGTTCGTTTGGGTTGGTGACGGGCAACTTGAATGAATTAGAGAAGTTTGAGCCTTGGATGGGGAATTGTTCTACCGTTCCACCGAATCCAAATTACATGCCCTACTGTAGTGATCAAGCACCATTTTTCTCTGAGGAGTCTGGCGAGCCAAAGGTTATTTTACAACTTTGTTCTTGAATTGGTGTCTAGAGGTTTTGATATTCAGTTTTGACTAGCTAAAACGGTACTAGACTACTAGTATTGAGGGATTTATGTTTTACTTCTCTTGCTGCAGGGCTGTTCTGATTTCAAAGATCTTAAACTTCCTGATGGTGATGATCTCTGTGAAGGGCTCAACATTGATGATGTACAGTTAAACTTCGAATCCAGTGATGAAATATTTGGCTGTTCACAAGGTCAAACCAGATACCAGTTTGAAGATGTAGGGACTAATCGCATATTAATGGAGAAAAACATATCAGTTACTGAGTCTGATGGTCCTGTTGAGAATGCTCTAGAGGTTCGCTCTAAATTTCGGTTTCTTGCAGCCTTTTCATTTGGCTTATATCTTCCTGCTTTGCATATCTAGTTTTGTGTTTTTGATAGAGTAATAATGTTTCCATTGTGTTTGTTTCGTTCATCTTACCATTATCTGTTGTAATTTTAACTTTTGTGGTCTAACTTTTTTTTGTTCATTAATTCCTTTGGGTGTCTCATATAATGAACGTAAAACTTTTTGTTACAGTTCCAATCTCCACACATCTCACTTAGCTCAAAATAATATGTACAATATTGAATGCCTGCTTATCTGGTCTCTGTGTGTCTCAAATACCAAAACAAGTTTCACTGTGTCATCTCCTTTGTGCTGTTTCAACCTGTGGAAACTTTCCACTATTCATCCTCAAATTACGTCATTGCCAAATTGAAAACAATGCATTTCATCACAAACATTGGAGACCATTATTCAGTTTATGCATGGCTTGAAAGCACTAGTAGCCTTTTCGGTGAATTATTGTCCAATGCTTTGAAATGTTAAGCACAATGTTTATATTTTAACAATGACAGTTTATGATGATAAAAGAGATAAAAGGGAATAGATAACGATTTCGATTTTTAAAGAATAATTAGTTCAATATGTTACATGTTCGTTACTTATGAGGTACACCCTATAACATTATCGATGGTTGTGAAAACAAGCATGGTGCCTTCTCATCCTTGTATATTCTGTCCAGGCATCATCATCAGGGCAACAGGACTGTGTGGCTTTTCAATCCTCGTCTGTTGGTGGGGCAGCTGGTGTGATGCAGGGAATAAATGGTAGTGCTAATTGCATGCTTGTAAATCCTAGTTGCAGCAGGAATATCAGTCTTGGATTTCCTTCTGCCCAAGTCCCTTCAAGCATGTCACTTTCGCTATCCAACCTCACTGGTGAGAGTACTGCGGCCGATTATCAAGATTGCGGATTGTCACCAATATTCCTAACTGGTGAATCACCATGGGAACCAAATCTGGAAACTAGCTGCCCACAAGCAAGGGATAAAGCAAAGATGAGATACAATGAGAAAAAGAAGACACGGACGTAAGTGCTTTAATTCCGTTTATTTTTAGGAAAATTTGGCATGATGTTTGCGCATCTTAGTAAGCATCTATCATTTTCTTTGATTTCCAGAAATTTATAAAAATTCTGAGTCTTTTATTTAATGGCACTTCAAATTGCAAGACATGTAGAAAAAATTCTTATGGAATCTTTTTCATGTTGTTTTCTGTTTTTCCTATTAGCCCACTGTGTTGATGCATAATGCTTTTATAACACCTCAGATTTTCCAGGTAGATATTTCTTCGAAATTCTATTGATAAAAAATGTGTTTGATTCTTAAATCCTATTATAGATTATAAATTCTCGTAATTTCAGAATACCTTTATTACAATGAGGACTTCTCTTGACAAAAAATGCTTCAAAGGCATGGATCTATTGGTGAAAGATAAGCCTTAAAGAACAGCAGACTCTATGAACATCTTTTGGAAAAATCTGGAATGGGTTCCTTTAATTGTCATCATCCTAAAAAAATTAGGCACAGAGTCATTTTCCAACTGCACAACATAATATGTAGTCAAGAAATTTGTCATGACCTGGATGTTGATTGTTGTTTGCATTCTCACAATTCTAAAAAATTTCATCTTTGTAACAATTCTTTCAAATTCACCTCCTAACAGACTTTTCTGATTTATTTTTTGTAGGTTTGGTAAGCAAATAAGATATGCCTCTCGAAAAGCCAGAGCTGATACTAGAAAACGGGTGAAAGGTAGATTTGTGAAAGCGGGTGAAGCATATGATTATGATCCTCTTGTCACGAGGAACTTTTGAGCTACCCAATTTTTTTCCCTTAGTTAGTATGACCAGTATGAATTGATAAGGTACTAATTTTTCCTTCTACAGAGTGTACACAGATTGTGTTTCCTGTAATGTTAAAGATTTAGAGATAGAGACAATTGTTACATCATGTATACTTAAATGAATTATGCCTTAAATCTCTGAGTACCTTGGACCATCTGTGCAATTTCTTTCTGCATTCATGTCTCACTTGTTACTGAATCAATGGTGTAAGGTAATCTTAATACTGTACCCTACATTGTCAAGGAGAAAAATATTATCGAACATGTTATCGTGGATTTAATAAGTGAACTAATTATCATTCTTATACAGCTTCTATTAAATGAACTTCAAACTCAGATGTGTGACTTGGACCAAGAAACTTCACCTCAGCGCTCTCAGGATGAGCTTCTATTCTGATTAGTTGGTTCACTCTGTAGACAAGAATTGTCAATCTTAAAATTGAGGATGGAAAAGTTTAAATTTAATTATAGAATATGAGATAACAAAGAAGTTCAAATCTTTTCTGTGAAATTATGACCAGTTGGTATAAAAACTAAAGTATTTGATGGTATTATGTGGCATTGATGAATAGATTTAGGATGTTCCAATACTTTAAAGAAGCTTTGTGGCTTGATAACTATTTCATGCTTATAAACTTAGCATTTTCCTCCATAGTTGAGTTTTTTATGAGAATGAACAATGTTAGAGATTTACTATGCATTTCATGGATTTTGCAAGAGGAATTAGTTCAATTTTTCGCGATATTTCACAAGAATACTTTTCTCTTCATTTTGTTGTTACTGTATTACTGTGTCATTTACTCGAACATATTTGTTACTTGGAAAGTTTTTAAATTTATGTTGTGATTGCAGGTCCTAATTGTTCTACTGTAATTTCACAGAGAGATTGTAAACAGCAGAATCAACCTTTATCTTTCCACAGGTTTCTCTCATTGTAGACACCGATAATATCAAGTACTTTAGCTATTCATGTTTCAATCAACATGAAACAATAATAATGACATTCATTATTTCAGTTGTGGGTGGTGGTAACTTTAACCTCTATTATTCGTAGAACCACTACTTATATGCCACCATAATGCTATCTCATGATTTTTTTGGATTTTCCTTTTGCCTCGCCAAAAGTAGATCCTCGTCTTACTTTTGCTGCCTCCTCTACCACTCTTGCTGTAGGGAAAATTCCTCATTGCAAGTTCAGTTTTGATTACTTTATTTGCATTTGTATGGTCTGTCAATTTCTGTTCCATGTAATAAACTTTAATCCATACTTGCCAGCTTTGAAACAAGAACTTCTGATCCCAAGTATAAAAACTAGTCCGTAGCCTTTTTATTTCTTCCTGTGTACTTGATCAGTATAGAATTTATATTTTAATTTTTTTCCTTAGACAAATAACAGATATCAAATTCCTATTGAGATTCTAGTGGAAAGGACAGCAGTGGAGTTCTGTTATGAATTTTAATATATTATCAATGTATATTCTTCTCATTCTACATCTTCACCAGATGATATGTTCATATGCTTAAGAAAAGGGTTTTGTTCCAATATTACCAGCCATGGTTAGAACATGCTGACCGCTGTAATATCTTTGTTGTTAAACTATGACATTCAAAATCCAATAATAATTAGCAAGTTTAAAGTTACCTTTCCACTAGCTTCATTATAGTAAATGGCTGAATTGAGGTGGTCCTCTCATGAAGCTTTCGTATCTGTTACTTCCTAATTCTGGCATGATCTTTATATTAGTTAATGACAAAGGCACCTTGATTTCTCAAGCCGTTGGTTAATGGTGATGCCAGACACCACAGTTTGTGTGTTACCAAGTGCAGAGAAGACTTATTAATTATAAGATTCAGGTAAGCTTTATTTTTCACAATCTGGTAACCTAGGAGATAAGGTAGAGAAGTTGGCCGCAATCGTAATCATAAAACGACAATGTTCTGAGAGATTGGAATGCATACTAATATTTTGCTTCATTTTTTGCTCATTTTGCTTGGAATGGGTAAAGTAAGATACCAACAATGGAGATTTGAGAGTCGATTTTGTGGTTTGCCATGAATTGCCATTTACGGTCAGTTTGCTGACAAACAAAAAGTGTGTTGAAATTATTGGGATGCTACCATCTTATTCATTCGCATCATGCCATCATCAGATAAGATTACTGGGGCTCTCTTCTGATGAAAACTTATCTTGGCATTTTTCACTATAAACAGAAAAACCCACCAAGAAGATAATATATACAACTACAAAAAAACTACTTTTATACATTCTAGCGTGGACCCCCAGCTGAACTAGATCATATAATGCTTTCAGCATTTGTACACAAATACAACTCTTTTAAGCTGATGGCAGTTTTCACCAGGCATCTCTCTTTAAAATGTAAAGCCATTTTTGTCTTCCACCTTTTCTAGTAACGTCAACCACAAGACGTGTCAAGCTTTCATGATGGATTTGGATGACTCAGTGTCTCAATTATGTTCCATTTATATAATTGATAATAGAAACACATTACCTGTAATCAGTGTGTTTATTTTACCTGCAATGGAGTGATTTATCTTCAATTCTCTAATTTTTTTTTTTTTAACTAGGCACCTGAACTTAACCTTTCTATGCAATGAGCAAAATGCATAATTTTTAACTTGAATGAAATCAAATGAAGTGAGGAAAATTTCCATAATGCTTGCTAACCAAAAGCAAAAATGAAGATACGTGCAGTGGTTGTGACAAAATGAAAAAAAAAAATGAAAAAAACGACTGTAAATTCATAAATGAGTCATTCTGGCTTACATAAGTTTGAGAACTACATGCAGATGATGATAATTCCAATGCTACCTTATAAACTTTCAGTATATCTGTATTCCTAAACTGCCCTTTTCTCCCATTTTTCCTCCTGAAATAATAATATTTGGTCTCCATCTTTACAACTCTGTCACAGAAATTGCATACCCAAAATGGAAAAGAACATCAAATAAACTGAAAAGGCCTTTTAAGCTTTCTTGAGCACTGTCTTTCAACCTTGGAATCACGCTGCCTTCTTCTCTCTATCAAACTCTCCATTGTCGGAAGCAAGACCTCAGCCGATGCTCCGATGAGATACCGATGCGTAAGGTTTTGACATGTGTTACAGAGAAAGCACCTAACGTGCCTAAGTGCTAAGAAATTTGCTTCGTGCACCCATTTGTCGCATCTTCTACATAGATATGCATCATCAGCTTGGCAATACAATGAAGCCCTGGAACCGCAGAGCTCACAAGACACAAAATCAATAGTGTTTGCATTTGAAGAAGCACTACCTTTGAAGCTGCAGGAACCAGCAGCTTGGCTCGCCTCTTGAATTCCTCTGCACATTTTACAGCAAACTCAAATATTACACAGATGACAAGTTGGTTTGAACTTTGAATGTTTGATAATACCTAAGCTGGCCCTTTTATAAGCTTGTTACCACTTGGCATTGAGGAATGTATATAACAAATAAAATATCACATCCAGTTAGAATTTTCAAATTTCGACAGGGTGACATGAATGCCACTAATTGATAAAACTGTTATTAGAAAGCATAAAATTTGAACTTGTGGTTAAGAAATTGCTTTTACAGTAAGTTGAATAAAGCTAACCAATGGAATCTGAGGTATTAATAAAAGGAATTGTGAGTCCATTAATTTTTTAATGCAGCAGTAAAAGCTAAAACATGATTAGGCTGGAAGCTTTATTAGATGCTTGGAGGGTGGTTATGAACCATGATTTTTTCCGTTGAGTGGTTACCAAGTCAATTTGGTTTACTAAAGAAGAAATTGCTTGTATGGTCCAAAATTAAAGCACTTTCTGCGTGGTACCCACTAACTCAATTAAGAGTTTTTGAGAAGCAGGACAAGTTGAGGAGATTGCAAGTGATTTTGACACATATTTTATTTCATAATTTTCCATGATACCAATCACTTTAGACCCTCAATTGAAGGAGGCTACGTGGAGAGCTCACACTGGAAGTGATGTCCTTGTCCACACAATTGTTCACAGTTTCTGTATACGTATAAGTCCACCTGTGTGGCTGAAACTTGAAAGCTTCAAGCTCTTTGTATGCCGTCCATTGCTCAATTTGTGATGACAATTTAGTCAATTCTAAGGACTGAGTTGGTGAATGAAACCAAACAATCATAACTGACAAAATGTTGTGAGTGAACATGAAGGTAACATGATCTGCCTTTAGCCATGGCTCTAGCCAAAGCTATTCTGTTTCAACACGCCATTGATAGCCAGTCACAAAAGGGTAAAATTTTTGTGTCATCGTTCAAGTGCTACCACCTGCTATCTTTATTTCAATCGTTCGTGGACTGATGAAATTTATTGGCCAATTCTAATTCATGGTCATGGTGAAATTTTGTACGCACAAAAAGGTAAAAGGGTGACGCAGTTCTGTGTGTATTGATTTATGTATGTACAGAACGTAACAATGTAAGGTGCACGCATTTTAAGCCAAATAAGCTAATTCTTTTAAGAGAGTCCCTAAGTTACCTAAGTTACAGCAGTTGTAAATTATAATTACTATAAAAATATTATTAATAGTGCCACATATAAATACTGTTTATAATATTTTTATAACAATTATAACTTATAACTGTTACAATTTAGTAAAATCCTTCTTCTAAACACTGTCATAATTTTTTTGTCCTTCATTAATTGCCAGACATTTGTTTATCACATGTTTGCTCAAAATTACGGATGTTAGAAATTTAATAACATGTGTTGGTATACTTCTTTATTGTCCTACCTGTCATTTTTTTGGTTAAAAAATGGTGGTGTAACACTCTAAAAAATTTAAATCTATGTTAACTAATATAGGCAAATCAAAATAATATATAAGTCAAATTTTTTAATTAATTAATCTTGAAATAGCTATTCACCTATGTTTTAAGTCACTATTCATATGTATTCTTTCCAGTTACTATTCATGGCTATTGTTTATTATATTATTCATTCACTTGAAATCTATCATATATCTTAGAAACAATAAACTGCAAAAAGTAAAACACAAAGATTTTTACGTGATTCAGATCACAATCCTACATCCACCGAACTACGTGCAAAAAATAAATAATTCACTAAGTAATAAAAAGATTACGACCTATTGAATTCTTAGATAATTTCATACTCCCTCTTACTGTTACCGCCACCTTATTGTGTCTAACTTAGTTGACCTTATTTAGTGAGCATAACTCATCTTCAATTGTGTTTGTGGCTTTCTTTGAGATTCTCTCAACACAACAAACAACATTTTCATCGCAAAGAGACCAAAGTAAATATAAAAGAATGTTTAATGAAAGACTAATGAAAAAAACTAAACCATCATATAGATACGAAACATTATATGCGGCCAAATATGATTTTTTTTTCGTTCTTTCTGTTGGCTGCTTCTTTGATATATAATACGATATGTCTACTTCATAGTCTTCAATGTGTGACATACTTATTTTTATATAAGAGTAGCATTTTAACAAAACCCTAATAGAAGAGTATTAATATATACTTACTTAAGAATCCAATATTCTACAAATACTTGACATACTTATCAATATAATAATCATCTTTATTTAGAATTCTTTTGATAAGTAATCATCCTTTTACGCCAATTTACTTTTTTATGTCTTAAGAAATATTCAGTAATATTTCAAGTAATTTAATCTAATTAATTCCTAAAACTAAAAAAATCCTTAATAAAAAGAGATAAATTCCTAATAAAAAGAATAAATAAATAAAAATATTATTGGCACAATAATATCAATAATAAAAACTCTAACAAACACAAACACGATAATTGAAAAGATCACCCATTTTAATACATTTTAATACTGTTCTCGTTTAAACGTACCTTACTCTATAGAATCTCAAGTACCAGTGACGATATGATCGCACAAGCTTGGTGAAAACACAATTGTTTAATATTTATGATTGATGCACCAATTCAGATTATTATTTTTCCTTTACTGGTCTAGGCAGGTTCCTTGCTCAAGGGAAAAGTCTTAAAACAGTTGAAATTAGGTTTGAGATCGTGACAGTTCCTGACCTGGTGCCGTTGAGCTATGTGATAATTTCTTGAAATAATTAATTTTAATTGCAGTGGATTTATTCCTCTGTCAATTTCTTGACTGACCCGAAAGCTACTGACATAATTAAATATGAAATAAATTTATTAGGCAGATATATTATAGGTTGAAAATGGACCCACAGTCACCATACCAACTGTCAAGTCTCTTTCTAAAAAATTAAATTAAAATTAACTTATAAGATGTGTTCCCAATGATAATAATAATACCTTATCGGAAAAGTTTACAATTAACTGTTTCAATTTTTATTTTTATATTTTCTGAATTGAACTTGACAACAGTATTCTTTTCTATGGATAACTCAATAATGTCATAAGTTTTTTTACACCATCAAATAATATTTTAATTATATACCATTAAATTTAATTAATCGGACACAATATTTTTATTAAATAAATAATTTAAGAATAACCGTAACCAAATTGTTAACTGTTTTAGTCTTTTAGAGTGTGAAGGATTTTTCTGAAATAATTGTGACCGCCCTTAGAGTTTGAAACAATTTCACTTGAATAGCATGTTTTATTTAAAATTACTTTTCAATCCTCTTTTTAAATTTGTAATTTGATTTTTTTTTGGGACAAAAATATTTCAAATTTATTACTATCAAGTATAAGATGTAATATCTAGTAGATTATCTAATACAAATAAAATAAATAAGTTGTAATTATAAAATTTATATATAGTGTAAAGCCAATAAATGACACAACTAAGTACATATAATTAAGTGAATGCCAAAAATTGCATCAATAAACTCATGGTGAGATTTTTTATAACTGAAAAAAAAACTTGATTACCCATGTCTTAATAAAATTTAATATTGCATATTAAAATACCCATTATTTGATATATTATTAAGGACCATTTTATAATTAATCATGAGGTATATATTATTTTTAACAGTCATTTAGCATACTTATTCCATGAAATTATAGTTTATGTTGCAAATAATATTCTTACGTAGTAGGAAATTATCCACGCCTTTCACAAGCCTATTTCCATTTTATTTTCGAATATCACTTTGTTAATTTTATAAAAGTTAAATCTAACATATATTCCTAATTAGTTTTAGTTTATAAATCATGAAAAATTATATTTTTGTTGATATTCTTTGATTATAATTATAAAATTTTATCTTAATATGAATCATTACTTCTATTACAGCAATTAATGGTGACAATAAATAAAATATTAGCTCTAATAATATTTACATGGGAAAGAATGAGAAAAAAATATTCTTTGTATACTTTTATATTTTCATTATAAAAAAATGGTTTAGGATATTTTAACTTAAAATTTTGACACAAAATTTAAGCTATTAACCTCTCATAATCTAATGGTTGACATTGAAAATCAAAGCAATATTTGATGATGTTATATCATCTACCACTGAATTGCATAAAATCAATAATTTACATTTTTTGTCAAAAATTCAATTTAAAGTAACCTAACTCTAGAAGTAAATATCCAAGCCATCATGTAGTTTTATAGCATATATATTTTTCAATCATAGTTGTTGAATAAAATATTTTTCATTTATTTTGACTTATATGATATCATTATTAAAAGATATATCAAATAATTTATTACAATGCCTTTTATGATCATTATTGTTTAACTAGTAATGGTTTTGTAATTAAATTCATACAATACAAATTATTATAAGACCTTCCGAAATATCTTTATATAAAGTATTATTGAAATAACTTTGCTAGTTACTTAAGTTTATTTCAATGCTATTGTATATATTTCTGATACTAAATATAATATATATATATATATATATATATATATATATATATATATATATATATATATATATATATATATAATACATAATAATTTTAATTTCAAAATTATATTATTTTTTTTTCATTTTTTTGGTGATTTAAAAAATTTATCAATTGATTAGATAAAAAATAATTTAAACTATGAAGAAATACCACAACTTGTAAATTACTTGTTACATAATTACTTATTCATTAAAATTAAATTAAGGGAGAAGATTCTAATATTTAAATCCAAAAATCAATAATAACCCCATTATTGATTGTATTATCTTTATCCCAATAAAATAGATTTTTTATCAATTAATTAAAAATAAAAAAATCCACATTTACGTGCAACCTGAAGGTTACATATTATTCTTTAATTAATTATTTTTTATCCACTGTATTAAATAAATGGTAGAGATTAAAATACTTAAATCCAAGAGTCCACAACAATACTATTATCAATGCTATAAGAACTCAAATATTATCGTAGAGAAACCCAACTAGAATGCGATAGAAGTAGTGGTGACTTTAGGTATAGGCGAACAAGGTGGTCATTTAAAGTCCCATATTTTAATAAGGCCTTTTCTTTAATATTTTCTTATTTTGAATTCTTTGATTTTAACTGTTGATTATATAATTAATAAAGTTTTTTTCTTAAATTATGTATCCTAAGAAATAGGAAAGTCTATTAAGCATATTTCTAATTAATAATTATCGTATAATTAAGAATCTTTTTAAATGGAAAATCTATATTATTAACCTTAATGTTAAAAAGATATAATTAATAATATTATTTAACAATTCATTCATTCATTATTAGTCTTTCTAGGAAAAAAAAATTATTTACCTTTTCAATTTCCTAAAAAACTTTAATTATTTAACATTGTAGTATTTGACTTTTAGTCTTTAATTTCAATTAAAAACCTTATAATCCCAAAAATCAATAGATGAAAAAATTTCTTACTTTCTTCTCTACAAAGAAAATAATTATATTCATTGGTTCATTTAAAAAAGAAAAATTAGTTTCTAGAAATCCATACCTATTATCTAATCATCAATTCATCATCTCAATTTTTGCTATATTCTATCATTCTAAATATTCTATTTGAAAATAATAATTTTCTTATTTATTTGTTTGTTTATTTTGTAATGGTTTTAATAAAAGGAAAAAAGATATCTTCTTGACTAATTCTTTTATGTTTTGTTTTTGAAATTTTTTAGGATCTTTGTTATTATTGTTGAAATTCAAATGTTAAAGATGGAATGGATTTTGAGCCTTTTTATATTTCTTTCAATATTAAAATTATAAAATGAAAAGAGACCTCATAAAAAAATTTATCTAAGGCCCCAAATACCCTAAAGTCGGTCCTGATTTACTCAGCAAATAGTGCCATTTGGGCAATGGTGTGTTTACTTTCTGAATTAGGGAATTGGAATATGAAATTGGAATTATTGATAACATTTACATCGCAAAATAGAGACAGAAATTAGAATTAGTATCATGGGACCCCACCCCTGTTTGGAAATGGGGAATGGGAGACTAATTCCCAAGGGGGTGGAAATCAGTCTCCCATTTCCAAAATGCCCTCCCTTTAAATGAAAAATATCAATACCAATAAAAAAAAATCCTAAAAGCCTAATCTCTCTAGCATCGAAGCTCCCAGTCAAATGCCATCATAGCTACTTTCATCACCATCGCTGCCAAAATCAACCACCATCATTGTCGTCACTGGTCCATCAGTTATGGAGTAATAGCTAGTTGCCGGTTTCGTCTCCGTTTGGGACATCTCCATCTTGGTTTCACCTCTGTTTGATCTCTCTCAGTTTTGTCTCCATTTCGTCTCTGATGGCCATGTTTCCGCTCTGATGATGATTACGATGTCTATGATGATGATTTGTTGTTACCATTGTTGTTGATGATGATGATGATTTCGATTTTGATTATTATTATTATTATTATTATTATTATTATTATTATTATTATTTGGAATGGATTATTATTTTGTTGATTATAATGATTCCGATTTTAATTTCTTTTGAAATGGATTATTATTATGATGATGATAAAAAGTATTATAATTCATTAATATATTAAGAATAATGTAAATAATAATAATAATATTATTATTATTAACAATAATAATAATTATTATTAATTTTTGAATAATAATAATCATAATAATTAAAATAAAAAAATAATTCCAACATCAGTTAATTAATATTTTTTAGTAATTTATAATAACCTAACTCATTTCGATTCTAATTTCAAAACAAAGTAAACATATTAATATGAATGGAGTCTGTTCCGATTTCGATTTTTATAACTTAAGTAAATAACTTATTTTTATTTCAATTCCTCATTCTAATTCTAGTTTATTTTAATTTCAACCAATTCTAATTCTCGTTTAGTAAATGTGCCGTAAATATTTTGTTATTATTGGGTCGTGGGCCCTGCGAAACTTATAACTTGACCTTATCTGAAAAGTGATAATATCTTTCTCTGAAAATTACTAACTCGATTCACCAATTAGCTTGAAGAAATATGAAACACTTTTAGACAGCAATTAGAATTATTTTTTATAAAATTGAATTTAATATAAACTTTCAGTATCAGGTGATTCATGCAAACTCAAAAAGTGCAAAATGCCAAAACTCATCTAATTTAACATACCCAAAAGCAAGTTCCATTTTGTGCATATATACAGTTGCATTAATCGCATGTATAGAATAAGAAGAGTAGAAGACCAAACTACCAGCAAACTAGTGACAAAATATGCATGTGTCATGTATCTAGCAAATAATAAAAACCCCTTGTTAGTTTCTACATGCATTAATTCTTCATTTTCACCTTTCTCGCTTGCTTGCTATCTCTGAATTCGTTATGCAAACACATGCATGCTTGAATTTCCAGTCATAATCCTGATATCAAATATGATTTAGACGTCCGAAATCAAATCTTAATTATACATGCGCTCTGAACGAAGGAGTAGTCATTCAACTTGTTTTATGTACCCATATCCATTTCTTTTACCATCTTGGCCAGATAAGGTTCATTGGTACACTTTTATTTTATTTCCATCTTTTCTTCAGTCTCGATTTTACATTCTAGTAGAATTACGCCAAGCATGAAGAATATATTATCTGTCCAAACAACTTTTAGGCGTATGTGTGACCATCAAAATTTGTTTGCACAAAGCATTGTCATCAATTGCTAAAGGAAGATTCCCAATTCCGCACCCACTCCCACCAAAAAGCCCAATTGAAATCGATATATGTGACTTGTCAACTAAAGTTTTCATAATATCCAAAAATCTTCTTAGCGCAAAAAATTTAAAGGAAATGAAAGGTAAATGGGTCATTTAATTGATAATTTATCTTGAGAATATAAAATATATATTATAAGAAAAATATTTAAAAATAACAAAAGGTGTAAGAAAAATATCTTATTATTAATTTTTTATTCACGCCAAAGATATTTTTCTTATTTTTAATACTTAAATTTTTTATTTTAATTTCCTTTGATATGAGTTATTTAACTAATACAATGACGAAATTGATAGTTAATGGATGTTTTAGCTAGGTTGTCGCTAAGACAAACCATTAAGCAACTGTTCTCACTGAGTCTAGGTAAAATCAGATTAAAATAAATAAAATTTATATTTTTAAGGGAAGAATGAGACTAAGTTTGGGTTTAGGTGTATTATTTTTTTTCACATTTAGGGTAGAAGGTATAGTTGAGGTTATCTGAGAGTGAGTTACAATGATTCGGAGGCGAGCTGCTGTGATTTGAGAGGTGGACTAAGGTATTCTGAGTTTGGAATAATATGAAGAGCTCTGTGGAGTTAATTTAGAGAGTTGACATGAAGACCTCAAGCGTGGTCAGGGGATAGCTTCGGGAAACTCCAGGATAGCTCTAGAAAGTTTATCTGCAGCATGAGCGAACCTAGCTAAGGCCCAGGAAGGGGTTCAGCCCCTTTTGGGCCATTAATTTTTCTTTTAAAATGTATCCCAAGCCCCTTCTGAATGAGTTAAAAAAATGTTGACACACTTTTATATTGTAGAAGACTTATAGTTCAATAGTAAAAGTGTTATGTGATAGTTTTAGAGTCTTGGTTCAAATCCATATAACCCCATTATTTTGATTTTTTAAATATTTTATGAAAATTACTTTAAAAAATGATTCTTTTACGCATGTAAAATAAATAATTTATTACAATTATTATTTAAAATTTAAAAGAAAAACGAAACTTGAATTTTTAAAACTTAAAATATGTTCGAGTGAATATTTATTTAAAAAACCTAAATTAAATAAATTTTTTTGAACCAAGCCCCCCTAATTTAATTGCCTATGTCCGCCACTGAATTCTGCAGGAGCTTAATATGAAATGTGATATGGGCATCAAGACCATTGTAATAGGAAGAAAATAAGCATAAACAATAAAGAACACATAATATTTTACATGGTTCAGCTTTTTGGCTTACATCCACGAGAGTAATAATTTCCAATTCCCTATGTATGTGAAGTATTACATGATTCTCATTACAATATAAACAAAACCTTATTGAAGTTTGTTTATGGTGGATAATAACATGATGAGGATATGGGTCTTATGGAGATTAGAGAGTTTTCTAAGAGAGAAATAATGGAGGAGCATATTTGAGAGATGAGATGGCCAAGATCTTTCATAGATGTATAAAAATAGAGGGAGAAGAGGATGAAGCAGCCTGTGTAGAAATTAGATCTGGAAAAAAAGAGGCATAGGTTCGGATGAAGCAAATGGTGAGAGATAGAGCTAGAGATGGAGAGAGCCCCTTAAAGATTGGACATGTGGAGCTTATATAAGAGTGTTATTGAGGGTATTTTGATAATTTTGAACATGTGGTGCTTATTTAATGGCCGGGCTCCCTAAGGTGATGCTATTTAAGTAATTTTTCTTGTAGTCCCTTGAGGGTGACATCCATGAGCTTGGGAGCCAAGGAAACCTCCCACCTTTTTGCCTCTCCAACCGGACACGTGGTAGTCTCCCAGTCCTATAATCATGTTGCATTTCTAGTGGTATTAAAAGGACAGCTGACATGATCTTTTCTTATTGTTTGGCTAGAAAATCTTTATGCTTATTGGCTCCTCATCCTAAGCTAAAAGAAGATATTTTTGTTCTTTGTCATGATAACATGCACTGTTCACGTGTTGGCCCTAACTATCAAAATTTAATTTTTGATAATACCCTTTGATATTATGTATTTTTATTAAAATTACCATTTTCTTCCAGGAGCTTATATCTTATTTCACTGTGAGTTATCCTGATGTCGAGTCAAATAAATTGACTTTCCTTGATTGAATTTTCTTGCTACGTATCGCTAAATTATTGGCCCACATTAGCACCCAGATTTTCTCCCAAAAAATGAAAAAAAGAAATAAAAATATAGATTAATAATCCAGACCTTACACATGAAAATGGTGCACATGTAACATTAAATATTTAAACGCCCAAATGAATTAAGCATTTAAAGCAGTGGTGGATCTACAGCTGGGCTACAATGGGCTATAGCCCAGTCTTGATAAAAAATCATTTATACCCCTTATTTTTTTATCAATTTTATATAACAAAAGAGTTTTTATTTTGTTTTCATATATGTCCCTAGCTTAATTACCCTTATATTTTCATCAATTTTATATTCTAATAGAGTTTTTATTTTATTGTCAAATATGTCCTTGATTCATTTATATTTTTTTCCAATTGAAATTAGCGACTTATTTTATAAAATGATTAAATTATATATTTATTGAATTAGAATGAAAACATTAGGGGGCTAAAATGTTATTACTGCTTTAGCTTATTTTTAAAAAATATTTCTAATTGAAAAAAAGCATGTCTATCTAATATAAAATTGTCACAGTATTAAAAGTACTTACAAAAACAATATGTAATAGCAATTATCAACATTTTTATAAAATTATTTATGTGAATTTTGAGATTTCATTTATTAGTTACAATGACTAAGAGGACAAGTTAGAAAATAAAATTTGAGTATTTTGAGAGTTTTTGTTAGACAAATCATTAGCATCTGATTCTTCAAAGAGAGTCAGAGCGCCTGCCAAAGAAACAAAGGCATTCAAATACATTTTTACTGGATGAGTTTAGTTTATTATTGAAATTTTTGACTAATAATATATTTATAATTTTAAAAGATGAATAAATTTTAGTTGTTTAATTATTTAAGCCTGATAATTAAGTACTTAACTTTAAACATTAAAGTATTACCTGCGAGTTTTAATTGATTGTAATTACATGTATTGATTTAATTTAGCTTAAAATTCTTAATTGATTTATTAATCCTTAAACAATTACATACTATTATAGGTTGCAATATCGGATTCCATAATTGAAAAATAGTGCTTTTATATCTGAATTGCTTTTGTTTTCTACTCTTTTTTATAACTATCTTTGTTTAGAATACGTATTTATAAGAATAAAGTTCTTCGTGTCCCCCTTTATTTGATATATTTTTTCTACTTTTGAATTTTTATGATTACTTGAAAATATAAATTTTTTAATTTAGCCCGGGGTAATATAAATTCTTGGGTCCGCTCCTATTTAAAAGCTCAAATGAGTTGCAGTCCACAAAGGATCCTGTTTTGGTCCATGTGTGCCAATATTAGAATTTTGTAACACTTGTATCAACCCTTGATCATGTATTTTCAGTAAAAAACCAATTACATAACCGAAAAAAATAGTACGACAAGATATGTACTGTTTTGGTTTGATTTTAGTTTGGCCCAAAACACTATGAGAGCTTCTTTTCTGTAGATGGATTCTGGTAATGGTGGAGACTAACTTGCCTAAAATCAGCTTTCTGGGGAAGATCGTGGGTGAGATGAACCTAAAATCGAAGAAAACGACTGTTAGAGGCGACATCGGTAGTGGCTGGCGACGGCACACTGATGGTCAAGTCAGGTAGAGGTTGAAAAAAATAATCGTTTTTAGAGAAACCCTTTGAATAAGAGAAAAAGTTCAGTATTTGTGTGAGTGAGAGAACTTACTTCCTTTATGAGACTGATTTAACCTTATAAGGTGGAACGCCCTTGAGGGCATGTTCGTGTATTTTTGGACACATGGTGAATCAGTATCAATTGTTTCCCTCCTCAAGTAGGGATTTAAAAGTAATTTAGTCTTTGTTGTTGAGGTTTTTAGGTTTTCTTAGGCTGGCCAGTTGTCCTATAACGAACTGTCCTTACTAGCAGTGTGTCTCCAGCTCTAATTGGCTCACTTTAAATGAACCAATTAGATTAAGAGGCATCTAATTTCATAGGAGATGAGCTAAGTAACTATGTCGATGGTCTCTCCTTTCTTATATCTAAATTTGGTGGCCTGGAGTGAGATATTTTAGAGGCGACCAAGTGCGGACTATGCTGTGATGATGTGTCTTAGTGCTATTGGTAAAGCAGTCATTGGTTTGGTGGTCCCAAACTATCATGTGGCACGTTCAATGTACTATATGAGGTATTTTCTGTAATTTTCTAGTGATTTGGGTGATTGAAGATAATTGCCTGGGGCCTTTTCCATTTTGCCCTCGCCCCTTCAACTCCCTCTTCGTCTTTTCAATGACTTAAAAGACATGAGTAATATCTCCTCATGTGTCATGCCATGAATACTCCTCATTCAAATTTTACCATCAACAAGATTCCCCAAGTCCTCTTTAGCAAAGAATGAGGTAAATGAGATAAACTTTTGCTTGAGAGGTCATGACAAGTAAAGAGACCTTTTACTTGAGACGTTTTGTTTGGGGATCACCCTATGATCCCTTGGTGAGACCCAACTCTTCATTCTTTCTCTTTTTTGTGTAAGCACAGGTTGCCATACTTCATGCCTATGTCATAAACAAAGTTTTATAGCAGAACTCTTAACCTCGATAAGAGGATGATAGACCTTAAATAGAAGTCTCGTGAGCAGAAGGACTCCTTTAAAAAGTAGCTGGATTATATCTACAGTAGAGCAAAGAGGGCCAAAGAGAAGGCTGAAGAAGAGCCACTTAATTCGAAGCAGTAGGCTCATCGTATGATGCTGAACTATCTTTATGTCATTAAGGCAAACCATCCTAAAATGGTTGTGGAGAAATACCCTCTGTATTTTTCTTATGCTCAAGTGATGAGAACACTTCGTGATTTGGAGGGAATCCATGAATCGTCTGTGACGAAATGGAGATCTTCCCTAGATTTTTAGGGGATGATCCCGGTGGTGCCAAAACTCGGCATGATCTAAGTCCAACTCTCGTTGATCAGTTTGATATAAGAGATGCAGGCTCAAGAAACTTTACTAGAGAATATGATGTAGGTGATAGGGATCGCCAAATATGAGAGAAAGGCTATGAAGAGTAGCTCTCGAGTAGCACCCTTGTAAGTAGGGGGTCGATTCTGTATTTGTCTAAGGGCTTGCTTCATTTACCATGCTTGGGGAATTTGTATTATTTACTACGCTCGAGGCCACTATATGCCGCAGTTGAGGCATTTACATATTTGCTGGGCTTAGGGCGTCTGCATTATTCACCATGCTTTGGGCATTGTCTACTACGTTCGGGGCATTTATGCTGTGCCGTGCTTGGGGCTTTTATAGTATTTGCCGCACTCAGGGCTCTTCACCATGCTAAGGGCTTTTGTATTATTTACCGAACTCGGGGCTTTTCACTATGCCTGGGGCTTTTATATTATTTACTATGTTCGAGGCTTTGCGTCGTGCTAAGGGCTTTGATATTATTGTAGCATGGGATGGTTCTAAGCATGCACAATTTCTAGGATATTGAGCGGGATTAACTTACTATCGTGAAGGGTACCTTCCTATGCATGGGATCCATATTACTTTTATGGAGATTTTAAGGGTTTCTTGAATGTCATGTGTAGTCGTTCCAATCATGCGTGGCCCTTTCTTATTGAGATTGGGGGGCTCCTTAAACACCATATGGGTTTGGTCCCATCATACATGGGTCCTTATAATGGAGATTGCTAGGTCTCTTTATTGCTATATAGGGTTGATCCTATCATGTTTAGGCCCTTGTAATAGAGATTGTTGGGTCCCTTCACCATTATATTCCCATCATGCATAGGCACTTATAATAGAGATTACTGGATTCCTTTATTGCTGCGTGGGGTTGATCCTATCATGATTGAGCCCTTGCAATTAAGACTGTCAGGTCACTTCACTGCCATATGAGGTTGACCCCATCATGTGCGGGCCTTTACAATAGAGATCACTAGATTCTTTAATCGCCATGTGAGGTTAATCCCATTTTGTGTGGGCCATTATACTGGAGATCACTGGGTCACATCATCATTATGTGGAGTTAATTCTGCATGTTTGGTTCCTTATACTAGAGATCAACAGGTTCCTTTATCGCCATATAAAGTTTATCTCATCATGCGCGACTTATAGTGGAGATCACTGGGTTTCTTTATCGTCATGTGGGGTTGATCCCATCCTGCGTGGGCCCTTAGAATAGAGATCACTGGGTCTATTTATCACTATGTGGAGTTGATCCCATCATGCATGGTACCTATATTGGAGATCACTAGGTCCATTTGTCATTTTATTGGATTGATCCCATAATACGTGGGTCCTTATATTGGACATCACTGGGTCTTTTTATTGCCATGTGGTGTTGATTCCATCATGCATGGGCCCTTATACCTGGGTCCCTTTAACACCATGTGGGTTGATCCCATCATGTGTGGGCCTTTATAATGGAGATCATTGGATCTTTTTATCATAATATGGGGTTGATCCCATCATTCATAGGCCATTATAATAGGGATCACTAGCTCTTTTAGTCGCCATGCGGGGTTAATCCATCACGAATGGGCCTTTATAACAGAGCTTGGAGAATATGCATCAATGACGTGGGGATATTCCCTTCCAAGTGTGAGATATTTTTTTTAGTTTGTGGAGATTCCGACGGCTTATAGGCAATGCCTTTTTTGTATATCGAAGCCGTGTTAGGAGATAAAACAAATGGCCTGATATACAAATCTACTTAATAATGCTTCTTTGTTGAGAAAGAGGCAGTGTGTACACCTCATCCTAATGCTTAAGACATTAAGGCTACGTTTGATACACAGGATTGGATTAAACTAATTATTAGGATTGGACTGGATTAAGTTGGATTGGATTAGACTGGATTATATTATACTTCCTTATATTTGGTACAGTTCCGGATTAGACTATGTTAAATTATATTTAGATAATATTAAATAGCATTTAAATTGATATTTAAATATAAATATCAATTATTCATGAAATTTTATAATCATAATTAAAATAAATTTAAAAAGTAATTAATAGTGAAATTAAATATATTGTTAAAAAGTTATTGAGTAGTCATAATATATAGTCAAATAAAAATACATTATACAATCTAAATATTTAGTTAATTTTTATCAAAAATAAAAAATATTATATAAAATCAATTAATTAATGGTATTATTAATTTTGATGATTATTTTTAATATTATATTAGTGATTATTAAATTTAGTACAATCAAATAATGCAATAAATTATTAAATCGTTAATTTTATTGCTAAATTATTGAATATACAAGTAATGAAAATTTAATCTCAAGAGTTAATAGAAATAAAAGTACCAATTTAATTAGATCATAAATCATAAATAAAATTAATTAATTAATATTAGGTCTACATAAAAAAAACGATATAAACAAAAGTCTCATGAATGGATAATTTTTTTCTTTAAATCTTATCCCATCTAAACCCATATGTAAATTGGTATTATTAATCCCATGATTTTAGGATTAAATTCAAATTTAGTCCCTCTTAATCCAATCCAACTAAGCTTGCCAAACATGGGATAAATATTTAATTCCAAAATTAGTCAAATCTTATATTTAATCCTAACATCCAAACATAACCTAATAGTTCTCAAATTAAGTATTATCCAATTGTAGTCACAAGAGGCTTTCTCCTAGGTTATCACCATAGTACAATACAAAACATGAAATAAAAATAAAGTGAAAACTACAAAAGTAAATAGATATACAAACACTTTTGAAGATCAGCTGTTGAGATGATCGCCCTAGTTACTGGTAATATCTTTTGAGCATGACAGTGTTCTAAGGGTGCTTGACTTGTTCCAATCTTAATCATGCAAGAGGGTCATCTATGCACACTTGTACACACCATTGACTTTACTTGATCCCCCATGCAATATCTTCGAAGAACCTAGGATTGAGCATACCCTTGCTGTAGCGAGGTGGCAGTGACCTTTGAGGTCTAGGTTCGGTAAGTGGCAGACCTTCAATTGAGCATTAGTGATGGATGGGGGAATGGATTGAGGTTGGAATAGTCCTCACAGATGCCGGGACAACCTTACGGTCTTGATCTGATGGAGAGACAATATCAATTAAGAGATGGATTGCCTATTGAGATTTATTTATTGGCTCAGGGTCAGGCGATATCTTCTCGTCAGGAGATTTCTCAAAGTTTTAGGGATATATTGACACTGGCAATATTAGGCCTTAGTCTAGGCCATGGGTACTTATGGAACGTTTGTTATAAAAGATTGAAATAACATCTCAATCTTTTGGCATCCTTTGATAGTGATGATGCTTGTTATGGTGACTACTTTCATAGCCAAGTAGTGTTTAGAGATGACACATTAGTTGCAACCGTATATGGGTAGATGATAATATAGTAGTAGGCACTTTTCTTATATACAATTAAAAAGTCAAAAATATGAACAATATGTTGATAACTGTTAGTTGCAATAACTAAAAATGATATGATCTATTCAAGCATCACTGTCTTGCTCGCAAATCCCACCAATAGGGTCTCGTATGAGCCCAAGGCATCGACAAATATGATATTTATTGAGCTCCTATATCGGCCATTGTTCTCATCACATTATGGAGAAGACATTTATTTGAGTATAAGTGCATCATCATTGGATAGAGCACTTGGTCGGCATCATCATCGGAGAAAATAAGTGTCATTGGGCGTTAGACTTAAGGATTAGGAGCTTTTTGATTGAGGAATTCACAAATGACCATCTAACTATATGGTTTTCTCTATCAAGAGTGCTTGATTGAGTATTTCGTTTGGCTAAGACTTTATCTTCGAGTATACCTTCAGTTAGGGGTATGCTTATTGCTCCATCCCCCAGCTCCATCCCTTAATAATATGGGTTCTTTCTTGAACAAGAGCATAAGAAATTTGGAAATCCTTTTTATAGCCTCTGGGGGTCTTCCCGTAAATTAGAGCAAAATTAGCCTTAGGACCTTCTCATATAATTATGTGAGATCTTCCCTTGACTTAAAGTAGAATTAGTCTAAGGACCCTCTCAGATAGTTATGTGGGATCCTTTTTTCATTAGTTATTCATAAAAATATATTCTATTAAATATATTGCAAACAAAATTAAAAGTAATTAAATGTAGGTTAAAGTGAAATTAGTGCAATCATAAAACATAATGGAACTCAAGTTCTTTAACAGGCATGTAGAGTTGGCATTTGTTGTTTGGATACTAACTTTGACCTTGAAAGGTTTTCGTGTGCATTGGCCTCTATGAAGATCTTCCTCATGGGATGTACACACATCAAATGTGCCTAAAATATTAAGGGCTGAATGATAGACAAAACCAGGTGATAGGTCCTATCATTTAATTATGATCTATAAGAATTATGAAGACCCTATAAAATGGGTAGACCTATAGGGTACAGAAAAGGGTCTGTGTCGTGTTATGGACGTAATCAATAAAAAAGGTAAAGTCATGCTTTTATCAAACAAATATTCAACATCATTAATCTATAATGAATGAGATTGTAAACTTTTCAATTGATCAAGCAAAACATTAAATAAACAATAAACGATAACCAAATGAAACAATCTCACAAGGTCCTTTTAAAAGAGGGTCGATTGTACAGGGGACCGTCGAAGTCCCTTCAAGAATTAAGAGTGAACAACATGCTTAAAATATATGAATTTTAAAAATAAAAAGTGGAGTTAGAAAGGGGTAATTGGGAATATTTAGACGATCTCCTCAACATGTTAAAGAGTTAAGGAATTTGAGGCGAACTTGTCAACAAGGGGACAACATTTCAGAAGACTCGATAGGTTTGGGTAAACTCTCATGGAAGGTAAACCCCACACTGTCTTGGATACTTGAGGAGTTTGAACCATATCCTTAGAAAATGCGACCTTCCTTTTATGTTGAAATTTTAAAATGTCTATGGCATTCCTTTCTTATTTGGGGTTGATCCCTCTTTAAAGGCGTTCTTTTCACTTAAAGGTAATTCTTCTGCTGGGGATTTCCCCTTACTTTAGGGCTCTTTTTATTAGTTCTTCTCACTCTAGGACGATCGCTCTAGGAGTTCTTCTTACTTGGAGACAATCTTTTTGCGAGTTCTACTTACTCCCAGATGACACTTTGGGAGTTCTTCTTACTCTAGAGCTTCCTCTGGGAGATCTTTTGCTTTGGGATGATCACTCTGAAAGTTCTTTTAATAGTTTTCTTTTGTTGATATCTTGTTTCACATTATTCATGATGTTGAGAGTGAAAGGTGGATCATTTTGAAGATGGGTAGGTTTTTTTGTACAAAAAGAGTGTTCTTTATGGAGAGAGGCAAAGTATTTGTGAATAAAAGTGGCATTCTGTGAAAAGAGTTCACATCTTTGTGGAGAAAAATCACATCTTTGTAGAGAAAAATTAAATCTTGATGAAGAAAAGTGAGTTCTTTGGAGAAAAATCACATCTTTGGGGAGAAAGATCATATCTTTCACTACTAAAAAAACACTGATTTATTAAAGATTTTTTATGATAGATATTGTTGCGTCACGAATCTATTATTGAAGCGTGACATTTTGATGATGTGTAAATATATATGAAGATCTTATGACATATTTGTGACTTTATAACTTAATAATATAAATAGATGATAGATAGTAGTCATGCTTGAATTTATTATTATTAATAAATTAAAATGATATATTGTTCTACAATGCAATTCAACGTCGTTTAATGAGCATTATAGATTATCATGAATTTAAATGGCATCGATTTTATAAGTTGATTATTTTGTTATTAAAAGTCTGAGATAATTTTATTACAAAAAAAGGCACTATGAAAAACATTGTCCAATTAAATCAAACGACCCGTTTATTTGTAAAGACTAAAGTGGTGTTTGTTTTTCATCTGAAATCTGAATAAACTTGAATTAGTTTGAATTCTAAATATAACTGAATGTCTGAATTCGAATGATATGTTTGTTTTTTCATCTAAGTCGCTAGAAATAAATATTAAATTATTTTTTTTTATTTAAAAAAAATCTGAAAATAAATACTTTTACATCTATACCCTTACAAATTATAAATGTTAAACAATTAATAACATCTCAAAGAACTTAAATAAGATAATATATCATAATATAATCATGCTCAATGGAATACATCCCTTTTAATATTCTAAATTAGTATTTATTAATCAATTTTATTGTTGTTCATGATGTTTTATATGAAAAATATTCATTAAAAATTATAAACATAAATAATGCTAATTTAAAAAAAATAAAAATAAAAATAATAATAGTCTACCACTATTTTATTACAAGTTATAGAGATGGATAATAAAGCTAATTATTAAACTTATCTAGGTATTGATGAAAATTAATTAATTAAATAGGGATATTTTGGAGTATATTTTAGTTTAGATTAAGCAAAAAGCTAAAATAACTTTGTTTGATTTTGAAAATGAAATTCGTTGCTTCTTATTGTTGCTTGATTAATTGGCTTTTTCCATTTATTAAGCATTGTTAAGAATGGAAACTGATCATTCAATCCCTTGGGTTTTGACCTAACTAAAATTAGGGTTTTTAAAAATTGAAATTGTTAATTTGGCTGATTTTGGATGATGAATTTATCACTTACAAATCAAATTGATTGAGTTGAGATCAAAGAATATCCCATCTTATGGCTTGCTCTCTTTGAAGTTTATAGCAAATTCTTGTAATTTTAGGTTCAAATATGCTCATAGTGAAAATTTAAGTTGATTGATTGTTTTAATGGATCTGTATGATCACTTTTTACTAGAGGTGGCAATCTGGGTCAGGATTTATTTATTCGATTCGATCCAGTGCGAATTAAATGGATTTGAGTTTGAAAAAAAATGTTTCGTTTAATAAATGAGTGAATTCGATTCTCTTCACTAATTAAACGAATCAAATCTGAGTTTGAGGAAGTTAATTCGTTTTTTCATTTAGAATTCATTTAATAAATGAGTCATAGACGAATAGAATACGATCCATTTATTTAAAATTCGTTTATTATTCGTTTAATTCGATTACTTATTTATCCTTAAACTTATTTTTTAAAAAATTCAAATTTAAAGGTTAATATAGTAATTTAAAACAATAATAACACGAAGTATATAAGTAAAACAAAAATTAGGCCATAGCCGGCCCTAATTTTTGTTCTTGAGGTAATGTTTACTTCTCAGATTGGATTGAGAATCTTGAGAAGTGGGAATCCTAGGAGTGTGGAGTGGGAGTGAATTGTTTACTCACAGTGAAATGAGAGTGTATAATAAAAATCAGATCCTATTTATGTGTTTATATTGTCTTGGATTGACAGTGAATAGTTTCAAATTATAATTTTACTCTTATTTTACAAATTATAGTTTTTAGTTACAATATTGATAAAAATATATTTAATAAAAAATATATTTATATAAATATTTATTTTATTATAATTTTAATTATATAACTTAATAATAATTATTATATTTTTAGTTATGTAAATCATAATTTTTTATTAATTTTAATTTTAATTATGTAAATTAAAATTATTTATAAGAGCAACGTAAATAAAACATCATTATTAATATATAGTAAAAAATAATTTTTTAAATAAACTATTTATTATTATTAATTATTAATAGTAATAAATATAATACTATTAATAGTAAATATATAATAATATTATATTTTCAAATAAGATAGTATAGGGAATATTTTTAGTTCTCTATGAATATAATAATATTTTATTTAATAAGTTAATATTATTAAATAATTAATATATAATAAATAAATATAATATTTAAATATATATCTATATTAAATAATATAATTATTATTTTTTAAATCGTAATATTATATTATTTTAATAATAATTATATTAATAAAAGAAGTAATAATAGTAAATTAAATTATTTTTAATAAATATAAATTATTTATTTTATTTAAATAAATATAATATTATTATTTTTAAATAAATTTAATATTATTTTATTTAATAAATATAAATTATATTAATAAAAAATAGTAAAAAATAAAGATGTGGGAGTGGATTTCTACTCCCACCTCTTCCATGGGGGTGGGAATCCCACTCCACACTCCAAAAATGGATGGAACTCACGGAATGGAACTCTCACTCCCCCTTTAAATAAATAAATAAATACGGGAGTGGGAGGACTCTATACTTCATGAGTGTTTCCAGTTTCCAACTCCACTCTTCTTTTCCTTCTCTCAGCTGTCTCTTCCCTTTGCCAGTTCGTCTCCACCGTTCATAGCCAACTGGCTCCACCGTTCATAGCCGACCACAGCGATTTCATTTTGTCAATCAATCTCCGCTTCCTGTCGAAAACAAGAGACCATCTCACTCTCAACAAAGGTTGAAACTATTCCTGCCAAAAACAAGGGACCATCTCAGCCATTCTTCCCTTCTCATATCGTCTTGTTTAATTAACGAAACGAAGCTTTGTTCTCCACCATCTCACTCTCATCTAACGCACGGTAAGCTCCTATTCCCTTCTCATCTCGTTTTTTTTTTTTTTTAATTTTTTAGCTATGAGTTTATTTTTATTTTTTTCGTTGGTGATTATAAATTCCAAAACTTAATTATCAGTTCCAGAGTAGTAACTATGATTATATCCTCAATCAAATCTGTTGGTATGAGATGTATACTGCACTGATTTGCCGTGTTAATGTCTTATTACAATAATTGATCACCAATTTTGTTGACTTAAAAGGGAAGGTTTAAGGACCTTTCCCACTACTGGCATTCTTTACATACAACTAAGTAATTTGAATAAACCAACTTGACATTGTATTAATTTCATTTGCTTTTTATGTGCAAGATTCTTGTTGAACAAAATGAAGAGAATTAAAGAAATCACTTTACTTTGTAATTTGAATTCTAATCGCTGTCATTCGTATTATTAAGAATTTGTAATTTGGTGTTTGGATGACGGTATATTTTAAGCTTAGAATATGGTTTGGATTATTTGTGTTTTGTGAGATGTTAAATATGCGGTATTTTTACATTTTATTTTGTTTAATTTTTATTTATTAATTATATTTTTGTAAACAAATAATAAACGAATCTAGATTCATTATGGATTCGTTATAGGATAAACGAATTCAGATTCGGTTTGATTCATTTATTAATTTTACTAAACGAATTAAACTAATTAAATCGAATATTAGTTTAATAAACAAATCGAATCTGAATCCCGAGATTTTAATTCGTTTAATAAATGAATCGAATCCGAATCAATAGAATTTTGACCAAATTTATTTATAATTTGATTTGAATTCGATTTGTTTATTCGTTTTGCACCCCTAATTTTTGCATAATATTATGTTCAATTATGTCTATTACTCAAGCTCTCGTGAGTGACTTTGCATGACTCCAAGCTTCAAAAATGGTTTATTTTTAATATTAGCATTAGTGGAATTTAATAAGTGCTTAACAAATAATAACAAAAGTACTTTATAGCTTTTATATTTTAAGCATAGTTGTATGTGAATGTAGTGAATAGTAACTTTCATGAAATTTTTTTGAATGTTGTGAATAATAACTTTCATGATTTACATTGGACTTCTAAAGGCTAGTGCTCTTGTTCGCTTCTTCTTCTTTTTGTTGCAAGGTCAAATTTTCTTAAGGTGAAAAATAAATCAATCCGTGTTATTTCCATTCTCAATTATTGTTAGTAGAGGATTTAAAACGTGTATATTGAGAGTTTGCTGACAATTTGCAAATGAGAATGAGAATTAATCTCAATGTTTCACAGATTACTAAGAAATATTGAGAGAAAAAAATTGATAATCAAGTGTAGATATATAGTTGGTTGCTTGTAGCCAATAAGGTGAAATATCTAATTTATAAAATCTTTTGTTTACTTTTTTTCCCCCCTTACTTTTCATCTATAATCACATGTATCTCATTGCAAAAGTGTAATGTTAGGTTTTTAAAGTGTTCCAGTGAAATGTTGAAGTCTCCTCGTTGATTTTTGATTTGTTATTGCTGATATTTGTTGAAGAATTTTTATTGTAGTCCTGTTAGGCACACGATAATGAAGTCCGAAAAGTTGTGATTGCAGCTATCCACTTTTCTCTTTCAATTCGAACATAGTTTACATCGATATATCAATATAATTATCGGTTTTTTTTTCCCTAAGTTTCTCTTCACGAGCATGTGTACACCAAGCTAGAATCAAGTAAAATCAAACTTACCCAACTTTAGCAAGAGATACTAAGAGCCACCACACTCAAGTGATTTTAGGACTTGGTTTAACGATTGAATGAAGAAATCGTTGGACTTGGTTTAATTGCTTTCTTCATTTAATTGGGAGTTATTAGTTGGATGAAGTTTCTGGACTTGCTTGGTTTTGTTAGTTATTGGGTTAACTTTAAGTACTTCAATTTTGTTATGGATACTAAGACTTTGATTTAGTTTAAAAGAATAAAATGATGTATTGTTTTATGTAGTTAATTTTAAATTTTATTCATTTATAATATATATATAGGTGTGTGTATAACCATTCTCAGGTGAAGGTTTTTAACTCTCTTAAACCGTAAGAGCGTGTCTAGGGTTGGCAAAACTAGGGGTCTGGGTCTAGGTATCGCAATGCCCAGATCCGGCCCAGATTTAATTTTTAAACACCCGGCCCGAGCTTAAACAACCCGGCATCGGTTACTCGGATTTTATATTTTTTTTTAATATTATATATGTATACTTTTTTAACTTTTTTTGTAATTTTATAATTTTTGAATTTATTTCAATGAAATTGGGCATGAAAATATAAACTTTAAATGTTTAAAACTTTACATATATATAATAGATGAGTTAAACAAATATAAATATTTAAGATAAAATATATTTTTTAATAAAATTTGGGTTCTGGACCGAATCCAGGATTTATCAAGTCATGCTCAGGATCGGCCCAGTTTTATACCCACATTATCTGGGTCTGGATAGGGTAGATATTTTTGCCACCCCTAACCCTGTCCACATGAAAAAAAAAAATGAGGGCTCACACTGGAGAAGAACTTATACACACACAAACACATAAAATTATTTTTAGGTGCGGCCGCCCTCACGGTTTAAGAGATATATATATATATATATATATATATATATATATATATATATATATATATAATGATGGAAAATTTTGAAATTAAAATTTAACTAAAATAAATTAATAATTAAATAATAAAAATAATGTCTGCGGAAATAATTTAAAATTTTCCACCAAATTCATTTAAAGATTTTGAACTTCTCGCTAAATTCAGTTAACAATTTTGGAATTCTTGCTAAATTAATTTATATATTTCATTGGCATATATGACAGACATTAGTCATACTTGGAGAATATTATGATAGACAATTATCATATATGAATGATAGATTTGTCACAAATAATACATTATAAAATTCATAACATATATGAACTGTCGTCTAATAGGGTAGATGATGACAAAAAAATGTCATTGTTTAGCCTTTTTTTAGTTGTGCTTACGGAGAGAAGTAGATTTTTTTTTAGACAAAAATGGTTTGTTTGAGAAGAAAAGATGGGTTCTTTGAAGATGGGAGGCTTTGTTTGTCAATAGAGGTTGGGAAAATAAACTTTTTTTGGTTCCTTATAGATGGCGCGAAAATATTTTGGTCTGATTTTGGTTCAACCTAAAATACTATGAGAGCTTCTTTTCCGTAGGTGGATTCTGGTAATTGTGGAGATTGACTTGTCCTGAAACAGCTTTTGGGGAAAATCGTGGGTGAGACAAACGTTAAATTAAAGAAAATGGCTATTAGAGGCAACACCGGCGGTGGCCAGTGACACCACTCCGATGGTCAAGTTAAGTGGAGGTTGAAAGAGATGATGGGTTTCAGCGAAACCCTTGAATAAGAGAATAAGTTGGGTGTTTATTGAGTGAGATAACTTACTTTCTTTGTGAGAATGACCTCACCTTATAAGGCGAAATGCCCATGAGGTTGTCTTTATATATTTTTGGACACATGGTGGATTAGTATTGGTTATTTCCTTTCTCAGGTAGGGATTTAAGAGTAATTTAGGCTTTCTTGTTAAGGCCTTTGGGTTTTCTTGGGCTAGAAAACTGTTCTGTGAGGGACTATCCTTGCTAGCAGTGTGTCCATAGCTCTGATTGACTCATTTTAACTGAACCAATTAGATTAAGAGTCATCTAATTTATCTGCAGATGAGGCAGGCAACTATTTCGTTGGTTCCCCCTTTCCATATCTGACTTCGATGGCCAATCGTGAGATATTTTGGAAGCATCCCTAGGAGGAACATGCTGTAATGACGTGTCTTGGCGCTATTGGCAAAACTGTCACTGTTTTGATGGTCCCAATTTACCATGTGGCGTGTTTGATGTACTATAGGAGGCAATTTATGTAATTCTTTGGTGATTTAGGCGGCTGAAGCTAATTTTCTAGAACCTTTCCATTTTGCCCTCGCCTCTTCAACTCCTTCTTCATCCTTTCAAGGGCTTAAAAGTCATGACAAATATCCCCTCATGTGTCATGCCCTGAATACTCTTTGTTCAAATTTTGCCACCAACACGTACCTAACTACATCGGACAACAAAATTGATAAACAGTGCTCATAATCTCTTACTTCTCTTCTGTGGAACATCAAAATTTTTTATTTTGTAATTTTCCCATGCAAAACTGAAATACTGTAGTGTAGTCCTGAAAAAATTTGGTCGAAAATTAAAAGTGTAGAGACCTTGATAACGTTATCGATGTTGTCCAAGAACATCGGCTCCTAATTCGCAGTGAATGATCAGATCAGTTCCTACTCGGATTTCATTTTCTATGCATTTATAAACCTTAATTATGTGATTATGTCTAACATGAATGGTGCCATATTTGGAGATGCATGCCAAGGAGCATGATAAAAGATGTCAGTTATCAAAAGTAATAAATTTCTAGAACATAAGCCGCGATGTTAAGGGTGGACCGGTCCCTTTTACATAGCACAATCAGTTATTAAATTTTAAAAATTAATTTTAAGTTTACTCACGCTTACTTAAGTATCCAAATAGTACTTAATCATTCCTTTTTTTTTTAACGGTACTGAATTTTATCAACAAAAAAGGAGAAGAAAGAATACCAATTCACTCACTTCAAATGATACTTGAGGAGACCTCAAGTCTCCTCAAATAAACTTTTACAAATTGAAATAAGAGAATCATACCATCAATTATAAGCATTAAGGTTTAAACCCAAATTAGTAACGCTCTTAACAACTGAATTGCCTTCTCTGTAGATGTCTAAACTAGCAAAGTGCATTCCGTAAATTAAGTTCAAACAATTCAACCATCTGATACTTAGAGGCCATGGCGGCTTGAATCTAATGCTTGTAAGACAAGCTAAAGTCGAAGACGAGTCAGTCTCCAACCAAATAAAATTCCATCCTTTCGAAGCTTCAAACATAATTAATTGCCTTTAAAATGGCATATATCTGCGCATAGAAAGATGTTTGATGGCCAAGGGGCTGCGCAGAACAACCTTGGAAAGCACCATTGAAACCACGAAATACGGCACCACAAGCTGCAAGACCTCAGTTTTATTTCGCCAACCTGTCTGTGCTGATTTTGATCTGAGGATGAGGATGGACGCTTAGCACAAAATAAATGAAAAGTGGAATGAATAGGCCAAGATGCATCACCACTTCGTCAACTAATCACCCCAAGAAAGCTAAGGTGGCTACTAATTGGATTTTTTACATGCTGAAATGGCAATGATCGATTCTGAAATCAAAGACAATTTCGTGCTTTACCAATACAGTAAATTGCAATAAGGCAACAATGCCTCCATAAATAAGAAACATGGCCGGCAAAGGTATCTCAAAAATAAATTCCTTAGAACAGGAACATTCCTTATTACTGGAAAATGACGAAAACGGGGACCAATCCAACCCCAAAGTTGCTGTGCATATGAGCATTAAAGAAACAAGTGAGTTGCTGTTTCATCACTTGAACCACAAAGTAAGCAGGCTGGAATCATTGGAATGCCGTGATTCCAAAGATTATAATCGGTGGACAAACGATTATGGAATAGATGCCGCGCAAGTATAGAGAACTTCAGTGGAACCTAGTGATCCCATAACAACTTACACCAAGGCTGCCAAGGCTGATGATCTGTACAACAAATCATAAGAATCAGATAATCTCAAATAACCATTACAGGAATGCGTCTAAACTAGCTTATCCTGCAAAGAGTCAATGGGAATGTTGATTTTCTAAATCAATTATGCAATTTTATTTTATCAACCAAAGTGATACCTCATTGGTTGATGTGGAAACAAATCATCACGAATCTCTAAGGACGGACTGTTAGGAACCTTCACGAACGGATCATAATAAGCTTATGTCACTGATTTGCTGTTTTGAAGGTTTGGTTCTTTGACATAGTGTAGTGACCTTAATTTACAAGTGTTTTAGCATCTTAATCATATGAAACATAGACCCTTTAGTGAACATATGTATTGACGTTGTTGGTTTATTCTAAGGTTTTGGACATGGTAAAGCTGAAGTGCGTTAAAAGAAGATTAGAATTACTAATGCCTTACATGCCGCCAAGGCTGCAGAGAAAGAAGGAAATATGCCTGGTAAGCCTTACATTTATAGAATTTTTTTAGTGCATCTTGTTATATATATTGATCCATCAATGCATCACATTTCTTATTTTGTGATGTATCTGCCAGGTAGTGGTGTTGCACTACTATATGTCTCAAAGGAGCTAGACAAATTGCAAACCACGAATTCTGAAATCCTGAGCTTTGAGCTTTGTTCTTGAAAAATGAAAAGGAAAAAAAAAATTAAAAGAGAAAAATGTTGTGCATATTTTTTCTAATAACATGGAAAATGTCATCACCATTAGTATTATATCATTTTCATAGGTTCCATACCTAGGTGACTTTAGATTGAAATCAAAGTTACATGGGCTATTATTTCAATCTTTTTTGCTTATCTGTGCTTTTTACAGTGAAAGAAGCAAAGAAGTTTTGGTTGTCGATATAATATATTTTACATCTTTGAAAGCTCTCTTGCTTTTACGAGCCTACATCTTCAGATGCCTGTTCACATGATTGCTTCTAATGCTAGGAGTCGATGGTTCAGTCGTTGTCTGGCTATTGAAGCAACCCAATTCAGACCTTGGATACGATCCAGCTAGAGGTTTGTTTTTTCAAATAAAGAAAATAAAAAAAAATAAAAAATAAGGGTGTTTTCCTATGTTCAAGCTACGAATAGGATAGATGAGAATGCTTTCATATTTTTCTGAACCACGAAATTATATAGATATGCCCCAGTGTGGAGTTGTTAATCCATTGAAACATGTACGATCAGAATTTGCAAAGGCCACAAGGTAATTGGCTAACCTCTTCACGAAAACTAATTAGTGCTTCTTGTATAGTATTGAAGAATGCCATCTAGTCCACGGTGGCTCGAGCATGCCAAGGATGAGAGGGAAGGTCTAGAATGTAATGACATGAATTACAGTCCGAATGGGAGGCTTGTAATAATCTTTTTGAGGCATCAGTTTTCTGCATTGATCATGTTACACAAAAAAAAGATTTTTATACTTGGCCAATTACTTTGACCTTTGTTGTAGATGCAAAAGTCTTGGAGAGAAAGTTATTTAATTTGTGTTTGTAGTTGGGGGCGTGGGTGAGTTAAGGGTTTGTCGAATTGCAGAAGGGGGGCAAAAAAGAGAAGTGTTGTCAAGTTCCATATTAAAAGAGTGCGTTTACTTTTTAGATTGAAAATTAGAATTTAGAATAAGAATTATTGATAATATTTACTAATTAAAATAGAGAATAATGCATTTACTTTCTGGATTAGAAAATTAGAATCTGAATTGACAATGATTGATGATGTTTATTTATTAAAATAGAGGTAGGAATGAAAATGAAACATGTGGAACCCACATGTTTTTAAGATTAAGAAATGAGAAATTGATTCTCATTAGGAGATTGAGAATGGAGTTCCCATCCTTTGAACTTCCCGTTTTACCCCACTTAAATTTCATAATTTCACTTTTATACTCAAATAAAATATTATTATATTATATTTTTATATTATTGTTATTATAGTTATTCTTATTATTTAATTGTTGTTGTTAATAATAATAATAAATAAAAATAATAATTTATTTTTATTATTATTATTATTACTACTACTACTATTACAACAACTACTACTACAACAACAACAACAACAACAATAATAATTATCATTATCATCATCATCATCATCATCATCATAATGATGATGATGATGATGACGACGATGATGATTATTATTATTAAAAAAAATTATTTTGAATAATAATAATAATCACAATTATTAAAATAAATAATGATAATAGTTAACTAAGGTCATTTTAATAACTTGCAATAATCGATTATGATTTTAAGACAAAATAAATAGATTAATGGCAATACAATTTATATCGATTCTGATTCCTATTCATATAGTTAAAGTAAATAATTTATTTTGTTTTTTTAATTCTGATTTCAGTTCATTCCAATTATTGTTTAATATACGCACCATAATTACGGGGATTGCAGATGCTAATTGTTTCTAATTAATGAAATCTCTTTTTGTTAGAGTGGGATGCTAATTATTTCCAATTAATGAAATCTCTTTTTGTTAGAGTGGGACTGTTAGTGAAGAATTAGGTTGATTGAGAATTCATTTGGGCACTGTGCTAATCACATAAGTACTTAGGCCGCATTTGGCTGTTAGGATTACTATATTTGGCTGATGGGATTAGGTAGGATAGACTAATTTTTAGGATAACTTTTCTTTTTTTTTTCCTATCTAAGGTTGTGTTTTACTGTCCTAATTAACAAGTTAATCCAACTTTTAGTCCAAATATTTTGGCACGGTTAGTTCCTATTTGTTCCTAACTTTTTTATGATTTTAGGGAGGACTAATTCTCATATCTTATTTTAAATCAAATTTGATATCAAATAAAATTTTATTCAATAATCTTTTTTAACTTGTGTTTAATTTAAGACTAAATATTAAAAATTCAGTTCAATATTTTATATAAAATATTAAACATAAAAAATTATTCATTTAGTTATTTTGTAATAATATTTGTGCATTATTTATTGAATTTGGTATTATTAAATCAACGTCGCATTAGGACTAAAAGTAAAAGTCCGATTTACATAAATAATACAACGAATAAAATATAAATTATATGACCACAAAGAAAAAGATTTATTTTTGTTTACCTCTACAACATATCTTAATAAACCTTAGATCTAGTTCGAGCTTTAAAATAAGATGAAGAGTCAAAAATTTTGCACTTGTTACTCTTAGCCGGTTTTTCTCATGTGCAAGATTTATTTTCGACCTGCCCCACGGGCTTAACATAAGCCTAAAGTAATATGTGCATTGTCTATTAATTAAATAATTATTTATTTTTGTCGAACCCCATTTAAATTGACACATTTAGATCCCTCAATATTGCAAAGAATAGGCACAAAATATTGACTTGGTAGGGAAATCCGTTAAAAGTCTAATTGTTGACTCTTTCTCTATTTTTTTCTCTCACTTTTAAAGAAATTATTTATTTTATATTCAACTATAAACAGTAAGATGGTTAAAATAAATGATTTTATCAGTGCTTGAAATCTCATTAACCAATTAATAATTAATAAAAGACAGTAATTACAAATCACATCAATAATTATAAATGTATAATTATTGTTAATTAATTGAATTACTAGTCGAGTCAAATGTAAGACCGGCTTTGTCACTAGGCAAACTAAGTGGTTTTCTAAAACCACACAATTTAATTTATCTATTTGTTAGTAAACATTAATATTACCTATTCGTAGTAGACATTAACATTAATTATGTTATTGACTTTTCATTAATTGTATTCCAAATGAAAGAGAATTTCTCTTAATTAAAATCAAATATGCATTCTCAAGGCAAACATTAACATGCATACTCGATAGAACATTATTGTTAGATAAAAAAAATAACACTTATTTTACAAGTCTTACAGGTTATAATTAATATTTAGCCAACATTTATCATCTCAACTTTCTATGTGCCATCTTTAAAAATATTTTATTTTAAGTTCTGTTATTCTTTTTTGTAAATCTAATTATTTTTGTATTAATATAACATATGACTAGTAAATTATTATCTTTAAGTTTACAAAAGACTATAATTTCCCGTAAGGCCCAAAATTTCTTTGAGCGACCTCTATCCAAATGCCACTATAAAAATTTTCAATTAAAACTAAAATAAAAAATAAGCTAAATTCTAACTAAATCATTCCCATATGTGATTGCGGTTTTATTTAGTTTATGCAATCAATCTTTAAATCCTTAGGCAGCCCTAACCAACGAGTTTAGTCTCATGAATGTTTGTAGTGGCGATACCCACAAATATCATCAACTCCTTTATTAAGTTTTATTTTCATTTTCATTACCACTGAACTGAATCGTCCGTCCTTTCACAATGATTACATCATCGAAAAATTCTCTACGATGATCACAAAAGCGATATGCCGTTATACACAATCTATAAAATTTATCCCAAAAGGCTTTTGACAAGCAATCTCAAATTGTTCCAAAGTACTTTTAACACTTTCACCAGAGTCTAACTAATTTTGGTAGCAATAGCTTGCCGTGATAAAGCTACCAAAATCTTTCGCAAATTTTTTTGGTAGTATAGTATCTGACCAAACAAAATGAAAAAAAAAAAAAAAAAAAGGAGAGAGAAAATTGAAATGAACATATGCTTTAAAAGATCAGTTAATTAAATTAAATATATTTTTCAAGTCTTTGCCTGTCATATCCTTGTACTCACTAACTATCAGCACACCAATGATCAAACACCAACATTATATTCATTTATGTGCATCAATAAGCCAATAAAAAATATAATTTATAAGTTTATTTACTTAATTCTTTGAAACTATTTTTTGTTTGGGCTATTGTGAAAAAGAAAGGTAAGAAATAAAAATTCATTTCCTAATATAAATTATAAGTTAAATTATATGAATTACAAACCAATAGCCTTTTAAAAAAAATTATGATATCTATTAATCAATTCAAATAATTAAATTAATATGCACTGAAAAAAAAAATGTATGTATGCATGTATTTGTGTGTATATATTATTGCATATACATGTTTAATATGATTTCTAATACAAGTTGATGTTTATAATATTACAGGCTACGTATTCTCTTAATTGTTTGAGATTCTCTTCTTTTTAATGCTCTTATATGCTTGAATATTCAAAAAAATAATTTTATATCAAAAAATAATGTATATTTTATCTGTATAGATAGTTTAATATTTATTATAATGTGAAAAGCAAAACTATACGTCATAGGTGCCATTTGAACAGGATGTTGCCCAACGTCCAACAAGGGCAGTATATTTGGATTTAAGATCAAAAGATAAAATATTTTTCTTTAAAGATCTGCATTATTTCAAAAGCATCTTGGCAATTCTAAGACTCATTTGAAATTTTTTATCTTAACTAAATTAATAAATTTTGTTTTTGCCAAATGTTTCTGTTTGTTTTCATTTGTCCATACTTAAATTATCTTAAGTAATCTTTTGTCATGCATTGCTTAAGACAGAAAATTCGTTAATTGTGTATTTCTTTGTTTTAGGTTGGATCATAACATACATTACCTATAAAAAAAATTTAATTTAATATTCTATAATAAATAATAATGCATATTTTAGTTTTGTATTTATGAAATAATATTAATTTTTTACTTAATATATTCGTATTAATATATAATGTTTATTAATGACAAATTAAAAAATAATAGTCAAGTGTGTCTATACATATATATCTCCACACACACGCATACTCTAATGAGGAAATGCCGGTAAAATATAAAATAACATAGATTTGAATACAATTAATTGAATGATTTACTTTCCATTAACTATATTCAAAATGACAGAGAATTTCTCTTAGTTTAAATTAAAATATATATTCTCAAACTAAATATTAACACATATACCAATTGAAATACAACTTTAACATTAGAATAAAAAAATTAACATTTATTTGACATGCCTATTAAAAGTCTTACGAGTCTTAATTAATGGATATAATATTTAACTATCATCGATCTTATCGATTTTTCAAGCTGTATCTTTATAAATATTTTACTTTGAATTCTATTATTTCTTTTTTAAAATTTATGTTTGCTTTTATTAATATAAAATCTTATTAGTAAATTATTACCTTCAAACTTATAAAATATGATAATTATGCTTGTCCTAAATTTCTTTGAGCCTCCTCTATTCAAATGACAGTATAAAATTTTACAAAATAAATTAAATTCTAACTAAACCACTCCCACATGTAACTGCAATTATATTTAGTGTATAATAGTAAATCTTTAAAACCTTCGTTAGTCTTAACGGACCAGTTTAGTCTCATGAAGTTTTGTTTTCTATTAGTGTGTGTATATATATATAGTTGCATAAATACAAAATTAATTTGCATTATTGTTTATCTAGAATATTAAATTAAAAATTTTTCATAAGTAATGTATGTTATGATCCAACCCAAAATAAAGAAATATACAATTAATGAACTTTCTATATTTTTTAATTTTAAAAAACCATAATCAATGCATGATTACCTAATATAAATGTTAATTTTTATATTAAATAAATGTAAAAATTATTATTTACTTTACAAGCATGTAAAAATTGTTATTTACATTTATAATAACCTATTAAATAAATGTAAAAAAATTAACATTTATGTTAATTAATGGTTAAATAAATGTAAAAATTATTATTTACTTTACAAGACTCGTAAGACATTTAATCGGCATGTAAAATAAATGTTAATTTTTTTATTCTAATATTAATGGTGCATTAAGTATCCATATTAGTGTACAATTAGTATACATGTTAATGTTCACTTTAATAATGTATACTTTGATTTTAATTAAGAGAAATTCTCTATCATTTAGAATATAATTAATGGAAAGTAACTAACATGACGACATCTCTATGCCCATCCTACACGCTATTTGATATCAAGCATTTGGTGGGTACAATATATGATAATGATACTGTCTACACAATTCTCCACCCTAAGATTGTCAAGGGTTTTAAAGGAGAGGTATGGATTCAGACGCAACTTGTCATATACTCTCAAACTAAGACACAAGAATTCATCTTAGTGAAAATGAGAATAATTTTCAAAGTTTATCTGAAGAAGTCTATTACAAAGATTGTAATAACTGTTGTACCTTATTTTAATAAAGCTCAGAGAGAAGCAATAAAGTATGCTGGTGGTATTCCTGGTCTTAACATACAGGCACGGTTGAGGATCTTGTAGCTGCCGTACTTGCTTATGCCTTTGATAATAAAGATGACCTTTTTGCAGTCTATTCTTTTGGAAGAACATTTCAATTTTCCATCCTAGAGATCTCAATTGGTTTCATTAAGGTATATAAATGTTTCGTAATATAAAATATAGTTTTTTATTGCTTACAACTAACTCATATTTATATTTTTCTTATTTAGATGGAGTAGAAAAAAAAATTTCATAAGTCTTGAAGGGTTAAACTCCAATTTATTACTTGTTTAGCATTTATAAAAAGAGTTTAAACATGTTCATGCATTTGATCCTTTATGTCACCAAATTATTTCTTAGAGGTTGCTCAAAGAGTAAAAGTCAGATTGTATTTAGAACCCCAAGTTGAAGTTAACCTTCATCGTCAACTAAATATCTAAGAGAAGAAGTCTTTTGTGCAGAAATATTTAGATGTCACAATCATGAGTTTTGGAGATCACAATCAAGTAAAATAAAAGTAAATTTTTTATTTTAATATTAATGTTGTATTAAGTATGCGTGTTAATGTTCAATTGGTATACGTGCTAATGTTCACATTGGAAACGTATATTTTGATTTTAATTAAAAGAAATTCTCTGTCATTTAAAATACAATTAAGTGAAAGTAAATACTATGATAACATCTTTGTAGCCAATACAACGTCATTTTGTCTATTAGTGTCTTAAAATCTGTGTTTTTTTTATTTGTTACTGGCATCCTCACTTTGTTAAAAATATATTAAGTAAAAGAATTAATATGATTGCATAAAATACAAAATTAATTTGCATTATTGTTTATCTAGAATATTAAATTAAAAATTTGGTATAAGTAATGTATGCTATGATCCAATCCAAAACAAGGAAATATACAATTAATGAACTTTCTATATTTTTTATTTTTAAAAAACATAATCAATGCATGATTACCTAATATAAATGTTAACTTTTGTTGTTATTGGGGTTGCAATTCAAGGTGCAAAATTTAGATATGTATTTTTTTTTTAATTTAGCATTTTTGAATAAGCGTGCTAGTGTTCAATTAGTGTAATGTTAATTTTGGGAATGTATATTTTAATGTTGTATGCGTGTTGGTGTTCAATTAGTATATATGTTAATGTTTATTTTGAGAATGTATATTTTGATTTTGATAAAGAGAAATTCCTTGTCATTTGAAATGTAATTAATGAAAAGTAAATAATGTGATTATTTTTCTGTACCCACCATCCGCGCTATTTGATACTAAGCATTTGGTGGGTACAATATATGACAATGATTGTCAACAGTTTTAAAGAAGAGGTATGGATTGAGACGCAACTTAGCATATACTCTTCAGCTAAGAAGATACAAGCATTCATCTTAGCAAACATTAGAATAATTGCCGAATTCTATTGCAAAGGGTATGATAAATTCTTTGGATTGTTTTAATGAAGCTCAGGGAGAAGAAATATAGTGGTATTGCTGGTCTTGATGTGCGGGCATTGTTGAGAATCTTGTAATTGCCACACTTATGGCCTTGATAATAAAGGTGGCCCTCTTGCGATCTATTCTTTTGGAGGAGCATTTGAGTTTTTTGTCCTGGAGATCTCAACCAGTTTCATTAAGGTAAATAAATTTTGATAATATAAAATATGCTCTTTTATTGCTTACAACTAACTCATTTTTATATTTATCTGATATAGGTGGAGCAAACAAAAGTTTCATAAGTGTTGGAGGGGTAAACTTCAACTTATTACTCATTTAACATGTATGAAAAGAACTTAAACATGTTCATACATTTGATCCTTTACGTCACCAAATTATTCCTTAGAGGTTCTTGAGTGCTACTCGAAGAGTAAAAGTCAAACTGTATTTAGAACCCTAGTTGAAGTTAAGCTTCATTGTCAACTAAATATCTAGCAACAGAAGTCTTTTGTGTAGAAAGGTTTATAGATCACAATCATGAGATCTGAGTTTGAATCCATGCCTAGTAAGTTGGTGAAGAAGACTTGGGAAATTTGTGAAGAATGTTTAGAAGAGGCAAACATCAACAGTAAGGATATTGATGATATCCTTCTTGTTGGTGGCTTGGGCTGGGTACTTTTAGTGAGTGAATATGTCGAATCCTTCTTTAGGAAGAGTGTTTTGATGAAAAAGAGTGACCCTTGATGAACTCTTTTACATATTTATGCTGATTTTCATTGTATTTATTTAAGGAAAACCACCCAATGAAGGAACCCTAACAATAACCAGCATGTAAAAATTATTATTTACATTTATAATAGCCTATTAAATAAATGTAAAAAAAATTAACATTTATGTTAATTAATGGTTAAATAAATGTAAAAATTATTATTTACTTTACAAGACTCGTAAGACATTTAATAGGCATGTAAAATAAATGTTTATTTTTTTATTCTAATGTTAATGTTGCATTAAGTATGCATGTTAGTGTTCAATTGGTATACATGTTAATTAAGACCCAATAAGACTTTAATAGGCATGTGAAATAAAGGTAAATTTTTTATTTTAACGTTAATGTTGTATTAAGTAAGCATATTAGTGTTCAATTGGTGTGCGTGTCAATGTTCACCAAGGCAATATATATTTTAATTTTATAAGAGAAGTTTTCTGTCATTTAAAATACAATTAGTTGAAAGTAAATAACATGATAACATTTCTGTACTCATCCCCACGCGATTTGATACCTAGCATTTGGTGGGTACAATGTGTGACAGTGATACAACTCTTCATCTAAGATTGTTAAGTGTTTTAAAGAAGAGGCATTGATTGAGACACAACTCGGGATATATTCTCCAACTAAATACAAGCATTCATCTTAGAATAAATGAGAACAATTAATGAAATTTATTTGAAGGAATCCATTGTAAAGGCCGTGATAGCTACTTAGGCTTGTTTTAGTGAAGCTTAGAAAGAAACAATAAAGTATATCGATGGTATGGTTGAGGATTCTATAGCTGCCGCATTTACCTATAGCCTTGATAAGAGATATGGCCTTTTTACAGTCCATTCGCTTCATGGTACATTTAAGTTTTCTATCTTAAGATTTCAAATGGTTTCTTTATGTATATAAATGTTTTGTAATATGAAATGCGGTATTTTATTACTTACAACTAACTCATAGTTGTATTTATCTTATATTGGTGGAGCAAATAGAAATTCCATCACTCTTGGAGTGCTGGACTTCTAGTTATTACTTGTGTAGCATTTATCAGAAAAACTTAAGCTTGTTCATGCATTTGATGATTTACACCAAAAAATTGTTCCTCAAATATTTTTGAGTGTTGCTCAAACAACAAAAGTTAGGTTGTCTTTAGAGCCCCAAGTTGAAATTAAGCTTCATCATCTGCTAAATATCCCAGAGGACAAATCTTTTGGGCAGAAAGATTTAGAGATCACAATCATGAGACTTAAGTTTGAATTCACGGCTAGTGAATTGATAAAAAAGATTGGAGAATTTTTTAAGAATGTTTGGAAGAGGCAAACATCACCAAGAAGGATATTGATGATATCTTATTGTTGGTGGCTTGGGTTGAGTACCTTTAGTGCATGAATATGTGGAACTCTTATTTAGCAATAGTGTTTTGAAGAGCTCAAGAGGAGTGACCCCCAATGAAGTTGTTGTTGTTGCAATTCAAAGTGCAAAATTTAGGTATGTATTTTTTTTAAATTTATTATTTTTGAAAAATTATTTTTTATATTTATTCGAATCGTGTTTACTGATTTTCATTATGTTCTTTTAAGGAGAACCACCAAATGAAGGGGCTCAGTTCTAGAGTCAAGGGAATTATCTACTGTTGCACTTTCTGTAAATGATCATATATTGATGCTACTTCTTGAATTAACTTTTTATATATTGTTCTATTGTTGACAATGTGAGGACTTGCCAAAATGTTGACTAGTTACTGTTGGGTTCTTAAAATGACTGTTTAAATAAAGATGCTTGTAAAAATGAGAATAATTACCGAAGATTGATTATAGTTAAATATTATACTCATTAATTAAGAATCGATAAGGCTTTTAATAGCCATGTAAAATAATGGTAGTTTTTTTATTCTAATGTTAATGTTATATTAAGTATGTGTGTTAGTGTTCAATTGGTATACGTGTTAATGTTCACTCTGAGAATGTATATTTTGATTTTGATAAAGAGAGTTTCTTTGTCATTTAGGATACAGTTAATGAAAAGTAAATAACATGATTATTTCCTTGCACCCACCCTCCACATTATTTGATACCAAGCATTTGGTGGATACAATGAATGACAATGATAACGTTCGGGTAACTCTCCACCCTAAGATTTTCAAGGGTTTTAAAGGAGGGGCATAGATTGAGACGCAACTTGGTATATACTCCCCAGCTAAGATACAAGCATTCATCTTAGCAAAAATGAGAATAATTGCCAAAGTTTATCTGAACAAGTTTATTGCAAAGGTTGTGATAACTGCTTTGGATTGTTTTAGTGAAGCTTAAAGAGAAGGAATAAAGTGTGCTGGCAGTACTGCTCGTCTTGATGTGCAGGCATTGTTGAGGATTTTTTAGCTGCCACACTTACTTATGCCCTTGATAATAAAGGTGGGCCTTTCGCAATCTCTTCTTTTGGAGGAGCATTTGAGTTTTCTGTCCTGGAGATCTCAACTAGTTTCATTAAGGTATATATAAATGTTTTGTAATATGAAATATGGTTTTTTATTGCTTACAAATAACTCATATTTATATTTATCTGATATAGGTGGAGCAAACAAAAATTCCACAAGTCTTGGAAGGCTAAACTTCAACTTATTACTTGTTTAGCATTTATGAAAAGAGCTTAAACATGTTCATGCATTTGATCCTTTACATCACCAAATTATTCCTTAGAAGTTCTTGAGTGCTGCTTAAAGAGTAAAAGGCAGACTGTATTTAGAACCCAAAATTGAAGTTAAATTTCATAATCAGCTAAATATGCAGGGGGAGAAATCTTTTGTGTAGAAATCTTTCGTAATCAATTATGAGACCTGAGTTTGAATGTTTGGAAGAGGCAAACATCACCAGTAAGGATATTGATGATATTCTTCTTGTTGGTGCCTTGGTTTAGGTACCTTCAATGCATGAATATGTGGAACTCTTCTTTGGGAATAATCCTTTAAAGAGCCCAAGAAGAGTGACCCCTGATGAAGCTGTTTGCGGTTGCAATTCAAAGTGCAAAATTTAGGTATGTATTTTTTAAAATATGCTCTTTTGTGTATTTATTTCATTATGGTTTTTTTAAGAGAACCATATGAGGGGCCCAGTTCTTAAGTCAAGGGAATTATCTACTGTTGTAGTTGCTGTAAATGATCAGATATTGATGCTACTTTTTGAATTAACTTTTTATCTCATGTTCTACTGTTGACTATATGAAGAATTGCAAAAGGTGTTGACTAGTTACTATTGGGGTTCTAAACATTCTAAAAATCATCGGGAGGGATGGGTTTTAGGTAGTTTGGTTGTTGTTATAAACCTGCATTAGAAAAACAAGGGTGAAGAATTTTGCAAAAGCCAAATTCCTTAATGGCAAGAGTTCTGAAGGATATTCCAATTCATGCAAGCAGTGTTCTGCTGCTTTACTTGTTAGTTGTTGTAAATGATCAAATATTGATGCTACTCTTGGATCAGATGCTTTATTTGATTCAATTTGGTGAAAATGTAGGTATTTTTTTAAGAAATTGATCGATGAATTATGTTTAAGTGACTGCTTTCAAAAGTAATATGCAATTGGTTTTTTTAACTTATATTATTAGTAATTTTTTAAGTGTATTAAGAGTAATTGCTTCGATATTTGTAATGGATCTTGCATTGCTTTGATATTTGTAGTAGATCTTTCTTATGAAAGAAAGAAGAATCTTGGCTATGTTTTTGGGTCATTTGAATCATGTTTTGAGGTATGTGCTCTAGCTTTCCACTGTTTCTCCAATATTTTTCCTTACATCCTCATAAGTCCAAATAAAGAAAAACAGATGGAAATCATGAAGTTTCTAGAAACCTATGCCCTTCAGTTTTTTACAATTTAAGCTCGTTTGTGGAATAGTTGTTCAATTGGCGAAGACTATACTTAGGAACATGATAAATTGTGCGTAGCTAGCATTTTTTCTCGAATGAAGTGGCAGTCTATTGTAATATGCTTTGTTTGCTTATGGAAAACTATATTAGAAGCAATATGTATAGCAACTAGATTATCACAAAATAATCTATGTGGCTCTGTTGTAGGAAAGTTTAAGTCCTTCAACAAGCTCTCAACCAAATAATTTCACTAGTCCTAGTAGACATAGCATGATACTTTGCTTTGCTACTAGACTTCGCAGCAATGTTTTGCTTCTTACTCTTCCATGTGACCAAATTGCCTCTAAAAAAAGTGCAATATCCTGTTGTAGATCGACAATCAATTGGACATCCTACCCAATCAGCATCTGTATAAGCAGAGATAGAAGTGTGCCTATTCTTGCAGATCCAAGTCCCTTTTCCTAGTGATTCTTTTAGATATCGCAATATTCTATTTACTGCATGAATTTGCTAACCAAGCATATAGTATAGGAAATATCTGGGTGTATAGGAAATATCTGGGTGAGTAGTTGTCAAGTAGATTAATCTACCAACCAATCTTTGATATTAAACAATATTAGGAAATGGTTCCCATTTATCATCAGGCTTAACTCTACTCTCTGTGGGTGTCTCTATTGGCTTCACCCTTAATTTTCCGCTGTTATATAATAAGTCTAGCACATACTTTGTTGATTGAGAAAATACCTTTGTTTGAGAAGCAACTTCTATCCCTAAAAAACACTTCAAAATGCCAAGATCCTTGATAGCAAACTTTTTGGGCAAAATTATATCGAGCTTTGATATTTCTTCATGGTCACTTCTTGTGAATACGATATTGCCAATGTAGACCAAAACTATTGTAATTCCAGATAAGCCCTTTTTGACAAATAATGATGAATCTACAGTACACCTTTGTATCTCATTCATTATAAGAACTGAACTCAACTTGGCATACCAGGCTCGTAGTGATTTTTTTAGCCTATGTAATGCCTTGTTTAATTTGTACACAAGGCCACGTTCTGATCCGTTTGGAACAAACTTCCTCTTCAAGCTCTCTGTGGAGTAAAGCAACTTTTAAATCCATCTAGTATAGTCTCCAGTCATTTACTGCAAGAGATATAAGCACTCGAAAAGTATTCATCTTTGCAACTGGAGCGAAGCTCTCATTATAATCTTCTGCATAAGTTTGAGTAAATCTTTTAGCAAACAATCTTGCTTTATATCTTTCAATGGTCCCATCACTTTTGTACTCTATTTTGTATATCCAACGACAGCCGACGATTTTCTTTCCATTTGGTAGCTTAACAACATTCCATGTCTTGTTCTCATCAAGAGCTTGTAGTTCTTCGTGCATTGCTCGTCTCCAAATGGACTTGGAATTGGCTTCTTTGACAGTTTTGGGCTCTTGATCACTAGATATTATTGCAAAAAAGGTCGAATGAGAAGAATTTAGCTTGTTATATGTCAAATAAGCCTGCATAGGATAAGAGACCACATGGTAAGCAAAAAAAATCATTCGTTTCCTCTAGTGGAGGAACCTATCTTTTTTATCTGTGTTGGAGCTATTGAGATTGAGGTACTACTATGTTATTTGTGGTGAACAAACGGGCTCTAGTAGTAGGTGCTGAACTTGTAGATTCTTCAGTTTGTTGACCATCGTTACTGAAATAAGGGCTTTGTTGAGCTTCATTATTTAAACGAGTGTTATCACTTGTAATTGTTGGTAGTGGAACCAAATTAGATAAGCACCCCTCCTCCCCCTGAGATCGAATTTTGCTATCATCTTGCGGTTGAAAAAACGATTCTAACTTAACAAATCTCACATCCTGGGAGATAATAAGCTTTTTAGCGGTCATATTATGGTAGATAAATACACAGCGAGCTGCTCAAGGATCCAATTTATCACGATGTTTAGCTTGTTGATGAACATAAGAAACTCGACTAGGAGACGATTGATCAAATATTTTGCGGTTAGAACACCATGTGACCAATTCTTCTTTGGAACATTCATTTGAAACATCAGAGCCCTTGCAGTTTCTAGAATATGTCTGTTTTTTCTTTCTACCATGCCATTCTGCTTTGGCGTACCTACACAACTAGTTTCCTGAATAATCCCATGGTTGCGAAGATATTAAAAAAAAAATGGACCCCTAGTATATTCAGTTCCATTATCAAACCTAAAAGATTTTATCTTGGCATCAAATTGATTAATCACCATGTTATGGAATTCTTTAACAACAGACATCACCTACGTCTTTGATTTCAAAAAATATAACAAATTAGCACGAGATTTATCATCAATAAACAAGGCAAACTATTTGTATCCATCATAAGAATCAATAGGAGCAGGACCTGATAAATCAGAATGAATCAGCTCAAATGACTTAGAAGACACAGATAAAGATTTATTAAAAGGTAAATGAGTTTGTTTTGAAAATCGCCAAACATCAGAAACACCAGAGTTAATAGAAATAGAAGGAAAAAGGCTTGATAAAGGATGTCCAAGTCGTTTGTGTAAGACATGGCCTTCTTTATTTTTTGCATGACAAGCTTTATCGGTTGTATTTAGCAAATACAGTCCATGTGAATAAACTCCCTCACCAATCGTCTTCTTCGTTTTTCGACCCTGAAATATAACTGATGATGGAGAAAAGATAACATCACAATTCAAAGAGTTAATGATTTTTCCAACGGATAAAAGTTGTACTAGAAATGAAGGAACAACAAGAACATTAGAGGTGGAATTTTAAGGAAAAAAATTATTTTTCCAGTTCCAGATACTGGAATAGTGGCTCCATTTGCAATATATACCACATGTTTATAGTTTAGGAATAAAGTCATGCACAAGACTAGGACTATTGGCCATGTGATCTGTAGCTCCTAAATCAACCATCCATGAATTTGTATTACAGAAAAAAGTAAGATAAGCTTGTGGGTTACCTGAAACATGAGTAGAAGTGAACTGACGAATTTCAGATGACATGGACTTCCTAATTTGTTGAAGGAGATGACCAAGCTTATTCATTGAGACTGAGGCATTTGTAATAGCAGCATGGTCCTTCTTATTTTTGTCTGAACCAGTCTTGAGTTATGGGTACAAATCCCAGCATCGATCTTCTGTATGACCATTTTTCTGTAATGGACACAGTGGTAACTTTTCCTTTTTCCTTTAGGGCATGTTTGGTAGTCTGCATAATATAGGATAAAAATACAATTTATATTAAGTTAATACTAAAATATGTTTGGCTCTAAAACTGTATTGCATTAGCTTATAAACTTAATGCGGTCAGATTCACATAAATCAAACCCGAAGGGAGGGTCGGGTTTATACCGCATCGTATTATAGAGGAAAAAAATTAAAATTAAGAAAATTTTGTAACATTTTCATGCCAGTCTTTCATGATGAACATCATATCACCCAATCCAACACCACCAAATCGACCTGCAAAATCATCGCTCGATGCCATCACCGACGCCTTCATAGCATCGTGCGACACCACAGCCACTGCTCCACCACCATTGGCCTACTCTGTGGAGAAGATCATATGAAGACGCCTTAATTGTGGAGAAGATGAAGACTGGAGAAGAAGAAGATAGAAGGAGAAAAAGAGGGGAGAAAAAAAGAAAGCAAATTGAAGAAGACAAAGAAAGAAGAAGAAAAGGAGGGGAAAAAACGAAAACGAATTGCAAAAGACGAAGAAAAGAGAAAAAAAGAAAAAAATGAATGAAGAAGAAAAAGATCTGGAGAAGACAAAGGGAGGAGAGACAGGAAGCAGATGGTACAAAAACATCATCCAAAGAGAAGAAAAATAAAAAAAAAAAAAAGGAAAGAGAGGAAAAAAAAAAAAAAGTAAATAAAAAAATTCATGTTTTTTTAATAAATAAACAAAAAGTTAATAAATATTGTTTTGTGAATATATAATTTAAATTAATGAAAAAATTAATACAATATAGTGCAACACTAAACCTAGTATAATTAAAAATTAATACAATTCAGTGTAACACTAAATATTATATAATATTATTATAATTTAATAGCATAATACAATACAAATATATTAAAATAATATAATATAATGTAATACAATATAATATGCCAAATATATCCTTATTGCGATTGTTATTCTTGTATTTCTCTTTTTTGTCATTTTTTTCAGCTACAAGTGCATGTAATTCTGGTTTTTCAGAAGCAACTTTCATCAGCATTTATAGTCTTCTTACGAGTAGTTTTTTTCTCGTTGGATAGTTTGATAATGATGCAACAAAGAATGGAAGAAGATAAAATTTTTTCCTTACCTAACAGTTTAAAGCCAGAATATGAAAATCTAAGAAGCAACATTCTCGGGGCCCCAAACAATGGAAAAAGTAGCAAGCTCTTTGGCGCCACGAGAATGTTGCTTCTTAGATTTTCATATTCGGGCTTTAAGCTATTAAGGAAAAAATTTAATCTTCTTCCATTCTTTGTTGCAACACTACAGGGTGAGCAGTAAAAGGACGATACATATTCAGTTCATCCCCTAATTTTTTAAGATAACCCAAATGCGCACTAAAAGTTTTGTCACCTTACTCAGCTATAGCAATTTCACATTTTAATTCAGAAAACACATGCACTATTATTGTTGCTACCATATAATCCAGATATAGAGACCCATAGTGAAAGTCTCTGCAATATGAGGCTCCATGGAATTGAGAAGACAATATCTAACAAGTTGGTCATTAGCAATCTAATCTCCATATTTTGGATCTTTAGAATCCGGACAAACAAAGTTACCATTAGTGTAACTTAATTTTCTTTTACTACCAAGAGACAAAGTAACAGCCCTTGATCAGGGAACATAATTCAAACCATTTAAAGCAACTGAAGAGAATTTTAAACTAAGATTTGGATTGCGTTAAGCCATTAGACCAACAGACAAGCTAAAAGAGGTTTAAGAAAAATTTACCTCAATTTGCCTGCGCTGATACCATACAGCAAAGTGTAATATGAAAGTAACAACAAAATGCTCAATAATTTACGTGCTTCAACTGCCAATGAGGCAACCTACATGCATAGGAGAAGAAGAGAGGATATGTTTCTTATTCATGCGTTAGAAAGATAATAACAATCCAGAATATAAAGCAATTACATGTATTAAGATTTAGAAAGTAGTAATGGCCTACTTCAACAAGAATGGAAGCTAGCAATCACTGCCAATCTTCCAATTACTCCATAATATTTGGCAAATCATTCACTGTTTGATTTCCTCTTCTCCACCAACACTTATGCATAAAGGCTCATAGAGAGAATTAAGAGTAATAATATAGCCACAAACTCTTGTACAAGTTTATTTTGTACAAATTGATATGGTATGATTTAATTGGTTGAATTAAATATCACTTGGTCCACATAATTTATTTTTATTATTTTATATTTTTTTTCAACTAATGAATTAATACCAAATCAGTTTGTACAAATTTAGCTTGTATAAGAGCTTGTGGTTGTATCATCAATCGAGAATTAATTATGAGATTAGTGGTTATGGTGATACTTTAACTGTTCATTGCTACTAAGAGTGTGGTTCACAACAGATGTTTCTAGAAATTTTCCAGTCAAGTAAATTTTTATTTGCATAAGTTGAGGATCTATGAATTGTATATATTTGTATCCGTTTCTGCATTGCCTAATGCAAGGTTCTATTCAGTTATGTGGGCTCATTTGAATTCTTTTGTGTGTCCCTGTAACTCTCAAGGAGGGATCTCGGTATCAGCTTAAGCTAACATTCAATATAATGCACAACATGGTTTCTGTCCTTAGTTACTCCAAAATAACCTTAGTGTAAAAGGCAAGAATCCAAGGTGCCAACACTTTTCCCTTCGCTTCTATGCTTTAGATCAATGTCTGTGACAGTAGTTGTACTTTAGATTGTGGAAAATTCTTAGTTTTGTGCTAAAACTTAGAAATGCATAGAATTAATTGATCATGAATATCTGGGCTACAGTGTTATTGAATCTAATCTAGTTGATGTGGCAGCACGCAATAGTTATGTCTTGCAACAGTTCGATTTGAAAACACAATTGAAATAACAATTTATTTTTATACATCCGTTCTGCTAAACAAAGGAAACTATTTTGATTTGGTTAGCTTAATTAACTTGACTAATTGAGAGAGATTCCTTCTTTACATGTGGCTGATTTGTAATCCCTTTGAATGTGGGATCATTATTTGTTTTCCTTTGATTTAGGATCGTAATTTGTGCTCTAATTCTACCATTTTATGGAGGATATTGATATTGTAGTGATAGCAGTCACAATCATTCACCAAAACACATATCTTCTGAAACCTCTGACCATACCATGTCTACATCTGCTGTTGATTACTCAGACCCTCTTTTCCTTCATGCTTCTGATCATCCTGGCATGATTCTTGTTTCAAAAGTCTTAGATTGAACCAATTATGCTATGTGGAAAAGATCTATGTTGGTGAGCTTCAACGCCAAAAACAAACTAGGATTCATTAAAGGAACTATTCAAAAACCAAATGAAAATTATCCAAAATATTCTTTATGGCAGCGCTGCAACGATATGTTGCTTTATTAGATCTTTAACTCTCTAAATGAAGAGCTTGCAAATAATGTACTCTATTTGGAGACACCCTCAGAGATTTAGACAGACCATAAAGAACATTTCTCTCAAAGTGATTTTTCCGATCATTATCAAACTCAGCAAATTATTGTTGAATTGAAACAAAATCAAGATTCAATTTTTTCTTACTTTACAAAGATGAAAATGTCGTGGGATGAGCTAATTACTTGCAGTCATTCAATCACATGCCCTTGTAAAGGACAAAAAGACTTGAAAGAATAAGAAGAAAACATTTCTCTGGGACTCTTCGTTATGGGATTGAATGAAACGTACTCGGCTTTGTGGGGACAACTCATGTTAATGCATCCTCTACCAACTGTCAAAAAGGCATTTTCTCTTCTCCATGAGGAATAAAAGCAGCGAGAACTTATTGAAGCCAAAGAAACTGTTCTTATTCATCCCGTGAATATCAAAACTCGTGATGATTCTGGAGAGTCACAGTCTAATGCTCAACAACAATCAGGCCACAAGGAACTAAGAAATATAAGTTATGTGCTTACTATGAGGGCATAACTGACACAGTTGATCGTTGTTACTACTTGAATAAATTCCCAGTTGGTTGTAAGCATCACAGAAAAGATGTTCAGCCTCCCAATCGAAGCAGGAAATCTGTTGCACATTGAACTAGTGCCGAGGCGAATCAAAACTTAGTAAAGACACGAATTGAACAGACTACCTAATTTACCTCTGAAGAGCTTGCCCAAATAAAAGCTTTCTTTAGAAATGGTAAAAAACTTGCTCGAGCAAGCTACATAGGTATCTCTGTACCTTTCTGCTTATCTTTTAATATGCAAAAGACATATTTGAATCACTGGATTATTGATAGCAGTGCAACAAACCACATGCCAACTTCAATACCTAATAACAATCCTTTGTCTTCTTAAGTAACCTTGCATAATGGTGCCCATTCTAAGAAAACTGGAATTGCATCAGCACTAATCTCAAATCACCTACATGTTAATCATGTAATATGTTCACCATCTTTTCATGTTAATTTACTTTCAGTAAGACAACCTTACTGCTGCCATGAATTATTCAATTTATTTTTTTTTCCAATTTTTGTATATTGCAGGATCTAGCTTCGAAGAAGGTGGTTGGCTTGGGGAAGCAGCTTAATGGCTTGTACTACTTTGTCCCTCGAGTGAAGTCTCCACCAACTTCCTTTTCAATCACCATCATGTTGATTCTACTACAAATATTAGTTGGCACAAGCGGTTAGGACATCCCTCCAAAGAACATTCACAAATTTTAAGTAATATTATTCCTTTATTTGTATTTGATTCTCAAGATTCTTGTGAAACTTGCCCTGCAGAAAAGCAAAGTCGCTTATCATTTTCTTAAGTTCTATTCAAACTATGCATTCAGTTGATCTTATTCATTATGATATTTGGGACCTTTTCGTTCTGTAACTCATACAGGGGACACATTATTTCCTAACTATAGTTGATATTATAATTGCTTCACTTGGATTTTTTTAATGAAATTTAAATCTGAAACGTAAAGATTAATCAACACATTTTTTTTCTTTTGTGAACACTAAGATTAATAGCCAAGTTAAATGTCTTCAAAGTGATAATGGCTCAGAATTTCTTTCTATGAAACCTTATTTATCCAATCTGAGTATTTTATTTCAAAGCTCGTGTCCATCTACACCTCAACAAAATTGTGTAGTTGGATGACAACACCAGAATCTTTTAAACATTGGCTGGGCTTTGAGAATTGATGCTAATCTTCCTTTAAAATTTTGGGGAGAGAATTTACTTACTACAGCCTATCTTATAAATTGTCTTCCCACACCTATGTTGCAATATAAATCACCACACGAATTATTATATAATAAGCCACCTAACTACACTCACTTAAGAGTTTCTGGATGCCTCTGTTATACAACAAATCTACAACCATCCAACAAATTTGATTCTCAAGATCGAAAATGCATCCTTGTTGGTTATCCTGTAGGCGAAAAAGCCTATCAGTTATATGATCTTAACACTTATCAATTCTTTTCTAGCTTTGATGTCATTTTTCATGAGTCTATTTTTCCTTTTCTTGGTACAGAAAATCATTAGATAATACTTTTTCCCAACTTGAGATATTAGATATTCCAATAATCCATCTCCACCTGAAACTCATCCGGTTCCTCCAGCATCCAAGATTAGCATTCCATCACCTATTCCTTCATTGTCCACGTTGTGGACAAGTTAGTGCAATGCCATCAATTGCAACTTTAAATTAGGCATCTTTGATAAGCCAGGTACTCGATATCCTCTAAGTAACCCTTTTTCCTATGATTCTCTGTCTTTTACTCACAAACATTATGTTAACACCATTTTAAGTGTCCTAAAACCAACCTCTTATACTTAAGCTATCTTAGATCCAAAACGACGAGAGGCTATGCAATGTGAACTTGATGCTTTCAATAAACAGAGGACATGGTCATTGGCCCCTTTACCTGTTGTTCATCGCTCTGTTGGCAACAAATGGGTTTATCGTATCAAATATAATTCTAATGGTATGATTGAACGTAACAAAGCCCGATTAATGGCTAAAGGAGTTTATCAAAAAGAAGGCTTTGGGTACACTGAAACATTTGCTCCTATAGCCAAATTGACCACTTTTGTTATTTAGTTGCTGTAGCCACTGCAAGACAATGAGCATTGTATCAAATAGATGTGACCAATGCCTTTCTTCATTGACATTTAGAGGAAGAAGTATATATGACTTCACCACTGGGACTTTGGCTACAAGGGGAGAAGCTTGTTTGTCGATTGTATAAGTCTCTTTATGGGCTTAAACAAGCTCCCTGCAATTGGTTTGCAAATTTTTCTCAGCAACTAAGAAAGTTGGCTCTATTCAACTACAATCGGATTACTTATTGTTTGTGAAGGCCAAAGGCTCATCTATAACTATGGTTCTTATTTATGTAGATGATACGGTGGTAACCGGAAATGATGCAGATGCTATACACAGTCTCAATCAACTTCTTCACCAGCAATTCTATATGAGAGATCTTGGCCTTCCTAAGCATTTTCTTAGGCTGGAAGTTGCAAGGTCTAAAGCAGGCATTGTTATCTCTCAACTAAAATATACCTTATAGATCATAGATGATGTTGATATTTGGGTGCTTAACTGAAAAACTTCCCTATAGAGATGAATTTGAAGCTCACAAATCATCAAGGTCATTTACTACATGATCCAACTCGCTACATGAGGTTAGTTGGCCGACTAATCTATCACACAATTATAAGGCCAGACATTACATACTTAGTTAATATCCTAAGCCAGTTTATACATGCTTCAAGAAAGCCTCATTAGGATGCTGCTCTTCGCATTGTTAAATGTTTAAAAGGCAGTCTTGGTTTAGGTTTGTTGTTCTCCTCAAGCAATCCCTTTAATTTAAAGGCTTATTGTAATGCTAATTGAGCAAATTGTCCTATAACAAGAAGATCAACCACAGCTATGTGTGTTCTCAGGGGGATTCATTGATTTCTTGGAAAGCAAAAAAGTAGAAAATAGTTTCAAGATCATCATCACAAGCTGAGTACAGGTCCGTGGCAGCAGCAACCGGTGAGCTAACTTGGCTTAGATTTTTACTTAATGATATGCACATTTCTATAGGACCAGCAAGGCTACCATGTGATAACCAAGAAGCTCTTCATATAGTAGCAAAATCCCACTACAAGAAAAATAGTTTTTTTTAACCAACATTACTAATTGCAAGAAAAATTTAGTTGAAAATATGATTATTTTCGATTGTAAAAACTAGTTTATCGCTAAAAGAATGAAGTGATGTTCCATATTTTCAATGGGAAAAAACAGTTAAAAATAACTTAATAATTAATCGCTAATACTTTTTTTTTGTGGGAAATTAATGACGCGAATACCATTTTCAATAATAAGAAGTGATTGTCGAAAGTGAAACAATATTTTCAATAGCTTTATTAAATTTGTTAGAAATACATGATTATTTATGACCACACTGTTTCACAATTGATAATAGAAATTTAATTTCGACCAAATAAGAAATTGGTTGAAAATAAGTAGTGAAATTTTGAAATGTTTGGCAGTGAGCATTGGTACAGAAGATTCAAATTTAGACCAAGTAAGAAAAGGTTTAACGCGAATTTAACCCAATGAACCCAAATTAGAGAGATTTATATAGAAGATCCAAATTTAGATGCTAAGAGATTTTTAAATTTGGTAAAAGAGGCAGAAAGTCCGTTATATCCTGGTTCCAATCCATCTCTAATATGTCTTTTATTGTAAAGTTGATGCATATTAAGTGTATTAATGGTTGGAGTGACTAGTCTTTTGACATGTTGCTAGAATTGTTGACTGATGAATTTCCTTTGTGTGAGAGTTAAAGCAACTGACTATTGTACAGAAAAAAGTGAAAGAGTTAGAGGCAAATCATTCTCATTCTCAACCTGTTGTGGATTCCGCTATAATGGTATAATGTTCTTTTCAATCTCAATTTTTTTTTTAAAATTACATAATTCATTATCCCTTAATTATTCTAAATATTCCTTTAATTTTTCTTTAAAGGATCCAACTGGAATTTTGAAGGCAAACGATGATGTTGCTGCAAATTCTAAAATCAATGGTGGTGCAAATTCTTAAAAATTGTATTAAACAGTTGAAACAAATATTGTTCCAATTGCCAATGATAATTAATAAAATAAATTTCAACTGCATAGTTATTTTCAATTGTCTATCCCTGATAAAAGTAGAGAGTTTCCAACAAAGATGTCATTGAAAATATTACTTTTCTGACTGCGAATACATTATTTATAATGAAATAATTCAATTGTAAATATTATTTATTTCAACTAATATGTAATATTTTCAATTGTAAAATCAATTAGAACAGTATGTTTTTCTAACTATAATTTAGTTTTTTTCATTGCTTTTGCTCCTCAAAATTAATGTATTTTTAATGGTCATATTTAATTGAAATTGCGATTATAAAAGTTACTGCAAGAGCCAATTGAAACTACTATTTTCGATGGCTCAAAGTGATCATAACAATTATTCATTAGTTGTGTATTCATATTATTTCTGATATTCATTTATCATTTTTCCATGACTAATGTCCCTCGAAAAAAGCATATTTACGATGGCCGGTCGGAAAAAAAGTATTTCTACCCCAGGTATTATCGACGGCTAGCGACTACCTTCAGCCGTTGAAAAAACACATTTGCAACGGCATTTAACTTGTCTTGACTGTATTCAATAATCACAAAAAATAGTTTTTCTTGTAGTATCCACTACATCACGAACGTGCCAAACACATAGATTTCACTGTCATATGGTAAAGGGAAAAAAACAAGATGATCACATCATCACCAAATTTATTCCACCTCGTTTGCGGTTGGCAGATATTTTTACAAAAGCCGTTGGAGGAAAAGTGTTTAAAAAGCTAACAACCAAGTTGAACATGCTGGTTGCTGGATATACATGCTCCAACTTAAGGGGAAGTGTTATGATTTGGTTAGCTTAACTTGACTAATTGAGAGAGATTCTTTCCTTACATGTAGCTGATTTGATATCCCTTTGAATATGGGATCATTATTTATTTTCCTTTGATTTAGGATTGTAATTTATGAATATTTGCTTCTTGTAAACTTGCATATAAATAGTCTCTAATTAAAATAGAGTTCTTTTCAAAACTTATTTTTCAGAAACAATAGCTAAAAAAAAACCAGTTACTTTTCTCTTTGTTATTGCCTTTGTATTATAATTATGGAAGAAGATCGGATTCCAAGTGGCCTTTGTTTTAATTCTTGTGCCACTGACGAAGGGCGAAGAAGAAGTTGCCTGTGAGTTAATATTTGTTATGGAAATTACATATTTTTAGACTTGTGTGTGCATTTGATCTTTTTTACTTTATTACTCGAAAATAGAGAAATATTTATGCTACTTGTTAGTTAGCTGCACTTAGGACTACAAAGCTATTCACGTTTTTATAAATTGCTTTATGTTTCAGTTGTCATTAAATTAAGTTTGTCCTAGTCTTTAGGAAGTTGTTAGTTTGTTCCACATGTATCAGCTCATAGCTTGATTCTCGATCAATTAGTTGTTCATTTTTATTATAAATTGCAAGCTTAATGCATAAAGTAATGTGAATTTCCAGTACTGCATTCTGCAATATCTTTCTTTGTTCTTCCTCGAAATTATTAATCCTCTGTTTTTATCTTTCAAAATTACACTACTTTTGCAATAAATTTAGAATTATAGAGCTTTAAACACAGAATCATCTGTTCCTCTCTTACTATTTTATTTGAGCATGTATAGTCAAATACCAAATATTCATGCTGTTTTTTGCAGTAAATTTAGATACAACTTTAGACACATTGATCTGATCCTTGTGAATGCATCTGAACCTTTTTTATTATATTCATGTTTTAATCAGGTAGTGAAAGCTGTAGACAAATTACATAGAGTGCCAGTTCTCACTATTGGAGTAAAATCCTGCCAAATTGGAATTTTCAGTTTAGTATAATACTCTTCATAAATTTGAATGTTTCAAAGGTTAGCATTTGGCGGTAGTCAAGACTAGTTCAGTTTTTGACAATCAATCTCAAAGGAAGTGGATAAGTCAAGACTATATCGAACTATTGGTGCATTGAAGTTACAAACGAGTCCTAGATTGAGTTGTTTCTGTAGAGTTCAATTGTTTGTTTGAATAACATTGTAGCTGTCGTAGTTTTGCACAGATAAATGAATATCTTAATATGAATACAATGAATTTAATGCTCCTAGCAATACTCCTAGAATTGTGGTTTGGTATGCGGTGGGTAAAATCATCATAATGCTTCTAGCAATTAGCACTATTCCTATTAATATTCATCACAACACTCATGGTAGTTACCCTATTACTAGTACTAATATTGAAGACGCTATCTTTCTTTGCCCATACCTGTAAGAGGAAAAAATAATTTGAGTACTTATGCATGGACTCAAACTCCTAAGTCGTGACATCAATTTTGTTGACGTAACAAGCCCATAATTAGTCCCGGGCCTTCCTTCCTCTTTTGTGCATTTCCTACCATGCATTATTTTATCTTGAGACGTTATAATCACTTCATTCAAAACTAATTTTTTCTTAACATTGTGGATGCTCTTCCATTTTTGTCATAATAAAATTATTATACTTTTTACCCCATAACTAAGTTTTGCCACAATTGTGCAATTATCTATTTTCACAGCATTAATTTTGTTTCCCTCGTTTACCTTTGACAACCACTTTTTGCAACTGTTGACAGCTAAATAGTGACTCTCAACAGAAACTCATTTACAGACGTCGAGTAGCGCCTATGCCTCTTGTTTTTTCTCTCCTGTTTTCTACCTTCAGACAATTTTTAGCTAGTTGACACCAACATATCACTTATTTTTGCATTGCCTTTCCCCCACTTGTACCTGTTGTTCACCGTACAATTCGGCATAATCAGCTTTTGACGTGTCTTATTTCTAACCTTTGGATTTTATTATTGATCGATCCAGATTTTGTTGCACTGCTAGTTAAAGCTTTCAGGATACTTTGCTCTTGTATAACAATAATTTTATCCGTGCTCAAAATTTTATTATCCACTTAATAAAAGATACTAGAAAGTGTAAAACTATTATTAATTAATTGAATTATTATTCAATTCAAATGCTGCTAGAAAGTTTTTCGATTAAAAATAAAGAATAAAATAAAATAAATTCAAATTAAACTATTTCTACAAGTAATCGCGGTTGCAATTAGTGTATGCAATAAACCTTCAAATTATTAAGCGGCTCTACTTGGTGAGTTTAGTCTCATTAGAGGTTATCAATTTCTTCAGTTTTCATCTTCATTACTACCAAATTGAATCCTCTGTACTCTCACAACGACTACATCATCAAAAACCTCATAATGATTATCACAAAAGCATTGTGCCATTATGCTCATTCTTAAAAACTTGTGCCGTTACGCTCATTTCCAAGTATTCATCATCATTTTATCTCTCATGTTCTTGTATTTAAAATTAAATTCTTAAAGACTATCTCTGTTTCTAAATCACTAGACGAAGGAGATAGAGTAAGTTGTTCTTGATAAGTATTACTTATTCCATAGCACTTCAATACCAAGGAATCTGAACTGCTTTTGTTATCCTAATAGATTTGATAGTGAATGCTTGTAAAGTTCAATTGTGGTGTCCAACTAGATTAAAACTTTTCTTTTTGTTTGTTATGTATATTGTTTCCTCATATTCTAGTATAAACACTATAATTTTTTCTTCTTGTGTCAAACTATTGCAAACATTGAGGAATTATGAAAATTTTCATAGATGACAACTTAAATATTCGAAGGTTCTCTTTTTTGAATTTTTGAAATCATTATTATTTATATTTTACAAACTCTTTCATTATTTTTTTATATCATTTGGTAATGAATATTTACTCGATCAGCCATGTTGATATTTTACTTTAATTTGGATTTTTTCAAGTTTTATGATGCCTAGCTAAATAAAAGACTTAGAGTTCCACTTTTATGCAATTTTGATGTATTTAATGTGATTGTCAGTAAATGAAAAATATAATCCTTTTATTTAACCAATGTTGGTACTTATGTTATTGGAATATAGATGGAAGGATGAGATTTCTGGGCAATGAATAACTTGCCTTTTTAGATAACTAACAAAAACAACTAATCAATTTTGTTGTATATGTTTCTATTGTTTATTTATTTATTTTTTTATTCATTGTGTTTGTTTGCAAGAAAAGGAAATGCTATCAACTGTTGTATAATAATTTGAAATTTCAACAAAATAAACTTTTCTTATAAATCCAAAAGCACTAGATAGTTGATACCTTGGGCAAAGCTCCTTAAAATGGATGTGCTTTGTCAGTATCCAGCAATTGAATTTTACAAATGTTGATTGTATAAATTCCAAAACTTGGAGACAGTCCAATTGTGAAAATATAAAACTTTCAGTAGCATAGTCTTCAGTTTTATTTATTAATATTTTACTTGTTTAGTTACATTGTTGGGTCCAGCTACCATGCAACTGTTGCACGGTACCCTCTATTTTGTCTTCTTGTGCTGTCACCGTTAGATTGAACGTAAGAGTAGATTCAATGTGATGATTGCTGTAGTTTGGTAATTAACGCTAAACTCCCTCTTGTATACTGAAATTCTAACAAATTAAATGTTTCAAAATTTTAACACATAAATTCAGAATGTTTCAAATTTGTAAATAATTTGAACAATTAAAAAATGGGTAGCTGTCTCAAGTTAAAAAATTCGACATAAAACTAAATATCAATATCTAACTCTCTATTTTTGGTTTTTTTTTTTAATTTAAAGAGTGAGATAAGTGATGATTTCACATTAAAATTCAATTAATAAATTAGTTGAAAAAATAAAATTAGCATGACATTATTAAAATAAAATATTAAATAAATAATTATAAAAACTATATATTTTATCTTCTTTCCTTATACTTTGATCGCCACTTTAAAATATATGCAAACTAGACTTTAAATAAAAAATAACTAGAATACAAATTAATTTCAAAGTTATTAGTTATTTGAAAATAACAAAACTTAAACTTTATCCATAGATTTAACCAATATGACATCAATCACTTATAGCTGATAGATTTGATTTGTTATTTTAATTTATTCAATTGCCACAGCCTCACAATTACCATCCAAATATTCAATTCAAATTACTGCATTTTGTCTTAATTATGACGTGAAAAATAATTGAGATAATTAATTAATTAATGATATTTTAATTTGAAAGGAGTTGCTGACTAATAATTGATTAATTATCTAAATGGAGAAAAAGGAAACAAAATATCTGAATATGGAGGAGAGGACAAGAGAATGAAAAAATAAAATTATCATAAATTTACAAATAAATTATAAATAAAAAAAAAATAGGGGGTCAAAAGATAAAAGACAAATTTGTGGCATTGTTATTACACCACAGTTTTGTCATACATTGTTTTATAGACTTACCATTATTTTTAGATATTATCAATTGTCTTTTTATAATTACATTTTATAAAAGAACGCTACAATTGACTACTCAAAAATGTCATTATATTTTTTTGTTACATTTTACATTAAAGTTGCAATATATTATAATTACAAAGTTTAATTTACAATAACACAGCACCTTTTTAGTTTTCCTAAAACCAGTATTTAATGATAAAACCTAAAAATAAATTTCTTTTATCCTCTTCCAACTATCCATGCCACCACAGTAATTAAATCCTAACATCTATGAATCATTAATTAGAATCGACATCAAATTGGGAGAACAATAAACTTTTTTAACTAGACGAAATTTGTATCTCCTTTCTTTCAATTTTTGTCCCCGTCAATTGAACTTTATATTCGATATAAAGTTTTTGTTTAGATTATCATTAATTTTTTTTTTAATTTTTAAGTTTCTGATCTCTTCCAAATTTAGGATTTTGTAGAATTGAAATGAATCTACTTTTGGCATTCTACATTGAGCTCATGTGTCAAAATCCGAAGCAAGTATGTACATGTTGAGCTCTTTTGGAATCACTTGAACACTCCAAAAAAATCAGCATCTTAAGTGCTATGTATGATATAGAATAATATAGCACTTTACATATGCTACAAATTTATGTTAATTTAAAAATAAAAAAATCAATATTTACTAGCAACCTATAAGTTACTTGTTATTTTTAATTAATTATTTAATTATCCATTATATCAAATGAATTATTGAGATTAAAACACTTAAATCTAAGGATCTACAATAATTATACTATTAATACTGTAAAAACACATAATAGAGAAATTATTTTTTTAAACATTGATATGTACATTTCACTAGAACTGTATTTTGACTCGATTTAAAATTTGTTCTCCGTGTCATGTGTGCATACTTTTTTAAATCTTTAACCTTAAACGTTTGACAAAAAAGACATCCTGACATGAATGTTAAAATCTACTTTTCAAAATTTGACTTGAATTTAAGGATCCAACAAGGCTCAAGGACTGAGGCTCGATTACATTTGAGCCCCGCCAAAAATCGTCACTTGATCCTTGACCTTTAAATTAAAAAACAAAATGCACTTAGAACAAACACACACATCACACGTGAAGTTTGCAACTCACAATTCACAAACCTAACATTAATATAAAGACTTAGAAGAAAGAGAGGCAGCAATAAACACCGTCAAGCACTAGCCAGGCCACCCACCACCACACACCGTGATGCCCACACCAACCTGGACACCCACCACGGTGCCACTTGCCATCCAGCCACCAAAGTAATCGGTAGCCACACACAGAGAAAAGAGAGAGGCTTGAACTGCATGACACCACTCCCATCAGTCGCCGTGGCTCCATGAATCCTGCAGCCATCAACTTTGGTAATTTACATTTTCTTCGCTTTCAAATTTCATCTAAGGAAAGGTTATAAATATTAATTATTTTTTCCATCAAGCTTATAACTTAGAATATTATATTACTTTAGTTGTTTATTTATTTATTTACTATTTCAGTTTTACTATGTAATTTTCCAACATGAATTTGCTCATTTAATAAGTTGATATTATTTTGTAATTGTAAAGTCAGTTAAATATTCAAGATTATTTCAATAGTTCATGCCTTGTATTTCAATAACTAAAGCTTTATTGTTACATACTTAATTTAGATCATAATGTCAAATTCAGAATTCTTTGTATTTACACTTAATACACTAAGATTGAATTCACATAAGAATGTTCAAGAGAATGAAGAGAATAAAAATGATGTCATGTGATAAAGAATCAAGAATAGAGTATTATTCTTAAAAAAATTCTAAAAAAAGTAAAAAAAAAAATGATTGAGCTAAGATAAAGCTTGAGTCTGATTTTAAGTTCAAACATTTGGACTTTTTAACGGCTAGGGCCGTTTATTTCAGTCATAAGGTTAGGCTAGGGCTTGGCCAATCCAAGCCTGACCTAGCCCATTGTCAAGCCTATTCATAACTCTTTCTCTTGAATATCTACCACTTCACAATAATTGCACTTAACCTTTGTTAGGGAAAATTCGATGGAATAAAAATCCAAGCAAAAGAAATACAACTTGATGAATCATATAGTGATGCTAGATGTGCTTTAAAATTGTCTCGTTAAGAATCTTTACCAATAAAAACCTAGTGAGGAAACCTGATCAAATGGAAAAAAGAGTACAGTACACATGTTTTCAGTTTAGCTGTAGAAGTTCTTCTTTTGTAAGATTGAGCTCCCTTTTATGGACGCTCCTTTGATGAGTGTTGGTTCTTTCCTTGATGATTAACTTGATAATCTATTCAAATGGTGCATGCTAATGCCATATACCATTTTTTGAAATGCTGAAGTGGGTAGACCTATAGTGAATATATCTGTAAAATTATTTGTGAAGCATATCTACTTGATATCAATCTTCTGATCCTACTGAAGCTCATAAGTAAAGAACTTCGGTGAAATATACTTTGTTTTGTCTCCTTTAATATATCCTCCTTTGAGTTGAATAATGCAAACAACAATATTTTTATATATTATTGTTGGGATGTCTGTATTTGAAGTTAATTTACAGGTGCTCTGAATGTGATGAATGAAAGACCACAAGCATATAAATTATGAATTTGCTTCATGCAGCAGAAGCATTTCAGAATGATTTGAGGATGTAGCTAGAAGAATGCACTTCCTGGATTTCTAAAAAGTTATTATGTGATTGTAAGTAAAAATATACTTTGTTTGTGAACGACTTTTATAAGGATCAAATAAATAACTTACATTAGCATAATCAACAAGATCTAGATTTTTCATAAGTTTATTAGAATGAAATAAACTGAAATCAATGGCCCATGAACATAGCGAAAAATATGCTTAACACTATTCCAATGTCATATAATTAGTTAAAGCTAAACCTAGCTAGTAGGTTTACTAAGAATGCCCGATCTAGTACATTTGGCCAAATATATCAAAGTACTAATGGCATTCAAATATAGTATTTTAGGATCGAATGTCTATTCATCATCCTCTTTATGAAGATGAAAAATGATATTTTTTAGTATTAAAAAACCGAACAACAATTGATGTATACAATGGATAAGCTTTATTTATATTGAAACATTTCAAAATCTTCATAGTATAATTTGATTGATGGATAAAGATAGCATTAGATTTGTGCTTGATTTGTAACCCTAGACAGTTTTTAGTTTTTCCTAAATCTTTCATTACAAACTCATTTCTTAAATAATTAGCAGCCTTTTGGAGATCTTTGGGAGTTCCAATTAAATTCATATCATCATCATAGACTACTACAATAACAAATCAAGATTCTGACTGCTTTATGAATACACAACTCAGAAGTTGGTGATACTCCTACAGTATTGCAAAATCAATCATTAACCTCTAAATTTGATCAAACAGCTTCACATATAGCTAGTTAAAATTTCTCAAATACTGCAGAGACATTCCCTGATGTGTCCCATCTCTTAACTATTGAATTACCAATATCTCCAAAAACTATCCCTTTTTTAGATAACACTTCTCAAACCCTGTAACACTCACCTTATGATCACTCGCTGCAAGTTGAGAAAAATCCTAATCTCGCACTTCAAACTAGCCAAGTCTCACAAATTGAACTTAAAACCTTCAAAACTGTGATTAAAAGTCCAGAATGGGTGTAAACTATGCAAAACGAAGTCCAAAAACTCCACAAAAATCGTACATGGACCTTAATCCCACAGCCAAGCAATAAAAATGTAATAGGATCAAAGTAGGTCTACCGTATAAAATATAAAGAGGATGGCAGTATTGACTGTTACAAAGTAGGATTGGTGGTGAAAGGATTTACTCAAATTTATGGCATTGACTTTGATGAGACATTCAGTCCTGTTGCTAAAGCCACTATCATTTGTCTAATTTTAACAACTATAGTTAGTTCGAATTGGGAAATACGACAACTACATGTTAGCAATGCCTTTTTACATGGAAAATTGAACGAAACATCATACATAGAAGCTTCTAAGATGTTGCTCACCCTTCATACGTCTGCAAGTTACAAAAGTCCTTTTATAGCTTTAAACAAGAACCTAGCGCTTAGTTTGAATGCCTTTCTAAGGCCTTCATTGATCTTGATTTTGTTGGCAACAAAGCTGACTCATCGTTATTTATTTTTTGTTGTAACTCAATATTGATTCTTATACTAATATATGTTGATGATTTTGTTATTGCAGGTAATAATAATGGCTAGATTCATTACATCATTTACACATCGAGTTCCAAGTTCACATTAAAAGGCCTTGGTAATTTGAAGTACTTCCTTGGCATTGAAATAAAGAAATATCCTAACAATATTTTTCTATCCCAAGCCAAGTACACATATGATCTCTTCACCAGGGCATGCATGCTTGAATGCTCTTCTATGAAGACTCCAATGGATGCATAATCTCAGCCTTTGCTAAATGATGCAGAACCAATTGATGCCACTCATTATCGTGCTCTTGTAGGCAGTTTACAGTGTCTTTCTTATACACAACTCGACATCACACAATCAGTCAATAAAGTCTACCAAAGCTTTCAAAGCCCTACCAAAACTGATTTAAGAATAGTTAAACGAATCCTTCGATATCTCAAAGGAAATATGATTATGGACTTTGGTATACTTCTCGAAGTGTTTTCTATCTTTTTGCTTTTTCTAACGCTGATTGGGTAGGTTGTTCAACTATTAGACAAAGTACAAATGGATATTGTGTCTATCTTGGTGGCAACTGCATTTCATGGAGTTCAAACAAACAACACACTATATCTCGATCCAACACCCTGAAGCGATGTATCGCTCTATGCCACAACTGCTGCAGAGCTCATTTAGATTTGACACATCTTACAAGAGATTGGTTTGCAATTACATAAAACACATATACTGCTTTACAAAAAACCAAGTTTTTAATGCACGAACAAAACATATAGAACTTGATGTGCATTTCGTTCGTGAGAAAGTTGTTCGAGGATTTCTTCAAACCTGTTACATTCCGAGACAACGATAAATTACTGACACCTTCACGAAACCTTTGGCTAAGCAATAGTTCATCTTCTTACATGGCAAACCCGGCGTGCATTTTATGACACTGCCATGTTTAAGAGGGGATGACATGATTCACGTTACAGGCAAGAATCTTGGTGCAAGCATAATAGACTCTCATCAACCCAAATTGCTGCAACATACAATGCATAAGTTTGAGACCAGTTTAGCATCTTCCACAAATTTAGGAAAAGGTTTCCATTAGCAAGATTATTGCAAACAAATGAGAAAGAATCTAGCCATAACATCAGCCTCAACGACTAACAGATTTTTAATCATTATTGTTTTAGGCTATAATGTAGAGATAATCCATTCCTTTTATATGTTCATTATGTGTATATAAATAGACCTGTACAAATCCTTTAAAAGAAAAGAAAGCAATTTAAGTTTTTAAATTCTTGTATCTCATTTTCTTTATGGTATTCACATATCCTTCCTTGATCAAGTTTTCATTAAGGTAATATATCATGCGTATCCAAATTGTTTCAATTCGTGAAAAGTTTTTGTAGCTTTATAGAACACAAGCTATGATGTGGTGACTGAAATGTTTTGGGCATTTAAAATCACTTAAGGACACACACACACACACACACACACACACACACACACACACACACATGCATACATGTAAATAAGCTATCATCACATCTATAAGATGCATATCAAGCCTCTTGGACACAATCAAATTAATTAAAAACTGTAACGTAGCTATACATATTACCCGTGAATCATCTTCCCATAATCAATACCAGGTTTCTATGAGAAATCTTGTGCAATGAATCTTGCTTTATATCTAATGATCTAGTTTTTTAAAACCAATAGGTGTTTTGTTTCGGCTACATATCTAAGAACATCACATTTGGCTAAAAAAGTCATTTTCATATGTACTGCTTCTTTCTATTTAAGCCAATTATGTCTCTGTCAACATGCTTCAATAGATTGTAGATCAATATCATCATTTATTAAATTAGTAGCTACTACAAACACAAAAATATTCTTGATGATTGTTTCTTTACGATTCCATACATTCTGTTTGTGAGCAAAATTTATAGACTTTTTTTCTTATGAGCTACACCAAAGGTGTTTGGCCTACATATAAGGTATTTGCCTCTTCAGGAGACAGAGTCATTATAGGGACATATGTCTCATCAAGAATCTTTTACTCTGAATGACCACTTTTCACTTACAACCTGATCAGTAACAATAACAGGATCGTGAGTTTTCTTTTTTCCTTTTTACGGAATGCTATCTTTTGAACAAGTGATCCACTATACTTTAGGTGTGTCATAAATAATTCATTAGTTGCCATTTTATTAGAAAGCTCAATAGGAAAGACTATCCACCCATGTATATTTGTAGCTGATATATATGGCTTAGTTACTTTAGACGCATATGTAAATGCATTTAACAAGCGATTTAAAATTTACGGTAAGTAAATTATTATTTGCACTTCATTTTCACTCTGAATGGTGCAGGAATCTAAATGAGACAATTTTGTCACTTGTCATGCAAGCTCACGCCCATCATTATGTGGTAGCTTTTTCTCTCTAAACAGAGGAAATTTTATCTCATTAAAATGACAATCTGTAAAATATTTGGTAAAAAAATTTTGGGAATATGCTCAACGTATATGATAATACATAGTGAGTCAAAACCATATAGATCTCCAGCCATTGTTAAGGACTTATTTGAGTGCACTGAACAGATGCAACAGGCATTTGCACAGCACAACCATAAGTTTGAAATACAATATATCAGATTGATGCCCTAGTACCAATTGCATGTCCCCATATAAAAGTAGGTAATTCAGTATGTGGTAATAAATTTCTTGCAATTACTATATTTAATCAATCACTGCAATTCAGTACACGAGATTTTAAGAGAAGATTAGCTAATGAGAATTCGATTGCGTTATGACACAAAAATTGTGCCATATCTCTAAACAGAGAATAGAGAGACTTATGTCAGAGGAAATTCTCGACCTTTAGATTTTACAGATTTTGATAATTGTGTTAACTGTATTAAGGGGAAACAAATCAATAAAAGGAGATTTGAAGCTAACAATACTTTGGATGTCTTAGAACTCATACAAATGGATATTTCTAGGCATTTCCCTACGACTAATTGGAATCGCCAACAATATTTTATGACATTTATTGACGATCTTTTTAGATATGGCTATATATATCCCCTCTATAGAAAGTCATAATTCTTAGATATGTTCAAAAATTTTAAAGCTGGAGTTAAGAACCAACTTGGCAAAAAAATTAACAATATTAGATCTGACCGTGGTGGTGAATACTATGGTAGATATAATAGCTCAGGTTAACAACATTTAGGACCGTTTACTAAATTTTTAGAGGGATGTAGTGTCGTCCTATAATACACTATGCGGCCCATCATAAATGTTGTTGCTAAAAGACGAAACATGAAGCTTAAGGACATGGTAAAGAATATGATTTATCATTCTACCTTGTCATAATCACTATAAGGAAAAACGCTTAAGATTGCAGCATATATCCTTAATAAAATTCTAACTAAAGCGACTACCAAAATCTCTTACAAGTTTTAGACTAACAAAGAACCTAGTCTAAAACATTTACATGTTTAGAAATGTTTAGTTGAAGCAAGGCCTTATAAGCCTAATCATAAGAAACTGGACTTAAGGACAGTGAGTTGCTATTTTATTGAATACTCTGAAAGATCTTTCTATTTTATTGAATACTCTGAAAGATCTTTCTATTTTATTGAATACTCTAAAAGATCTAAGGGTACAAGTTTTATGATTCCATGACTAAGTTGATTTTTGAGTCAGGAAATACTTAGTTCTTTAAGGATGTCGAGTTTATGGGGGGAGATATATTTAGGGATTTTATCTTTGAAGAGGAATATGTTCATATTCCCATAGGTGTTATTGGCATTGATCAAGGTTTAATTCCTGACTTTGTTCAAGACATAACAAATTAAGATAATGTTGGAGAACTCCTTGTACAAGAAGTTGTTCTAAAAGAACAAATTCTACCACATAAAAAACTTATGCCATTAAGGAGATCCACTAGAGAAAGAAAAAGTGCAGTGCCAGATGACTACATTATATTCCTCCAAGAACATGAAAGGTGGTTTGATCAATTTTTATCAAGCCATAGAAAGTTCTAATTCTCAGAAGCAGATCGATGCTACGAATGAGTAGATGAAGTCCAAGAAAGACAATGATGTATGAGATCTTGTCCCATTGCTAGAAGGCATGAAACGTATTAGTTGTAATTGGATATTTAAGACCAAGAAATATTTGAAAGGCAATATAGAAATGTAAAAGGCATATCTTGTCGCAAAGGGATTTATACAGAAAGAAGACATTGACTATAAAGAGATTTTCTCTCCAGTTTCTTCAGAAGACTCTTTCAGGATTATAATGGTATTGGTGGCACATTTTAATATTGAGTTACATCAGATGGATGTGAATACAACGTTTCTTGACGGTGACATTAATAAAACAATCTATATGGCACAGTTAGAAAACTTTGTGTTAGGAGACCCAAAATACGGTTTGCAAATTTAAAAAACCCATCTATGGGCTCGAGCAAGTATATCGATAATAGTATTTCAAGTTTCATCACGTGATCATCTTATTCGGTTTTGAAATGAATTTTATTGATGATTGCATGAACCATAAGTTCTATGGGAGTAAATATATTTTTCTAGTTCTGTATGTTGATGACATACTTGTTAGCAACAATATAAGCTTTTTGCACGATACCAAGAGATTTTCAGTTATGAATTTTGAGATGAAAGATTTTGGTGATGCCTTTTTTGTATTAAGCATAAGATACACCAGGATCGTTCTCGGGATATTCTTGGATTATCAAAAAAGAGCTAAATCAAAATAATTTTTAAGATATCGGCATGCATGATTGTAAATCAGGAGATACCCTTGTGGCTAAGGAAGACAAGTTTAGTCTCCATCAGTGCCTTAAGAATAATTTTGAAGAAAAGAAAATACAAAAGATTCCTTATACATCAGCAATAGGAAAATACAAAAGATTCCTTATATGCAACTGGATTTTGCATATGTTACTGGGATGTTGGGTAGGTATTTACGTAATCCAGAAGTAGACCATTGGAAAGTAATCAAATAGGTCTTGCGATATTTACAGATAATTAAATAATATATGCTTACATATCGGAAATAAGATCAGCTTGAGATTATTCAGTATACTGACTCCAATTTTGCTGGATACCAAGATAGTAGGAAATATACTTCGGGTTATATCTATCTACTAGCTGGGGGTATTATTTCATAGAAAAGTGCTAAACAGTCTTTTATAACCAAATAGGACTGCGCATAGTAGACGATATTAAAAAACCATTCATAAACTCCATAATTACGGATTCGCTTACTAAGGGATTGTCTCCCAAAATGTTTTATGATCATACTGCTCGTATGAGTGTCATTTCATTAAAGAAAATTCAGTTTTAGTAAGAGTTTATGATTTTAGATGCTCTTATAATAGATAGTTTTCAATTATTTTAGTTTATGGATATGTAAAGTTATTTTCTGCAAGAATAAAATTTTGGTTTATTCATATTCTGATTTTAGTATGGTTTGATTTCATTAAGGTTTAAGGTAGACTAGTTAGAAATAGGCATGTTTAGATCACATTGCATGAAATGTCCATGCTACGTATCCACATCATGATCTATTTCATTCAATTGTGTTGGCATAGTCACCATTGATAGGTCTTGCAACAAAGGCCGTTTTATAATTACAAGATTACACATATAGCCCAAGTGGAAGATTGTTGGATAATTAATCCAGCAATGTTGGATCCTTAATCCAATGTTAGGCTTATATGTGAATAATTATGTGTTGCAGACTGTCATATAAGTTAAGCCCAATTAAAAGTAATCTATTAAGGTTTACGGTAATATAAGCTTTAATGTATTTAATAAGGTGTAAGCTTTTAATGTGTAGATACTTAAATATAATTTATATTTCTATGATAGACTGAAATATGAATACTTAAAAATAAAAGGAAAAGTTGTCTTTATAAATAGTTATATTCCCCAGGTCACACGTTTCATTCTATTTTTTTGACATCCCATCATCAGAAAGAGAGCACAGAGAAGTTTAAAGGATTTTCGAAGAGAACGTGTTGGTCTAAAAAGCTAACCACACAACGCTAGAGGGTAATTAAATATTATATATTCAAGTATGCTTCTGCATATTTTGTTATTAATTCTTATTAATACAACATGGATATTCCTAAATTATGGGTAATGATTTTTACCAAAAGATTTAATATTTTAACAAATGGTTTATGTTTGCTTATATAGTTAGTAATTTTTTAAGTGTATTGGGAGTAGATTTGATATTTGTAAATGGATCTTTCTTATAAAAGAAAGAAAAGTCTTGCCTATGTTTTTGGATACTTCCAATCATGTTTTGAGGTATGTGTTCTGGCTTTCCATTGTTTTTCAAATTTTTTTTCTCTTGCATCGTCATAAGTCAAGATAAAAACAAAATAGATGAAAATTATAAAGTTTCGAGAAATCTATGCCCTTAAGTTTATTACAATTAAAACTTGTTTGTAGAATAGTTGTTCAATTGACGAAGACCACTGCACATACTTAAGAACATGATAAATGGTATCATAGGTAAGAAATAATGCCTGGCCAAAAAAGCCATCATTTTAATTTTTTGTTGGTACAAGAGAAATGAAGCTTTTAGGATATGTTGTTTCTTTTTATCACACTTAATTGTGTGTACACTACTAGATTTTGTTGCCATTCTCTTACATTTTGTATTTATGACATGTTTTTACTTAAGAGAGAAGATTTTTAAGTTTATGAAAAATAATTCTCAATTAGTTTATTTTATAAAAGAAAAATAATAAACTGACTTACTAAGGACATTGTGGATGATGCTATTGATGTGGAAAATCAAAGAGCAACGTCAGGAGCTGTTATAAGATATTTTAGTGGTAAGATTGTGGTGACAATTACAAAACACTCCAAATATCATGATAATGTGACATTTGCAGAAGCTGAAGCCATTGAGTGCAGAATGTAGATAACAAAGTAAGTACATTTATCATGTGTCATTTTTGAAACAAATTGCCAAGAGGTTGCAGATCTAGCCAACAACAGTAAAGGTAGCAGGACATAAATTTTCTGGAGAGTTTCTGACATTCAAGATATGAAGAAAAATTTTCAAAGTATTCACATACAACACACTAACTCCATCAATTAGGTTGCAAAGAATCTGTTTTATAGGATGGAGAATGTGTAGTTAGAAATTATGTGTTTATCTATCCTTTTGAATCAACAAAAACATGGTTTTTTCTATGAAAAAATTATATATATCAATTTCTTTATGGTAAGTACGTGTGGATTAAGTACATGGTTGGTATGGTTTATCTAATGATTATAAGTACTTATTTAATCCTATAAACTCTGATTAAAATTTTTGTTATTATTTAATTTTTTTTAGTAGAACTTTTGAAGATTAAATAAGCTATTTTTTATTAGTAAAAACTAAAATTTTAAGTTTTTTAGAGTAGAGGTTGAAAAACTTTTTAAATACTAAAATATTATCTACTTATTTGATTATCTTATTTTATACTTTTCATAACATAATTTTAAAAATTTATCTATTAAAGTAATTTTATAATTTTTAATAAAAATTCTTATTAACAACTAAACAACTAATTTTTTTAGTAAAAACTCTACCCGTAAAAGCTCTATTAACAAATGTTTTACTTAAAAAACTATATCAAACAGAGCTTTAATGTTTCAAGTTTGAATAATGTTAGTCTTACAAAAACAGTAATGCTAAAACATTCGCACAAATGTTTCGAATACATCTATTGTGTGTCATCATTTACTAAATTAGTGTAAGCTCGGATTAGTATAACTTTTTATATGGAGCTTATTTAAGCAAAATTTTTTTATTAATATAATTTTTATAAGTAGAGCTTTCACTAAAAAATTTTAATTATTTAGTTGTTAATGAAAAATTTTATTAAAATTTATAAAATTATTTTAATAGATAAGTTCTTAAAAAAATATACTATGAAATAAAACAGTCAAATAAGTAAAAAAATATTTTACTATTAAATAAATAAAAAATATTTTAACAGTTTAAATAAATATTTTTATTCTCTATTCTCAAAAACTTAAAATTTAAACTTTTATAAATTGATATAAAATAACTTATTTAATTATTAAAAATCCTATTAAAAAAAATAACAGTAAAATTTGAAAAAGAGCGGATGGAATACCAAACACATTGAATAAACTGTCTTTTTTTTTCGAAGGGGAATAAACTGTCTTACAAGCACTAATATCATCAGGTATTCACTAGTGAGAGCAAGTCATTCCACCGTACTCTACTTTTCGGTTTTCCCAATTTGCCGTGAACTTGCTATGTTTGTAAAATCCTAATGCATAATCCTCAAAATCAAAGCAGAAGGAGAAAACCAATCATTTCATTTCTTCAAAATCACTCGTCTTTTTCACCTAAACTTAAAATGATGCCCTCTAAAGCCCTAACTCCATCAGCACTCAAAAACTCTCTATTACTCTTCTCCTTCCTCTTAATCATTTACCTCTTTTTCTACTACCCCTCTCTCCACGCGCCGCCACGTCTCATCTCCTCACGCGCGGTCACCGCCACTCCCCTCACCCGCCGCCACCTCCTCTTCTCGATCGCATCCTCGTCCAGCTCCTGGGGCCGCCGCCGCTCCTACGTCCGCCTATGGTACTCCCCCAACTCGACTCGAGCTCTCACCTTCTTAGACCGCGCTGCAGATTCCTCTTCATCCGGCGACCCCACTTTGCCACGTGTCGTAATCTCAGCCGACACCTCCAAGTTCCCTTTCACTTTCCCCAAGGGCCTCCGCTCCGCCGTACGAGTAGCCCGCGTTGTCAAAGAGGCAGTTGACTTTACGGACGAGAAGGCGGGCGTTCGGTGGTTCGTTTTCGGGGACGACGACACCGTTTTCTTTGTGGACAATTTGGTGAAAACGCTGTCCAAGTATGATGATGATAGGTGGTTCTATGTCGGGAGCAATAGCGAGGGTTATGAGCAGAATGCAAAGCATTCGTTTGGTATGGCATTTGGTGGAGGTGGGTTTGCAATTAGCCATTCTCTCGCCAGGGTTTTAGCTAGGGTTTTGGATTCATGTTTGATGAGGTATGCCCATTTGTACGGCAGTGATGCGAGGGTTTTCTCTTGCTTGGTTGAGCTGGGTGTCGGTTTAACCCCTCAACCCGGCTTTCATCAGGTACTTTGTTAATTTTTGTGAAATACATATATAATTCAATTGTGATGTTGGAAAAATAGGAAGTACTGTACAAAGATCTGAAGTTAATGTCTGAGCTTTGTAGAATTGTGATATTGCTTGTGATGCCATTGTACAGTAAAACAGCCTGGTTGGCCTTTGTCTCTTAGAATAGATAAATGGTTGTATCAATGGGCATTTGTTGAAATAATACTCAATACTGAATCTTTTCAATGAAGAGTAAAATGAATCTATAGTTTGGCATTTTCTTGATTGCATTGTCACGTGGTTTTGTAGATACTGAACATAGGAGGAAATGAAGACTTGTATGCTATGTGCTATGAGGAGATTTGAGATGTTTCTATTGTCTGTTTCTTTTTGGTTTTTCCATCTGAATGGAACAATTAGTTTGTTGGGTAATTTTGATTATTGGCCAAGGAAGTTTTGCTTGTGTGAACATTTACCTTAGGGGTGATTACCATAGTGGAAGAGTTGGCTTTTTAACGTTGGATGTTGATTGGTTTCGACTTACATAACCAGATTTTGGTGTCATGCTATCATGTTTATGTTAGCACTGTTGTTTTTCGTCAGACAAAGTTTTGGCTTTTGTCAGTCACGTGGTTATCAAACTTCTGAGTTTATTTTATTTTGCCAGCTTGATATGCGAGGGGATGTGTTCGGAATGCTTTCTGCACATCCATTATCATCTTTGCTGTCTCTTCATCATTTGGATGCTATCGACCCAATCTTCCCTAATATGAATAGAACGCAAGCTCTGCAGCACCTTTTCAAAGCTGTGAATGTTGATCCAGCCAGAATTTTACAGCAAACAGTTTGTTATGACCAGTCAAGTCAACTAACTGTTTCTGTTGCATGGGGCTATGCAATTCAGGTGTATGAAGGCAATCAACTTCTTCCAGATCTCCTGTCATTGCAGAGAACCTTTACGTCATGGAGGAGAGGTTCAAATGTTGAGAGTCACTTTATGTTTAATTTGAGAGACTATCCTAGAGATCCATGTAAAAGACCTATCGTCTTCTTTTTGGAAAGTGTTTTATCTGATAACAACAGTGTGCAAAGCAACTATGTGAAGCATGTTGTTGGAAATTGTGCAAGAGCTGATGTAGTAAAGAAAATGGAAAAGATCAGTGTGTTTTCAGAGAAGCTAGAACTTGATGTTGAAGAGGTAGTAATGAATTGGTTCAATATTCTTGATTATAATTCAGAAGTTAACATTCTAAAATATTCTAAAGTCAACTGTCTGGTCATGCCTGTTTCATATTCTATTTTATTTTGACATCTTGCTGTCTTACAAATTTTGAATCTCTGCTGCAGATGAAATCTCCCCGTCGCCAGTGCTGTGACATTTTCCCCACTTATAATGAATCAATGAATATAAAAATTAGAAAATGTGGAGGCAATGAGCTGATTTCCATGCATTTCTAGCTCTGACAAATGGCTTCTGGTGGTATTAGACAAAACTTGTGGAACTTTAGTCATTCTTGATGTCATCCTTGGAACTGCGCTGCTGTGTAAATTATAAGGTAATATCTTACAGTTTGTTTAAAACATTTTTAGGTACATCAACTAATGATAGCAGTTAAAAAATAAATTGAAGGTCTGAAACCATTGACAATCTGTTTCATGGCCTGCAAATCGTTGGCTGCTTGTATCATTATTTTATTATGTGGCTGTTTGCACTTACCAAGGAGAAACTTCTTAGGAACTCTTAGGAAATGTTATTCATCAAATAGTGGAGAAGATTTTTGCTCTCGAGTTAAAGTATCATGCTTCTTGTCAAAATTTTTGTTCGTTGCTTTTTCTTGTCTGAATGAATCTCTTTTTGCATACTATATATTTGATGTAGGTCTATTACCTTTCTATTTGGTCTATTATGATGATGTTTTAGGAGTAACTTGGAAAATTTAACTGTCAAAATTTCAGTGATCTTGCTCATGTATCATTTTTGTTTTTGCTAAGTTTCACTACTGTGATTGCTGTTTTCATGGCAAGGCTTAAAATGAAATGTATGATTTGATTTGAATGATGGAAAATTGTTTCTAAACTCTAGGTCGTTGGCCCCCACCCCTTGTTTTGTTTTTGCAAATATCACTGCTGCAATTGCTGTATTATAATTCACTAGAATAAATTAACCTGATATTTCTGTTTGCTGTATCAAGGCTTAAGTGAAATATATGATTTATTTTGACTGATGAGATATTTTGTGTCCAAACTCTTGCTTTTGCCTCATTTACTTGTGAAAAGAAAAAAGATATCCATTTACTGGAAAAAGGAAAAAGATATCTTGAACTTCTATTGTTATGGAAAGTGAATATCTCTATTTGAAGATTGATATTATAATCTATTGGAAGGGTGAGAAAATTCTAATGGCTCTGAAAAGGTTTCCAATGGTTGGAATTCATTTTAGGAGAAAAAGTGGACTTAAGGATGATCTAAACGATGGGGTCAAGCAGACACCTGTGAATTTGAATTGCTTGCAGTCGTTCAGTCACACCCACTGACTGCAGTCATGGGTCAATGGTAAAATATTCCAACCGTTTTCAGCCAGGTAACTGCATTTGTGTGGAAGAAGAAGGCCGCAGATTGTGATGTGATGATCTGATTGGTTGCCTTTCAAGCATGGAATTGATGGAAGAAGAGTCAAAGAAAGGTCACACATGTTCAACTGGGACAGATACTGCCAAGTAATTTGAAATGTGAAAGATTTGATATTGGTGAAATGTGTTGGTATCTATTGGTTTTGTAGATGAACTAACTCTTGAAAAATGAAAAAGGGATCTGGTTGAGTATAAGACTTCATGTTGACTGATTTATTTGTAATCAATGTATCTTCTCGGCTAAAGCTGTAGTTTATTAAAGTATGATGATGATTCTTGGAGTTCGCTTTATGTTCATGTTTGTAGGTCAGTTCTATTCTTGGAAAGTGAAAGTTAGATCTGTCAAGACAATTTGGAGAACAACGTGGGGGTTAGAGCTGTCAAGACAATTTGGAGAACAATGTGGGGGTCCCTGGCAGTGGCATGTGTATGCTAATATTTTCTGTTAACATTTGCATTTGGTTTTGAACTATAAAGTGGTCTAATTTTGGAGTTTCTGTTATCTCCTCCATGCTTGAGGGATTATTAGGTGGAAGTCTTTAGTGCGTAAGAACTCTGTTTGGTAGGAAAACAGGTTGCCTGTTTGGTAGGAAAACACTTTTGCAAACGCATTATGCCTGTGAATCTTGTGGCCGACTCTAAAGGAAATAGATTAATCTCATTCGTAGAACTTCTCTAAGGTGTTAGAAATTTTTGGCCAAGATGGACTGCTTTTTAAACTTAAGAAAGAGCATAGGAACCTGTGTACACATGTAGACTTTTGACTACTTTTATACAGCATTTGCTTTTAGATATTGTAACACTTTTGCTTTTCCTACTTGCGGTTTTGGGGTATTTTGCTTTCCCAGAAATTTTGTTAAATTCTATCATGTGAAGTAAAACCTTTACCTTTAGATTATAACAACGATCATTATAATAAAACTACTAGTATCTTCCATAATCTTCATAAACTATTCAATCCTTTAATCTTTTTTCCAGTTAAACCCTTAATATCAAGTATAAAAAGTGTGCAAATTTCTTCCTTTTATCAAGGAAAGTATAACCCATGTGAAATAGCTGAAATTTGACTTCATTTTCCCAATCCGAAGGACAACATTGCACATGGATACGGGTCGTAGTAAGTGGCTTGTTGCAGCCATTCTAACTTTGAATACCAGTTTCAAACTCTAGCTGCCTGCCCGTTGAAAGGCATCACCGCTCCATTTTTTTATAAGTTATATTCAACGCATTTAATGGATCTACCGAAGCCCAAAGCCATATTAACAAAGACAAATTGCCGCAACTCTCTCCCATAAGAGTCAACACGCTAATGTCATGAGAGCCCATCTGGACGGCTCTGATTGGCCAAAGGTAAGACTCCATCCTATGCGAAAACACCCCCACAATTTTTATCCCACAGTTGGAGAAATAACAAACGTAAATGTGTCAAAAATTGTATGTTGCTTGCCTTCGCCTTTAATTGCGGTGGTAAAGGGTAGGTATATATAATCCAAACCAATCAACTCTCTTTAGTAGCTGAACGACTTAAACCTATTACACTTTCTATCAGAACCTAAAATATTGGCAATTAAAGATCCTGTCTAACCCTCTTTTTTTCCCCCTTTTTTTCCTTTTTTTGTTTTTTTCTCTCCTGAAACAAAATGAAGCTTCTTCAATCCATGTACAAAACACAATCTGTATCTCGGTTTATCAATCTCATCTTAATCTCTTCTTCTGTATGCATCATATATCTTCTCGTTTCAGTGTTTCTACTTGGCACTTCCAATCCTTCTCATGTGTTCTCCTCACAACATGACGTATATGCGCCACCAACCACTCTTGAGCACATCGTATTTGGGATCGCTTCAAACAAGAACTCTTGGCCAAAACGCAAAGATTACGTTAAGCTTTGGTGGAAACCACAACAAATGCGCGGATGTGTGTTTCTTGAAAGCCTGCCGACTGCTGATGCAGAGGCTAATAGTAATAACAGTAGCAGCTCTCTTCCACCGGTTTGCATCTCCGAGGACACTTCAAGATTTCGTTATACTTACAGAGGAGGCCTAAGGTCGGCAATTCGAGTGGCAAGGGTAGTTGTAGAGACTGTTGCTCTAAATCACTCTGATGTTAGATGGTATGTTTTTGGTGATGATGACACTGTTTTCTTTCCGGAGAATCTGGTGAAGACTCTTTCGAAATACGATCACGGCCTTTGGTATTACATCGGGTCTAATTCAGAGATTTATGAGCAGAACAGATACTTCAGTTTTGATATGGCTTTTGGTGGAGCAGGTTTCGCTCTTAGTTCTCCTCTGGCTAAAGTCTTGGCAAAGGTATTTGATTCTTGTATAGAACGGTACCCTCATCTTTATGGAAGCGATTCCAGAGTCTACTCTTGCTTGGCAGAACTTGGTGTTGGGCTAACGCGCGAGCCTGGTTTCCATCAGGTACCGATTTGTTGTTAACTTGTTAGTTTACAATTAATGTGCTTCTCAAAAACTCATAGCAATTGTGTTTCCAATTCTAAATTTTTCACTTTTTGGTATGTCAAAATCGACTAGTATGATGTTCGGGGAAATATATTTGGCCTGTTGACATCTCATCCAACAACACCATTGATATCAATCCATCACTTGGATCACATGGACCCAATTTTCCCCAATATGACAACAATCAAGGCGCTAGAACGATTGTTCGAAGCTGCAAACATTGATACAGGGAGACTTTTGCAACAAACAGTTTGCTACGACCGCTGGTTTTCATGGACTATTTCAGTATCATGGGGTTATGCTGTTCAGGTTTATGGCAAGCATATGCATTTGCCCGATATACTTCCTGTGCAAGAAACATTCAAGCAATGGAAAAAGGGAAAAGTGATGGCAGGGGCTTATAATTTTAACACAAGAGTCATTCATTCTGATCCATGCCAAAGACCCACAATTTTCTATTTGGATAGTGCATCTACTGGTAGGGATGGAATTAGGACCCATTACAAGAAATCGCACCAAAATTGCACAAACTACATGGGTTCTCCGCGGAAACTTCAAGAGATCAGAGTGCTGTCTCAGAAGCTACACCCTAACATCAAACAGGTATTGCTTCTAATAATCTGCTTGATTTTTCAGTGCCAAAGTAGTTAGAATTCAAATTGAAGTTATTGCTGTTTCATTGTTTGTGCTCAGTTAATGGCTCCTAGGAGGCACTGTTGTGATGTTTTGCCATCTTCAGCCGGCCAAGTGATGGAGATTGCCATTAGAGAATGTAAAGATGAAGAGCTAATCCACATGCATCCATAGGCATAGTCATGTTTAATTTTTCATTTAGGACAGCTGCTGACACTAATAGAATATCAAATTGACAATTGGAAAATGAAGCATTCGGCTGTGCAAATCAAGACGGGAAATGGGAAGACATGTCCTTTTATTAAAATATCAAGATACATACATAGTTGTACATTGTGGCCATCACAAATTCTTGTCGTCTCATGTGAAGGGTGACATATATAATTTTTATTTATTTTTTTAACTGTGTGGCTGGTGCGATATTTGACTTCTTTTAGACCATGGGAAGTGGGAATTAGAAAGTGGGAAAGTTGTTTCAAAAGCTGTAGCTGAAGCCAAGTGTCTCATTGACCATTTCCAATAATGGAGAAGACGGGAGAAAATCTTAGGAAAGATCTTAGAAAAGGCGAATCGTGGGAGAAGGGAAAATGACAATTATAGTCCATTAAAGATGATTCAATGATGGGCGGTTCATGCGTATAATAAATAAGCTTGAGAAAAAATCTCCCCCGTTTGAATTTTTTCTTTTCTTGTAACCTTTTATCTGTATCTATTGAGTTGCACGAATAGTTCTATTCAAGATACCATCGCTAAAGCAGAAATCTAAAGGCTAATTAATACCCATCCTTTTTGAACTGAACATTTAATGTGTTTAGTTGCTTTTCGCTTGAAGTAATTGCACACAATGGGCATGCTATTTCTACTGCTTTCATTATTTTCTACGTCAATCGACTCAATCTACTTTAGAGTACCCAACGCACATGCTGTCATAATCATTGTGTTTGCAATGGAGGATTGTACTTGTCAGCCCGCCACGCAGAACCGATACAATGGGTGTACTAAGAATTCTGGAAAGTGGCTTTAGTATATCTGTTTTTGAGTCCATTGTTTTTACAGGATTTGCTGGCCAGCAGCAAGGCAAATTCATATTGGGTTGAGCTTTCGACACCCTTAAATAATCTTTATAACAACCAGTTCCAAATGATACCCCATTTGAATAATTTAAAAGTCATTACAAATCTAACAACACTACAGTTATTCCAAACTGCGCTTACAAATACATTTCTCCATTTTACTTTATTTTTCTCAATAAACCCTGAAACTATTCAAAATTACTAATATTGTATTTACTTACCGGATTTAGAAATCAAAATACAAAATAAGAATTATTGATAGCGTTTACTTCGCAAAATAAAGTCATGAAATCGGAATTAAAATCATGGAGCCCATCACAATATAAAAATGAAAAATAGGAGACTCATTCTGAGGGGGGTTGGGAATGAGTCTCTCATTCCTAAAATTGGCTATTTTGCCTTCTCCAAACTAAAAAATGTCTACTTTGTCCTCCTTTATAATTAATTAATATATTTATTATAAATAATTAATATATTAATGTATTATTAACAATAATTATTAATAATTATGGTTTTTGAATAAATAATCACAATAATTAATATATTATTCTTATTATTATTAATTAATTAATATACTATTTAATAATGATTAATATTATTATAATTAATTCATATATTATTATCTACTAATTAATATAATTATTACTATTAATTAATATCTTAATATATTATTAACAATAATATATTACTAATTATATTTCTCAAATATAATTTGAAAAAAAGAAATTTTATTATTATTATGGCATTCAGTTGTTGTTGTTGTTATTAATTTATTAATTATTATTATTATTATTATTATGATAATTAACAAAGGGTATTTTAATAAATTATTAATTATATTATTTTTGTTAATAATAATAATAATAATAATAATATAGTCATAAATTCAAAATAATAGATTGTGGGACTAATTTAAAAGTGTGGTGTTTTCTTTTGACTATACTATGGATCTCTTTTCCTCTTCTCAACTTCTTTCAAAAGCTGCATGTTGATTTACAATTTTTAAGCTCCTGAATACTTTTGCTTTACGTATCGAACTTCTCAAACGGAACGATACTGTGTATTCTATTTTTTCAACATGAACGCATGGCATTCTGGTTTATATTCCATAAAAGCATGGTGTTCTAATTTTTGTTCCTAATTAGTGCTTGTAGTATTGATGGTTTCGCTGGTTTTGAGTTTTGAATATTAATGACAAACATTTGACCAATGAAAAGCTAAGTTCTATACCATACTAGCAACAAATACATGTGTGTAATCCACGGATTCTAATTTATTGCTAGCAACTATAAGTTGAGTAGAACTTTCATCCTTCTTGCACGATTACCACAAAATTAATATCAGTTAATTGTAGAACTCATGAATGAAATATAACTTCTTAGGTTTGTTTAATAAGTAGTAAACAAAGATAATGACATTGTTTATTGTATGTTCGTGGATCAAATTTAATAAGTTCAGTAAATATCGAATGAATTCAATATATCTAGTCGTATCTTGTTTCATTGTTTCTTTCTCCATCACTCAAAATCTCTCTTCTAGATTTATCATAGAAAAAATTTTAAAATGTGATTAAAATATTTGACAAATAAAAAAATAAATGATTGTAAAAAGTTCATGACAAAATCAAACCATTTTGTTTTTGGAGAATATGAATTGTTATGGGGCGTAAAAAGATTTTAATAGTCCTTCAAAAAAAAAATTATTAAAAATGTGTGTACCCTTAATTAGCAAGTTTTTTGTTTTTTATTCCAATAAGTATAGATGGCAAAATGTAGGTTTTGATTGAGCTTTTTCAAACCCATTAGAGTAGAAGTGTAAGGGCTTGGGCTAATTGGAATCCACTGCAAGCTTAGGTTGGGTTTGGACTTTCACTTATTTTTTTTAAATTTTTTAAAATTATTTGTAAACTTAAAATGAATTAATAATAATCAAATTGTTATATTCAATAATGAAATAAAGAAAATAAATATTTCAAAATAAAGAAAAAAAATTTTAAAATAAAAAATGAAGCAAATAAAAGTTTATAAATTTAAATTTTTAATACTAAATTCTCTAATTCAAGCACCTTTTTAATTAATTAACAGTTAAATAAGAATTTAATATTATAATTTTAAATTTTTTATTCATTATTGATATATGAATTATGAATTTTTCTTCTTTTTATTTTTCTATTATTTTTTAATTTTTAATTTATTATTTTAATTTATACATTTATTTTATTTTTTAAATAAAGGACTTGGGCTCTGCTCAAGTATTTTTGCTTAAATCCTTATTCAGACCCTCGCCAAAGCCTGTGTCAATGGACCACTTGATCGGATTTTTTTACCATCTGTAAGGGTAAAACCATAAATATAGCAAATTGGGTGTTGTGAGGACATTTGAGTGGCATCGAAAGCTCAACTCATTGATATTAGGCTTCTGAAAAAGACGGCTCATTCATTCACGACTTCCAGTCGCCCACTCGCTTCAATCCTTTTGTGTTTTCAACGTTGGAAGTATACCAATGCCATTGACATTGTAACTGGGCGTGAGGGCATCCATGATCCATCGTTTGAAGAATTAAAATGTGAAAACAAACTAATTAACAAATATACGAGTAATAAATCTGTTAAAAAAATCGATTAATGAAAATTACACAAAACACATTTAGTGTAAAACCTCTCCACTGTCGTATATTAAGACTAATTATTTTTATTTTTATATGAATATTATAACTTAATAAAGGTGTATTTATAAAAACATTAGTTTGACTTAGTTATGTTTAATCTAAGTGACAATATTGATATAGATAAGTATGCACTACATTAATATTATACGATTGAAAATATGTAAAATTATCTTTAAAGTCATAACATTTATATTTTTTTTAATATTTTCTCTCAATATACTTACTATAAATATTATACAATTATTTAGTAACAATTTTAAAGAATATATTATTATCTCAAATAATTTTTAAAAAATTTATTTTATTTTAAACCTTTAATATAATATAATATATATTTTTTAAAATATATAGATAATTATTATTATTATGTAAAGGTAAGTTTTTTAAGATGAGATCTAAAAAAAATATAATTTATTATAATATAAAATTTATTCTTAGTTATAACTCGTTCCTATTGACACAACAAATTTTGATACCTATATAAACATTATTCTCTGATAGAATACTGAGGAAAGGTTTTTACTATATAATGTTAAGAATTTAAATTAATTTGATGAATGTTTTCTTTTATACGTGTCTTTATAAGATTTTATTACCCTACGTGGTCGCAGCTTTTCGCATGGATGGGATCAGACGCTCAATGCAAATAACAAAAAAATAATGATAACAATAACAAGATCCTTTTTATTATTATTATTATTATTTAAACCGAAAAAAATATATCAAGGATTATTATAAAAATTTTTAAAGATTTTTTATTTTTTAAATTTAATCGTCTTATTAGGTTTCAAAATTGTCTTTGATGCAGTGGACTTTTCTGCATTGAAGAGAGAGTTCAGGTCAATGCAGAGAAGTTCACGTCATTGAGGAGAACTTCAGAGCACAAATTATTTGGCTTCCAAAGCATTACCAGAACTCGATCGGAGTGTCTCAATCAACTACCGGTCATTTCAAGGCAATGATTCGCGGGCGACGACGTCGTTCTCGGTTCACAGCAGATACTGGAGACTCTATTTTTTGGTATAAAATTTCATCTATTTATGAAATTATTTATGAAATTCTTGCATGTTTGGACATGTTTGCGCTCAACTCAAACAAGAATGCTATGCTTACAAATTTCAGATACAAAGTTATGTATTTAGTATATTTTTATAAACTGACATGTGCTAAAGTGATTGATGAGACGAACGTGTGTGTATGCGACATCAGTTGAGATACAGACCTTTGTATAACAAGTATGCTTGATATAAGTTTATATCTCATGAATTTTTGCTTATATCTCATGAAGTTTTGCTCCATCTTTATAAACAGTTGTAGTTTTGTGATCCCGTAGTTCTATTTCAAACTTATAAACATTTAGATGTTTGAAATAATAAAACCTTGGGGAAATTGATGCGACCGGTTTTTAATTTGATTTTGTCTATTAAACAGCCGGCTTATTGTATTAACCTGTCTGTATCAAAGGATGGTATATTCCTGAGTAAATTACTGGGCTATTTTGCTAAAGTCTTTGGTCTTGACTATAAAAATGGTTGCTTGTTTCACTAAAATGAAGACTATTTCGTAATGGTGGTCAATTGTCTAGGGTTGCCTTCAGATTTAGATCAGGTCTACATCATTCGGATTTTGCAGTTGGATTTATATACATGTCGAAAGTATCTAAGATTTATTAATCAAATTAAAGTTTGAGAGAGTCAGTATGATTGTAAGTCCATAATTCTTGTCCTTCTTCTCAGGACTTGCCTTATTGAAATGTAGATGAAATGAATGAAATTATACTTTCATATTCTTGCCTCAGCTTTGTCTTTGTTCATTGAAATTCATCTTGTTCACATTATCTGACACATTTATTTCTATGAAATTTTAACACGTATCAAAAGTTTATTGAATGATGGATTTTGTTATTTTATCTGAATACTTGCTTTAGTCTTCTTCTCTAAGCTTTGGCATTAGACCCTTTTTCCTCTGCTTCCAGGGCCTGTCTATTGAATTACACAATGCAATTTTTTCCACTAACAGCTCTTCAAGCATTCCTTTTTTCATGTCTTTATCATTTGAACTATATTGCTGAAGCCCAGCAGGGCCAAGACGTGTCAAGATTCTACAATTGCAATTTTGCAAATAATTTCACTTCTGGAAGTGCTTATTCGCAAAATTTGAACCTCACCCTCAGTTCATTGGCTGCTAATGCTTCGGTAACAGGCTTCTACAACACTACCGTAGGCCAGAACCCTGGTGCAGTTTATGGACTAGTACAGTGCAGAGGTGATCTCTCTAAGGAAGATTGCCAAACTTGTGCAAATACTGCATCTAAAGAGATCACCCAACTATGTCGCAATCAGAAGGAAGCATTTGTCGGCTATGAATTTTGTTCATTGCGGCATTCAGACCAGCGCTTCTTCTCAACTGTTGCTACAAATCCAATATTCATGTATTACAATGTAAATAATGCTACAGAACCTGTTCTCCTTAACCGGCAGTTGGGAAATTTGGTTAGAGCATTATCTTCCAGTGCTGCATCTAGTCCTTCAAAGTTTGCTACTGGGAGCATCAATTATACAGACTTTGTTGATATACATTCTATGCTGCAGTGCACCAGAGACTTGGCAGAAAATAGCTGCATCAGTTGCCTTCAAGATATCATCAGGCTTATTCCACAGTGCTGTAATGGGAAACAAGGTGGTCGGGTCATATCTATGAGTTGCAACCTCCGTTTTGAAATATATCCATTCTTTCTGCTGTCACCGCCACCACCCCCTTCTGAAGCCGTGTCTCCTCCATCAACTACTAGACTGCTTCAGCCCAGCCCTGAAGGTAATATATGGTTCTGTTAATTTGAATGTCTTTTATTTCAATCTAGTTTAGTTTGTTTCCTTTATCCTAATTCCAAAATCAAGATTGTAATATGACAGACAGTTGTCTGAGAAACCGGAAATGGATGATGTTATTTGTAAGGAAACTTGAACTAATGGTATTATGATTATACCCTGTTTATGCAGGGAAGAAAAGCACTTCACACATTGTTCTTATTGTGGTCATACCTGTAGCTGTTGCACTGGTAGCGGCAGCATTAATGGTCTGTGGTTGCTTCTTTTGGAGGAAGGGCAAGAAAAAAAGAGTTGGTAATCACCTTATTTTATTGTAATACCGTCAATCTTTGAGTTTGAAGATTTTTAAAGTTTCTATAAATGTTCTAGCAGTAAGATTTAGTGATGTTTATGAGAACTGATATAACTGTCAAAATAGATGATATTACATTGGCACACTTTCGACATTCACTGCTCAAAAGGCATTTTACTTATCGCAAACCTCTTACAAGGCTTTGGAGGAGGATTGATCTCTAGATATTTCGCTTCATTACATGAGATCTAATAAACTCTTATCCATTTTGGATATGCTCAAAAGCTTTTGATATTAAGCAATCTCAGATGATTTTCTGTTGGCATGCAGATATTGCTTGGGAGGAAGAAGATAAGGGCATGGAATCACTTTTGATTGGACTAGACACACTTAAAGTTGCAACAAGAAATTTTTCTGATGAAAATAAACTTGGAGAAGGTGGCTTTGGTCCAGTTTACAAGGTATTTTGTTCTTGAGGATATTATGCATGCTATGTTATACTACACTGTAGTTCTTGAGTAACCCACATCTGCATACACCTGCAGGGAAAACTGTTGGACGGGCATGAAATAGCTGTGAAAAGGCTGTCAAGCAGTTCAGGGCAAGGTCTAAAAGAGCTGAAAACAGAAGTAATTTTGGTTGCCAAACTGTTGCATCGGAACCTGGTAAGGCTGTTGGGCTTCTGCCTAGAGGAGAAAGAGAAGCTACTTGTCTATGAATACCTTCCCAATGGGAGCTTGGACAAAATTTTATTTGGTACTAACAATTCACCTTTTGTTAATTTTTTCAGCTAACCAATTTCACTTCATAATTTATGTCAGAAATAGTTTCCTTGATTGCTTTAGTGAATATTGACGAACAACAATTTGAAATGTTGGATGGGGTAGATAAAAGCAGACGTTTCAGCCTGGAATGGGAAGGAAGATATAAAATCATTGTTGGGATTGCACGAGGACTACTTTACTTGCATGAAGATTCCCAGCTCAGAATCATTCATCGAGACTTGAAAGCCAGCAATATCCTGTTAGATGAATCCATGAATCCCAAAATTTCTGATTTTGGTTTGGCGAGACTATTTGGTGAAAGCCAGACTCAAGGAAACACAAATAGGATTGCTGGGACGTAGTAAGTCCACATTTTGCACACTAAGATTAATTTGAAGCAGTTAACCTAAGCGGGAGATATTCACTTTCTGATTACTTACTTTTGACTATGTCTATGTGCACATTAGTCTATATAACTAATCTCATAGACCATTATCTGTTTGTTGATGAAATGAAGTGGGTACATGGCACCAGAATATGCCAAGAATGGGCATTTTTCAACTAAATCCGATGTCTATAGCTATGGTGTTCTGATTTTGGAAATTGTAACTGGTCAGAAGAATTCTAGTTTCCACACAATAAATCTTGCAAGTTATGTAAGTGTTCTGTGTCAGATTACATTCTCTTCGGTTTACAAAATATGATTAATAAACTGTGATTGATTTGGTTCAAATTGTCACAGGCATGGCAACATTGGATGAATAGAACGGCGCTGGAGCTGTTGGATCCAGCGTTGGGCGACCAATGGCCAAAATATGAAGTTTTGAAGTGCATTCACATTGGACTACTATGTGTTCAAGAAGCTGCTGCAGATAGACCTTCTATGTCAGATATTGTGACGATGCTTAGTAGCTACTCTATAACCTCTCCAGAACCTTCAAAACCAGCATTTTTTCCCTCAAGGGAAAGTTTGGGATCAGATCCTGAGGAAAGAGGAAATACGTCTCAATCTGACAAATCCAATATGTTGCCATTACAGCAATCTGTAAATGAGGTTACAATCAGTGAATTAGATCCTCGGTAGCTGAGTAGATATCTCTTCTAGGTAGCTAATATGTATCTTCTTACACACCAGTGCATTTAAATCATACCATGTCACTTATGAAGAAGAACATGTACAATTTCTGATTAAAAGACTTGATACAATAAAGTGTCATATTCAGTGAGTTGTAAAATGGCTGGCAAGTTGTATTTGTGAAATGTTCATAAAGTCTTGTAGTATTTGTATTCGATAAACAATTGTTTTGAGCCTTGATTTGTTTTATGTATCTCTAGACACATTTTCTTATTTAGCTTTTATTTGAGACTTATTAGTTTAAATGAATAAATTAATGCGTAAAGAATTCTATTGAACAACAGTATTACAATGCCACTGTGAACATGCAAATGCGCATAAGGGGCTAGCTAGTCCTAGGAAGAACTATAAACAAAAATATGCATAGGTTTCTGAGGAACTCTATTTGTCTCTATATGTAATTAGGGATAATGATATCCCTAATCCCATGAGCTAATAATTAATTAATACTCCAATAATATTCAAGCTTTGACAAATGGGTAAATTTCATAATTTATAATGCAACTTCCGGTGATGACCCTCCCCCCTTGTTTTCCATCACAGCAACTTGGAAGATCACCGATTATGCGATCAAGGCAGATCTTGCAATCATTGTAAGAGAGATCTCTTGTGCATTGCGCCAAACCGTAGATCTTCTTGTTTGATTCTTCATTAAGCTCCAATTCTCCTGCAGCATACAATTTAGGGTTGCCAGAAGCTTCATTGGCCAGTCGGCTCAACAACTCCTTGCTCTTTCGATTAAATGTCACTGGGTTGCTCACATTGTTGACGTTCCACATGAAGTACTTGGTTCCATTATCGATTTGGCCGAAGAAATTGTCATTTGAGTACTTAAACATACAGTTGTCGTAGAATATATTTGCACTTTTGCTATATGGGCAGCTCTTGCGAATGGTACTGACTGCATCCGCGACACATGTTTTACAATCCGAGGCTGAAACATCACCTCTGCAAAGTGCAAGTCCATTTGCTTGGCTAGGGTTTTGACCCAAGGAAGCAATACCGAAACCTTTGGTAGGAGCTTGGTGGTAGAGATATCCCACAAGTGTGTTCAAGTTCCTTTGGTACGGGCCATTGGCAGTGAAGTTTTCATTTGAACAAGAATGGAAGAGGGGGTCAACGTTGGCCCCAAGAGCCGCAGTTTGGAGAAGTAGAACAAAGGTTAGGAAATTGAAAGCAGAGGAAACTCCTGGGGAAAACATTGCAATGCTTAAATTAACTTTAAAATGTGGAAGTGTACGAGGACGACGATGATTGATGGATTTGAGCTTGGGACAAGAAGCTAGCTAGTATGTATTTATATAGTAAAAAATGTCATGGAACGCGGTAGAAAGATTCAAGAAATTGACCTTTTCTTGTAATAAGATATTGTAGATATTGTTTGATCACAGGAAAATTTCAAATGTGACGGGATGTTGAGAATTTCAATTAGTGGGTAATTGGTAACCTAAAACGGCACGCGGTAGTGTAATTTATCATGAAAAAAGATAATTTATTACCTAGTTAATTAATATAAAAGATGTGGGCAATGTCGAAACTATACATGAGGTTTAAAGACAATGTGAGGTGCACATGCACAAGTACTGGATAATTGTGTGTCTAGCTAAGGAGATTATTTATTAATGTCGAGCCTTCTGAGGCATTTTATTAGTATTTTCTTATGTGCCCACATGGTAAGACAAAAACTAATTAATTCATATTCTAATAGTAAAATAGAAAAAGAAAAATGGAACTCATATTTATTCTAGCAAATCAAACTCACTAAGTACTTTATTTACAGTTTTATTTTTTAAAACGCTAATTTCATGGTCAAAATACATTTTTTAAGCCCAAGTCTAACTTATGGAAGGTTCTAAAAGAAGAAATAGTATCTCCATTTATACAGAAGTATCTTTGGAGAAGTAAAAATATCTTGAAAAAAATGTGGTTATTTAAGAGATTGGTAATAAGTTTGGGCATAGCTACTGTGCATGCATGTATCTCATACAAGGAAAAATGCTCACCGTTGGATTTAATAGTATGAAATCCAACGGATGAGTTTAAATTCAGTATTAAACCAATTAAAAATTTAAGAACACTGAAACCGTGAATAATCCGTAACTTGAAATTTGCAGCAATAAACTAGAAATTAATACCATTAAACATGAAACTATCACCATTAAATATGTAACTTTTATCCATAGTCTTTTGCGCACTTAACTTCAAACTTTTACAATTAAACATGAATAGTTTATTGTGAAACCTTAACCAAAAAATTTGAAACTTTAAGAAAAAAACTTGAAGCTACCACCATCCAATATGAAATTAATACTTGCCTAAAATCTTAAAATATTAACTTAAAATTGTACCATTAAACTTAAAACATTGAGTGTTACGCTTGAAACTATTAAAAATTTAAATAGTAGACATATACTAATTTAGACAATAACTAATGAATTTTTAAAAAACATGTGACAAGAAAATAATTTAATACTTGTGATTATGATATCCTTTGATGTGTATATGTGCTACCCCTTTTTGTGTACACACATTACATATTTACATTAATTAAAATATTTATAGTGTCAAATAGTAATAATGGTGAAGATATAATCAATTAAAATATAATCATGAGATGAGATTAATAGTTTCCTAAAGATTACTATATTTTTATACATAATTTAACTTAGGTTTATTTTTATCCAGTACCCAAATGTTTCAACATATTTTACCCGCATACCTACTTGTTTTGACAACTATCAACATATTTTACCCTTTTGATTGTTAAATTAAAGTAAAATTTTCACATTTTTGGTGCGCGGTGAAAGTTGTCAAAATAATTGGGCCACGGTAAAGCATGTTGAAACATTTGGGTGCTGGTAAAAAATAATCCTTTAACTTATCGTGTATTGAAACAAAGATGTATATAATCACTATATCAATTAAGAGAAAGATTAAATAAATCAAAATAACTTCAAAAAAATAATTCAGTTCAATTAATGTCCTTATGACTTGAATATATATATATATATAGAGAGAGAGAGAACTGAAATAATTGAAATTCTTAATTATGATATTTGAATTGTCAATTAACATAGTAACATTTCACAATATAATACTCAAAATTTTGTCAATATCATACCAATACGACATGCACTAATAGATGTCTCCCACTAATTAAGAACTAATAATGCATTTATATGGTTGATATGATATTGGGGATTTTATGTTGAAAGCATATTGGTGATTTTGTGAGTAGCTTTCTTTAATGCTCGCTTGGGTTGTCCTCAAACATACTAAAGTAGTATTCCTTTTTTTTTAAAAAATTTAAATATAAGTGTTAAGTTATTTTTTTTAAAAAAAAACCTGAAATACGATATGTTATATATATAACTTCATAAATAATAACAATACTTATATTTATTTGTTAAACAAATGAAAAGTTATAATAAATTATTTGATTAGTGAAAAGAAAAACTGATAATTTGTACCTGGACAAAGCATGAAAAATAATAAAAATATATGTCTAACACGTGTTTTTTGACATTAATATGATACTTATAATGTTATTTTTAATTTAATTAAAATTAATGTACTAAATAAAACTCAAAATCTATTATAAAACTAATAATTATAAATACAAAGAGATGGACCTGTTATAAAACACACTCACCTAAAGTCCTATTATGTTTAAAATTCTCATTCATAATTAAAAAAAAAAAACTGATATTTGATAATGCACGTAACACTGAAAAGGGATAAATAAATAATAAAAAGATAACTTATATAATAGGAAATAAATGTATTTAATACAAGTATTAATAAGAGAGAATATTAAAATTCCATTAAGATATTTTACTATTCAAATAAAAGTTATAATATTTACCTTTTTTCAATTCAGACTTAAACATTTTATAATAAAAAATAATAATTTATAGAAAACAAGAAAACTAAAAACTCCAAATGTTTGAAAATAATTAAAATTCAGGCTAAAAAAAAAATCCCTAAGATTGATAATAGTATTGTAATATATGTGTTATCAATATTACTCTACCGATAAAGATATATTATACTAAATAGATTTGTAATATTAATTGGTGTAATGCTACATTTACATATAATTTGTATCTCTCAGCTAACCTAGCATTTCATGTGTCTCATAAATTTGCTTGCACAACTAGAAAAAAGAAGTTCATCGATACTACGTCATTACAATGTAGAAAAGTATAAATAGTTTATAACAAAAGTAATTTTAACATAAAGTTTTAATGATAATTAAACACCATCAAATTGAAACCTAGAAGGCTAGAACATTAAACCATAAGCTAATATAAGTAAACATGAAACTATTACCGCCAAACATGAAATTCTTACCCTAAAGTTTTAAATATTTAATTTGAAACTTTAACCATTAAACATGAAACATATCCTATGAATTTGAAACAATTTTGTTAATACTTGAAACCAAAAGTAAAAACAAAGAAATGAAATTTTAAGCATTAAACTTGAAACGACCATCATCCAATATGAAATTACTGCTTACCTAAAACCTTGAACCATTAACTTGAAGTCGTACCATTAAATTTAAAACTATGAAATTAATGTTAATAAACTATGAAATTAATGTTAATATGAAACTTTAAACCATTAACCTGATACTATTATCATTTAACTTGAAATGTGAAGATAATGCTAACATGTAACTTAAGACTATTAACTTCAAATTATAATCGTTAAACCTGAAATTATTGCGCATTACATTAAACCATTACGATTGAACCTAAAAACTCTACCACTAAGCATGAAACTAATGCTAACATGAAACCTAGGACCGTTGCCTGTAATATTATAATCGTTAAAACTGAAATCAATGAGCACTACATGAAACTATTAACATTGAACATGAAAACTATACCGTTAAATATAAAACTAATGCTAAAATCAAATGTAGGACCATTAAGTTAAAATTGTAATCATTAATTTGAAATCAATGAACGTTACATGAAACCATTAACATTGAACTTAAAACCCCTATCAGTAAACATGAAACTAATGCTAACATGAAGCTTAGGACCCTTAAGATAAAATTGTAACCATTAAACTTGAAATCATTGAGCACTACATGAAACTATTGCTATTGAAACTGAAAACTCTACCATCAAACATGAAATGAATACTAACATGAAGCCTAGGATCATTAACTTAAAATTTTAATCATTAAAGCGGAAACTATCTAATACACATGTGAAACTTATTTCCATAACCTAAAATCATTGGAAATAAATTTATGTCTTGCATCATCAAACAAGAAACAATGCTAACCTTAAACATTTGATCATCAACGCGAAATAGTTTACCATTACTATGAAACCTCAAAGCGTTAAATTTGAATCCGTTTAATGCATATTGGCCCCTTGATCATTAAGCTTGTTGAATATGAAATGTATGCTAACTTCAAACTTTTAACCATTAACTTGTAATTATTACTGTTAAACCTAAAATCTTTAAGCGATAACTTGAAATTGTTTAATAAACACCTAAAGCCTAGTATAGAAAATATGAAACCGCGAACATTAACTTGAAACTACTATAATTAAATATGAAATCAATTTTCATTTACATATATACTTTTTTATTGATTATTTAAATATTATTTAAATTTTTTATTATTTTTAATTTAATTACTTATAAATATTATTATTATTATTTAATTATTTATTATTCTAAAACATAACCGACTAGAAAAACTAGTTGTTGCCTATCATTTTTTTTTCTTATTTTTTAACGTTTGTCTGCCAAACCAAACAAATAAGTGCATGTCATTTTCATGACACTGTACACCTACGCTTGATATAGCATGTACATTAGCAAAGGCCAATAAGTTTAATGTCACTTGTTTTAGGAGTTGGATGGTCAGTTTATATAGTAGTTATTAATTTCTTTTTTAATAATTTTTTACTCATGTAGTTTTTACTTATCCTAATTTAGCATAGGTTATTTGGTTTAGGCATCAAGTGGTGAGTGAAGAATAAGAGAAGAGAGAAAAAAGAGTGTGTTGTTTCGTTGTTGTGTGTGTTGTTTTCTAAAGTTTCTTGTATTGTCAATGGGTCTTCTTCAATTTTAGGGACCATTGTAGCGATAGCTAAAAGCTAGTAATAGTAAAAAATATCTTAAAGGGGCTATAAAGGTATAACTAGAACAATTGAGAGCCGTTCAGTAGAGTTTTTTTTTTTAGCCGTGAGAAGTGTAGAACTTTGCATGTTCATTATTGAAGATCAAGCTTGTTTGGCACTATCAAAGTCTGGCTAACACGATGGATGACCTTCAAGTAGTTGGAAGAATTAAGAAGCTTAATAACAAAAATTATGACATATAGGCAATACTGATAGAGTCCTACTTACAAGGCCAAGATCCTTAGGAAATCGTATGCGGTAATGATGTGCAGCCGCCAATTGAAAATGCCACTTTTAAAAAGTGGAATATTAAAGCAGAAAGGCAATGTTCACCATCAAGACTACAATACAAAATGAGATGCTCAGTAGATAATAGAGGATAAACACCGAAGGAAGCTTGGGACACTTTCTGATGATTTTTTTCAAACAAAGATAAAACTCGGTTACAACTTCTTGAAAATAAGCTATTGTTAATCACACAATGAAACACGCAATAGACTAGTATTTCAACGAGGCAAAGTTCTTATGCTGTAAAATTTCTGACTTAGATCCTACAATTGTTATTTCTGAGTTTATAATGAAAACAATTATTGTCCATCATTTAAGGATTGAGTTTAAAAGCTTTGTTACGGTTGTTCAAGCATAGCCAATCCAACCATCAATTGAGGATTTTGAAAACTTTCTTGGCGATCAAGAGGTAATTGACAAATAAATGAGTGAGATCTAAGTAAAGAGTGACAAGGAAGCACTTTTCATTGGTAAGAAACGACATCGATTCAAATGACATAGTAGTGTAGGATCTAAAGTAGATGGTGATAAGTCAAGAGATCTCTAACAAGAAGGTAGCTCATAGATATAGGAAGCACAGAAGAGTCATGGCAAGGATTGCTAATCCAAGCCAAAGAAGAAATTTAAAGAGAATTGCTACAATTATGAGGGCCACATAGCGAAAAGTTGCTTGTCCAAGAAAAGTTCTGAAGAAAGCAATGCTACTGCTTTCAATCCAAAGAAGGGAGAGACAAAGGAAAGGAACTCGAAGCTTTTGTTGCTCGATGAATAAGAGCTAGCTCTTGCCGTCAGATGCCTGGATGCATTAACTATGAGAATGATTAGATTATTGACTCAGGATGTTCAAATCACATAACTGGTGATAGAGAAAAGCTACAAAATATGATTATAGGGGAGGCTGCATGGTAGTGATAGCAAATAAACTCATGACTGCTTTTAGCTCGTATGGCATTACAGTTTTTACACCTTGATATAATCCTCGCAAAGTATCACTTTAAGATGTTTCTATGTCCCAAGTATGAAGCAAAACATGCTCTCAGTATCATAGTTAACATCACTAGGCCATAATTTCTTGTTCAGTCTTTAAGATGTCAAAGTGTATTAGGACCAAAAGATCTTGGGTACACCTACTACAGAGAAGACTACAATCAGCCTATGTATGTCAGCATAGTCTGCTTATGTATACAAGACTACAGGGAATGAGATAGGAGATTTATGGCATGCTCGGTTAAGGCATACTAAATATCACAAGCTAGAGGTGATAATGAATAAATCAATGCTCAAACGACTACCTTAACTTGATGTGCAAATAAAAACAACATATGTAGGGTGTCAGTATTGTAAGGTTTACCACTTCTATATGAAGAGTCAAAGTTCAGAGTAAAGGAGCTATTAGAGTTCGTTCAATCTATTTTGTCTAGGCTTATGAAGCAACCTTTTATCTGTGGCTTGTAGTAAATAATCACATTCATTGATGCTACTTTAGGTTTTGTCTAGGTCTATGAAAGAAAAATCTTATACATTTTTAAAGTTTAAAGAATTTAGAGATATATTCGAAAGAGAAGTTGTAAAGAAAGTTTGCTGCGTATGTACAGACAATGGAGGAAAGTATATCTCGAATGAGTATCTTCAAGAATATAAGATATTCTATCAGTTCATTTGTGCAAATACCTTACAGTAGAATGGTGTAGTAGAAATAAAGAATTGATACTCTGTAGAGATTTTTTAAAGTATGTTACATGTGAAAAATATACTAGAGAGGTTTCAGGTTGAAGCCATAATGATTGCAGCCAAGTGATCAAGATACTTCCTCAACCGAGACTAGGTTTCTATTACCCTTTGAGAAGTTGTTGAATAAAAAGCATATAGTTGGCCACTTTCATGTATTCGACTATGTATATTATGTCTTTATCTCAAGGCAACTACGTTACAAATTTGACAAGAAGGCAATTGGATGTATCTTTGTCGGGGATGACAACTAGTGGAAAGGATGAAGAAATTATGATTCTACTAGGGAATGATGCTATACAATAAAAAAAAATGTAGTATTTGATGAAGCATCTTCATGGTGATCTTTAGAAAAGAAGAGCTAAAAGATTCAAAAGAAATTAAAAATCAAATGAAGAAACAAATCGTTGAAATTGAACTTAATCAAGAGGAAAAGCCAGAAGATTCTGATGAACCAATGGATGATGATTCAAGCATGATGAGACACAAAGTCTTTGGAAGATAGAGCTTTAACTTTTGAATCACAACTTAGAAGATTAAAAGAATAAGAAGGCCAAATATGATGTACGCTAATTCAACGGTCTCAGAACAAGAAAAAATAAAAAAGCATGAGACATTTGAAGAATCAGTTGAGAGTTCTTATTGTTTAAAAACAAATAAAGAAAGAAATCACTACGGTAAAGCAAAATCAAACTTTAGATTTAATTCCAAAGTCGAAGAATGCAAAATCTATATCTTGCAAATGGGTACACACGATTAAGAGGCGCCTAGATGGTTTAGTTGAACGATATAAGGCTTGACTGTTAGCTCGAAGAATTTCACAATAATAAAGAATATACTATGATGAAACATTTAGTCCGATGTCAAAGCTTATAACTGTACGACTTTTACTTACACTCATAGCCAGCAAGGATTAGAACATCTGGCAGATGGATATGAAAAATGCCTTTTTGCATAGAGAGTTAGTTCGAGGATTATCTACTTGAATCAACCAAGAAGATTTAATAAAGCTCAAATTAAGTTCATTTGTTGAAAAATGCACTTTACAACTTAAAGTAAGCATCAAAGGTGTGGTATGGCAAGATTGCTAAATTTCTGGATCATAATGGTTATTCAATGGCACATGCAGATTCTAGCCTTTCGATCAAAGCTAATAGAGAAAAGCTAGCAATCATACTAGTGTTACATAGATGATTTGATTCTTAATGGTGATGATGATGGATAGATTCACCGAATAAGAGAACACTTATTAGCTTGCTTCTAAATGAAAGAGATTAATCAGTTCAAGAACTTTCTTGTTCTATAAGTTGATCACACATGGGAAGGGATATTTCTTTGCTAATAAGAATATGCCAAAATTTGCTAAAGAAGTTTGGAATGCTAAGGTGCAAGACAATCTCAACATCGATGGAAGTCAAATCGAAATTTTGTGCATACAAAAGCAAAGTTTTAGAAGATGGGACAATGTAGCAAAAATTGATAAGTATTTGAATACATCAGATGCTAACTCAACCTAATATTTTATGTGTAGTGAGTGTGATGAGTCGATACATGTAAAATCCAAAAACCCTAATTTAAAAGTAGTCCGAAGAATACTGAGGTATATGAAAAATAAAATTGACTAAGAGAGATGAAAACTACATCGGAGATCATGACACTCAAAAATCAATTATTGGGTACATTTTCAAGATTGGTTCTGAAGTAAATTTTTAGTGTAGCAAGAGACAACCAACTACATTGTTATGAACCATAAAAGCGGAGTACAAAGCAGCAGCAATGATAGCTCAAGTAAGTACTTGGTTGACCTAGCTGATGAAGAATCTACACCAACTAGTGGACTATGCAGCACCACTGCATTGCGACAATCAATCGGAGATTAGCTTGATAGAAAATTCAATTTTTCATGCACCAATTAAGCAGGCGGAGTTGCATTGTCACTTCATCAAGGAAAAGATCTTGCGAGTTGAAATTGAAATAAGATATGTCAAGACAAACAATAGAGTTGCAGAATTATTTACAAAAGGTATTAGTACCGAGAAGTTTGAAGAGTTTTGCAAGCAGCTTACGGTTCAAAGGATGAAAATTGGTATTGAGGGGGTGTGTTAATACCCAACACCAGTTTCATGGTCCAAATAGATTTGTCTAAGCCCAAGGCTAACTTATAGATGGTTTCATGAGACGAAATAATATCTCCATTTGGCTAAAATTATCTTTGGTAGGGAAGTAAAAATTTCATGAATAATTAGTGGTGTGTAGTTATAAAAATGCAGTTATTTTTAAGAGATTATTTCAACATTTAGAGTATGGTTATTATTAAGAGTTGGATGGTAAATTTAGGATGTGGTTATTAATTTTTTTTTTTTAACTTGTGTAGCTTTTACGTGTTCTCACTTACGATAAATACCCCTAGGATCATTTAGTTTAGGCATCAAATGGTGAGTTTAGGCATCAAATGGTGAGTGAAGAATAAGAAGAGAGTAAAAAGAGTGAGTTGAGAGTGTTGTATTATTTCTTGTGTAAATTATCAATAAGCTCCTTTAGTTTTAGTAAATTATTCTATTACCAAAATAGTTTTCAGGGACTCGAACAGACATTACAAATCTACTCCAAAATGAGAATTATTTCTAGTTTAAGGCTTTGTTTTTTTTTTTTTTTTTTTTTTATGAAGGTGCCATAATTTTTAAATTATAATTACTATAAAAAAGGATTATAACTATGAAATGAAAATTAATAGTACATAGTAAATGTGATTTTAAATAATAATTTTGATAAAATTAATAAAGATATTGTAGGTTTTTAATCATACAAGCAGTGGATTAAATTAACTTAACTTTCATGCGGCTATAGCCGTTAATGTTCACCAAACATTTTAATGTTATAATTTTTAAGTTACAGCCGCTCAACCTTAATACTAAATAGGACTTAATTTAGTTTATTGAAACTTGACTTTGTCAATTATCACTAAATGAAATGCCGAGGTTAAAATATTAAGCTGCTATTCTTTTTCTTTTTTTTTTCCCTTTATTCTTTTCTAGAAATAGAACTAGTCATGGAGGCTAGTTATTTATATGGACTATTCATAATTCGTAAATCGTAAGCCAATTATTTCTACACAAACAATGAAGCAATCACCTAAATTACGGCTGGGAGTTTAATATTTTAATTAGGAAGTTTAATCACAAAAAATTTACTTTGATAGAGAAGGTCAATGGAAGTTTTTGCCTTGTAATTCTTAATTATTTTCACTACTCGCATCGCATGCAAGTGCCATTTATCTCATCAGTTACCTCTTGTTGACATTCTCAACATCCCATCACATTTGAAAACTTCTTAACATTCAACAAAGCAATATATACAAGAAAAGAAAAGCATCTCTCTTGAACTTTTCTAAATATCCATCAAACTTCATAATATTTTGCACCATAAATATAGGCTCTAGCTGCATATTTTCTCAAGCACATCGTATACACTTCCAAAATCTGAAATTTTCAGCAATGTCTTCCCAAGAGTTTCCTCTACCTTCTATTTGCTAATTAACTTTGTTGTGACAAAAAACCTCTGATAAAAACCATCACCTATAATTCAAGAATATTTATGTTGTATCACCAAGAACCAATAATAAATTATGCGGAAGCGTACCTGAATTCATAATGCTGAATTCTTCTCTGGGGTTGTGTGGTTGGCCTTTCAGATCAACACGTTCTCATAGAGAATTCTTTAAGTTTCTCACTGCTCTCTCTCTCTCTGATGATGAGATGTCAGTAGAGAATTGAAAGATACGTGTGACCTGGAGACCATGACCACTTATATAGATAACATTTTCTTGTTGTCATTAGGTATTCCTAATTCTACCCATCATAGAATTAGAATACCATTAGGTCGCTACACATTAAAGGCCCGCATCCTAATATATACATTAAAGCCCATAATACTAAAAATCTAATTAGATAATTAGATCATTTTTAATTGGGCTTAACCTTATTTGACAGTCCGCAATACATAATTATTCATATATAAGCCCAATGTTGGATTAAAGATCGACATAATTGGATTAAAAAAATCCAACAAGCTTTGGTCTTCTTCTCTAAACTGTGACTTTTGGGGCCAATGTTGTACCCCATATCCTATTCTTGTTCAAATGAAAACTTCACTGCCAATGGCCGATATTAGACAAACTTGAACGCACTAATGGGATATATCTACCACCAAGCTCCTCCACAAGTTTCGGTATTGGTTCCTTAGGTAAAAACCCTATTCAAGCAAATGGGCTTGCCCTTTACAGCGGTGACGTTTCAGCCTCGGATTGTAAAACATGTGTCGCAAAAGCAATCAGTACCATTCGTAAGAACTGCCCACATAGCAAAATTGTAAAGATATTCTACGACAACTGCATGTTGAAGTACTCAAATGAAAAATTCTTCCGCCAAATCGATAATGGAACCAAGTACTTGATGTGGAACGTGAGCAGTGTGAGCAAACCGGAGACGTTCAATCAAGAGAACAAGGAGTTGTTGAGGCAACTGGCCAATGAAGCTTCTGGCAAGCCTAAATTGTATGCAGCAGGAGAATTGGAGCTTGAATAGGGTTTTTACCTAAGGATCAGAGAAGAAGATTTATGATTTATGTTTTGGCTCAATGCACAAGAGATCTTCTTTATAATGATTGTCTTGATCGCATAATTGGTGATCTTCCAAGATGCTGTGATGGGAAACAAGGAGGGAGGGTCGTTACTGGGGGTATGGGAGTTGCACTATCAGATATGAGATTTACTCATTTGCCAAAGCTTGAATTTGAGAGTATTAGTTATAAATACTCTCTAATTATTCATTTACACATATTTTGAGCAGTACTGCAAATTATAATTAAAGTCTGTGTAAAATAATATTGCAGGTACTAAGAACAAATTATTACCTTAGAGTGTGTTTGGCACCCAACATTACTTAGTATTATGATCTTGTATTGTATTAAACTAATACAATCTCATGTTTGGCTAAAATTTGGCTTTGTATTGCACCACATAATATTACTGTTGCAATACACCAATCGCCGCATAAAATAAACCCGTGGGGCGTGTCGTGATTAGGCGTGATTGCACTACAAAAGTGGGAGAAAATATTTCTTCTTCGAAACACAATCTTTAGGCTTGGAACAAAACTTCTCTTCTCAAACCCAATCTTTCTTCTTTACCGAATCTATCACCGAACACAGCACAGCCACAGTTAGTCGACATCATGAAGTACTCCGGCGCGACACCACAGTTGTTGCTCCAGCACCTCTGTGCCACGCATTCACAGCTACTGCTCTGAACTGCGCAACATGACAAAAAACTACTCCAACACAGCAACACCACCGTGCCTTATCTTCAACACAAAAATCATCAAGCAAGAGGTTAGTACCGTTTGATTTTCAAATTGATTTATGTTGGGGTTTGATTTGATTTTGAAATTGATTTATGTTGGAGTTTGATTTGATTTTGATATTGATTTAAGTTAGGGTTTGATTTGAATTATTCAATTGTGTTAGATTTAAATTATTGAATTAGGTTAGATCTGAATTATTTGTCTGAATTGTTAAGTCCAATAAATATTCATGGTTGATTCTTACTAGAAGAAGAATGATCCTGTTACAACAAAGTCGGTTACTTTTTTCTTTCTTTCTTTTTTTCTTTTTTTTTTTGTTCAATTTTTCATTTTTTCCCTTTTATCAATTATCTCTTCCTTTTCACCCTCAAAATTTAAATTCTTCATCTTTCTTATTGTTAATTTGGTGGTCGGTATTGAAAAAAGGATTTTGATAATTTTCGTTTGTAACTACTTGATAACTTTAGGCCACAAGGAGAATTTATGGTTCCATAGAACAATATTTTAGGAATGATTGATAATATAATGACCTATCGAAAAGGCTTTTGTACATTCTTTAGTTGCAACTGCTATTTGTGTAATTTAACTTAGGCGTCTGTGACTTGGGAAGTTGCAGAAACAGAAGTGCGGTGATACCAAAACAGTTAAATTGGTTTGAAATAAGAGTGAATTTCGAGATTGTTAATCATGTGAAGTGATTTAAAACTTGAGTGCCCGTGTATGTATATTTCGCACATGAAAGCCCTACTTATGTCTTTTTTATTTTCGTGTCCTTTGTCATCTCCGATATCGCTTGTAGGTTGGAGGCCTTGGTGACACTTTCAGTAGTCTATTTCGTGCTTTTCTAGATTTAAACCACAACACGGACATTATTCTTCCAAAGTATGACTATTTGAAACTCAGTAATGTAGGTTCAATGCTGTTGCTTTGATCAGATTTAATTTCTAATTTTTTGTGCATATCCTTGTTGATATTTTGGTTTAATATCTTCATAGCAATCTCTTTCATGAGAATTGTTGAATTAGGAGTTGTCCCTTTTTCTTTTGGTTTGAAGAATAAAATTTTTGGTGGTTTCTTGTGTCTGACCGGATTTGATTTCCAAAATGAAAATTTTATACTTCTACACTTATCTTAGTTTAGACACTTTAAGATCATTAGTGAGACCACCAGTGCTTTCTAACTTCTGTTTATCTTTCTCAATACGAATATGTGAAGAGAAATGGTTATGTCCAGTGGATTGAGCAATTAGATTCTTTGCTTGGTAATTATTTGAAAAAAAAAATATTCAAACAACAGCTGGAAGAAAATGCAGCAAACAACTTGGGCAAAAAGCATGAAAATTTTGATATTTGAATATTTTGAGATTTTATTTTAATTGTAAAAGAATATGAATTATTTTTTTCTTTATGTACTATCATAGTTGAATAAAGTTTTCAATTACTTTTTTTTTTTCAAATTATCTTGTTTGTTTACAAATTTTTTAATTGCTTTGAATGTAAACCGATTTGACAAGGAGGAATATCAAATAACTTGCTTGAATTGATCATAATTGTCTGCATATGCATTTTTTTGATGATAGAAAACTGAATTGCATTAAATATATACATATTTCCTGGTTGGTAACAGAAATCATTAAGAAGAGGATTCATGTTCGCGGGGAGCATATTCAACCTTCAAGATATACTAAGGAGTTCAAGCTGAGGAAGAAGAAGAATGACAAACTCAAGGCTGAAGCTAAAGCAAGAGGCGAAGACATCGGTATAAAGAGGCAGCCACCAGGTTTTACGGTGGAAGGTGCAACATTGGAAACTATCACTGCCATTCCTTAAGATGTCGTCAACGATCTTAATTTTCAAGGGTGGTTACTATTATGTTACAACTATTGTATTACCTTATTTTTTTGTGACTTTGTTGTAGTATGTTCAAACCTTGAATGAATTTTGTATGTTTTAATTATTTATTTACGTTGTGAAGTTTTCCGATGTTTTTTTATTGAATTATTTGCTTTAATATTTACTTTACAGGTTATATATTTGGGAATTGTTGAAAAATAAATGTTGTGCTGTCGAAAATTTTAAAATTTATTACTTTCACATATGTTTTATGAAAAATTATGATTTTTTTCATTAAAAAAAATTGATGTAAAAATTTTAATATTTCTATATTTATATTTTTGTAAGTATTAATAAATATTATTTTCTAAATATATAATTTAAATTAATCACAAAAAAATTAATACAATATAGTGTTGTACCAAACATAGTATAACTAAAAATTAATACAGTACAGTGTAGTACCAAACGTTGTAAAGTATTCTTATAATACAGTGCTAATACAATACAGCATAATACAATACACCTGCATTAAAATAATGCAATACAACATAATACAATACAGTGTGGCAAACGCATCTTAGTGAAGTTATTTATTTATCAATAAATGAATAATGTATTAATTTATTAATAAATGAATATTTATTAATTTAGAAATAGATTTTTTGTTTTAACAAAATTTTGGTTGAACATGTACATACTTGCCTAAAAAAGAGTACCCTCAAGTCAATGAATTTCTTTTAACAATACACGATCTAATCAGATGAAGGCATTGCTATCGAACAACAAGTTGGCAAAGATGAAAGCATATATCAAGAAGTCCGTAAAGATGAAGACATCCATAAACATCCACAAATTACATGAAACTATTTCTAGCCTACATTATAGAAATGCAATGGATATTGAGCACCTTTTAGATTATCTATTGCGTAATTAACAAGTTTACCAGTCGGCATGAGTAGTATAGTGAAGAATAGAGTATTTTTTCATAGAGTTTGTATATCCTATTAGTTGCCAAAATTATTCTAATCCGAATTTATTTGAACAATTGATTAAATATGATCTTGATTGACAGTACTAAAAGAAAATAAAGCAATTGAAAATTAAATAAAGATGCAATCAGTTATGAAATCAACAAGAGATTAAGAAACTTGGACATCCGACGTCACCATAACCAATTCAAGTTTTTCCTCAATCTATACTATCAAAGATTATTACCCATGTTGATAACTGAATAACCCTAATTTTTTTGACACCCTTTCCCAAGCAATATCAAATATATTCCCATATCCTAGTATATTAAATCTCTATATGCATTAAAATATATGTAAGCTCATTAAGTTCAATGGTATTCTTAGATTAATTGCACGAATTATGTTAGTGCATCTCTATCTCCTATGTAATTTATAGCATGCACTACACTAAGCAAAAACACATAAATTTTCTCTTTGTCTCATTATGTATCCTCAAATCATTAGGTAAATATTTAAAAGCATTAAATACAATAATGAACATTCAATCACGAAATAATAACTTAAAAATAACACTGATTTATGGAACTAAATCTTTAGAGTTAGTTCATGGAAACTAAGAGAATTCATATTTGAGAACGTTCCAAGTATGATAATTGTAAAAGGGAAAGAAAAACTCAAGAAAATAATGAAAGAATTAGCCATTTGATTGTCTTCACGAAAAACAAGCGGACAAAGAAGAAGAAATGTTGGCTATCTTAGCATGGAAGTAAAAATGTATTGGTTGTCAATTTATCAAAATGCATTGGTTGTAAATTTATCAAGGCATGCAGGTCAAAAGAAGCATTATTAATGCAAGAAATAGCCACCATAGAATTAATTCCCAGCCAAAATATAAATGTTCAAATTTGAAGCATTATTAAAGGCTCAATTTATAGATGAAGCTAGCTAAATGAAAAAAAAAAAAAAAAAGTCATGTCATTATTTTGAGATATGAGTTATAAACTTGTCAATTGATTCTTATCTTTTTCGTGAATCATAGCACTATTTTTATTGAAGCAGAAGTATACACCGAGAGAGTAACGACGCCGAAAGTAATGAATTTTTTTTTTTTCAACTTTCTGGAGTTGGCGTTTATAGGGATCCCTCAGCCATAAACCATACTTCATTGGAAGTGAATTCAGACACCATACTGATAAGAATCAAATAACGTTGATGGATATAAAACAATCAGCCAAATAATTGATTATCTCCATCTTAATTATTAATTAAAAAATTACTAATCCATCATATTCTCAAATTATGTTACTATCACTTTCTTTTTCATTTTTCAAATATTTATATAAATTGAAACTGTATACTCATTATTCAATAAGAGTGAAATTTTTATCCTTTCTCTATAATTTTCAAAAAGTTGACATATAATTTTGTCAACTTAATTAATCTTGATTTCTTAAAAATAATAATAATAATAATAAATCTACAAAGAGGAGACTTGCAAGACTTACCTTAGTCCAGCCTGCGACGCCGCCGTGGATTTTCACCTACCTTTCAACTTCTAGATTAAACAACGTTGACTATATATCCTAGTAATTATCTTCTCTTTTTAGCGCAATCTGATAATGATGAGTGTCATTTCTTATAATGTTAATTGTTAAATGTTATTTTAATATAAACGATTTGATCAACTCTAATGCCCAAATGGCTTTAAGCATGATTCTGTATTTGAGTAATTTTCATTTACTTGGTTTGTTTTCTTATTTCATAAAACAGCATTAGCAAGTAGCATAAGCACTATGGCTCTCTAATTTTTAATTTAATGGCACCTAATTTTCAAGTACTATTCTGCCTAATTTTCAAACACTTTCTTATTTTTTCTACATTATTAATTTTCCTTTCCGCCGAGAGATATGTATATGATATTATGAAGTGCGCATCTGTCAGCGTAGCCAGTATTGAATTTTCGAACCTCCGCAGCCCACAATAGAAATTGTCTTATTAGTAATTAACTTATTTTAACCCTAGAATTTTTCACAAGAAAAAGTCAGCTCCTGATACTTTTCTTCGAAGTGCATGCTGATTCTTTTCACTATAAATAGATGCTGCACATGCACCCTCAGCTTTAGCCAATAATTCAACCTTAATATACATCTTTGCAACAATGGCTTCATCTTCAATTAAATTTGCTTCTTCCCTCTATCCGCTTATAGCATTTGCTTGCTTTCTCCAAACTGCTTGTGGAGTTGATCCTCTCTTTCACTTTTGTTCAAGCTCTGAAAATTTCACTGCCAATGGTCCATATGAAACAAACCTGAACAGACTCATAGCTTACCTCGACTACCAAGCTCCTCCCACAGGTTTTGGCAAGGGCGCCTTGGGTCGGAGTCCCAACAAAGCATATGGGCTTGCTCTTTGTAGAGGTGATGTCTCAAGCTCCGATTGCAAAACCTGTATTGTTGATGCAAGCGGTGAGATCCGCAAGCGATGCCCTTACAACAAAGCTGCAATCATTTGGTACGACAATTGTCTTTTGAAGTACACAAACACGGAGTTCTTTGGCCAAATTGACAACCAAAACAAGTTCTATATGTGGAACTTGAGAGTTGTTAGCGAGCCGGTGTCTTTCAATCGAAGGACCAAGGAATTGTTAACCCAACTGGCTGAAAAAGCTTTTGTTACTCCCAAATTGTATGCAGTAGGAGAAGTGGAGCTCGGAAAATCAAAGAAACTCTATGGATTGACTCAGTGCACGAGGGATCTTGCTAGCTTTGATTGTAAGAAGTGTCTTGATGGGATAATCCGTGAGCTCCCAAGCTGTTGTGATGGGAAGGAAGGAGGAAGAGTTGTGAGTGGAAGTTGTAATTTTAGATATGAGATTTACCCCTTTGTTAATGCTTGAAGTTTAAAACTCTCTGGGTTTTACTTACGGATCTTTCCCATAATATTAGATAAATAAAATAAGAGGAACAATATGTCAGTTTATATTCCGTTGGTTAATATGAGTTTATGGTTGTTTCCTTACTTCTAATAGCGGGACTCTGTTCGTTAGCGTTCAGAAAAGGGAAAAAAAAAATTTCTTAAGTTGGCTATAACGTTTCCATTTTGCTTATTTCAATGTTCTTTAAGCCTAACGCATTTCTCTTATCTTTTTCCCTTTTTATTATTACTTGTTTTTTTTAATATTGTTAATGAAAGAGCTCCCAAAGATTTTCCCCCGAGATAGGAAAATATCCATATCGGTTGTAAACATTTCATAAATTAATAATATATATAAATTTGAGATAATTCTCAATTCTTGAGCTAACCTTTAGGTATGAGTTAGGTGTATGAGTTTTTATAATATCGTATACAAAATATTTATGAACTAGAGCTCGGTAATTATATATAGCTTTTTAAAGTTGGATAAGATTAAATTAATAAAGATAAAAGTTGGAGAAGGTTAAATTAATAAGGTTATAGATATCTTTCATCAAACAACTGAGTAAAATTAAGTAAATTGGTTTACAAAGCAAAACTGCTAAAGTGTTGAATAAGTAATAGTAGCTTTACTTAGGTATCACGTCTATTGCACAAACAGAACAAACAAAGAACCTTACTTATGGAGATATATTGACATACAATTTGTAATAAATAAATAGATAAAACATATGAGTAACCACAAACATCTCAAAATTTTATCCCAAATGTTGTGGTATATAATGTATTATTCATCGAGTAAAGTTTCAAAATTTCAGTTGAATTATTGCGTAGTATTTTTTTTAAAAAAAGAAATTTCATTATTTTACCATAATACCACATTATTTAGAATGAAATTTTCGAATAAAATTTTGAAATATCCAACACCACAGCACGTACTCAAAACATAAATGTTTTTTTTTTTTTGGGGACAATTTGAAGGAATTCTTCCAATAAAAGACCATCATTCCCTGACTTGCATGTACATGTCTACCGTGCATTCTCATCTCATGTTTTATTTTGGCGAATATCGGGAAGAAAAAAACTTAGAAATTAGAAAATGACTCCGAGACCTTCATGTGACGCTTTGTTACAATGAATATTTGCAAAGAAAAACGAACCTATACCTTTTATCCTTTGAATCATATGCAGATGATTCTAGAGATGTGACCGAAATTTTGTCGACTTTGGTTTATCTAGAGAAGGCTGACTTATAAACTTGTGTCGCAATCACGTTTGCTGTACGGCCATCGACTTTCGCTTATTTGTCCAACCTTATTTTATTAATTAACTAAGACCAATGACTTTTTCTTTTATTAGGTTAAATAATTTGAAAATCATTTATATATTTTTCAGGTGACGGACACTATGTTTAAAATTTTATCTCCTAATCCAAACCTGCATGTAATAATATGTAGACGCCTATACATGAGAATACACACACACACATATATATATATATATATGATGGTTTTCTGATCAGGGATCTCTGATTTTAAAAGATAAAAAAAAAAAACAGTACATTGGAGTCTGTATTTTTTTTATTTTTTAATTTATTCATGACTTTATTAAAGTCAGAGATCTCTAATTGGAAAACTATTATGTATGTATGTATGTATGTATGTATGTATGTATGTATGTGTGTATATATATATATATATATATATGTATACATATATATGTATATGTATACATATATATGTATATGTATACATATATATATATATATATATATATATATATATACATATATATGTATATGTATATATATATATATATATGTATACATATACATATATATATATATATACCAGGAGGAAATAGGATCGGAGGAAGGATGTGTTCTCAGTCAAGCATACAAGTCAAGATTTTAATAGATCAAATTAATTTATCGGAATTTCCAATTTTAGATTGAGGTACGTGGCATTCTACCTTTCTTTACCAGAGGAGATAAACCACTCTCCTTTTGTTTAAGTTCTTTATCAATTTATTGCAAGCCTAGCAACAGATTGGCTCTATGGGTTGCATACACAGTACCAGATCTGGAATCCCAGAAATGGTGCTCTGAGGAAGGAGGGAGAGAGAAGATTTACAACTGTGGGGAGAGATCCGGTCTCTATGCCACAGAGGATTTGTAACAATTTATATGGCAGATCTGATACAGATCAGTCTGCGAGCATGCATAAAACAGATCTAAGAAATATAAATCATACACCCTTAGATCTATGCTTTAAAATGAAATTATTACAATCTTTGAATGAATAATTGAATAATTGAAAGCTTTAAATATAAATCAAATGCTTACATGAATATGCTTGGTCTTTATGATCCTGAACTTCTTTTAAAAGAAATAAGAAATGAAGAAAGCTTTAATGTTTGATCCCGGAAGTCAGAACAGGATTAAAAATCCAGAAATGTTCTTCGTTCTACAAACAAGAGAGAAAGCTTTAGAGAGAGAAATAAGAGAGAAGGAGGAGAATGCTCAATCATAGTTCGGATCCCTTCAACTGAAGGCTAAGAGGAACTATATACCTCAATCCGTTACAAAGTAAAATGAAATAATTGCTATCTTCACGTGGGGGGACAGGTGGAGGAGACCAGATCCGTGAAATCTGCAAGTGGAGAGAGCATCTTTGAAAGTTGGTGCTTTAATTGATGAGGCTTCACGTGCGTGGGACCCCAGCATCTTTGACAACTTTAGAAATATTTGTCTTCACAGCTTTTCCCGTAAAGGGTAGTGAGTGAAGGAAGACAAGTATCTTTACAAAGGAGAATGTACAAATACAAATGTACAAATACAGGAATTATATATATATATATATATATATATATATATATATATTTTTTTTTTTTTTAATCAGTAAAAATACTGAAACGAAATAATTACAGGTAAAATAATTACAATGCTTTAATGCTTTAAAGGAGTGAGAATGTTGAAGCAGTCGTCTTCATTATCATCTCCTAGGGAAATATGAGGCTCTTCTTCTTCTGATGATGACTCGGCGATAGTGGACGCTGATTCAGATCTGGAGGAGAGGAGCTGATGCATAATTTTGAAATACTCTGCCTCGGTCTTGGCTGCGGCCAATTTGGATTGGGCCAAAGACTTTTGACTGAGGAACGAGGATTGGGCTTTAGTTTCTTCTATGGTGGGGGTCATATGGCCATGAGATTGAAGCCATTTGAGAACAATAGGTTCAGTCAGTTTTGACTGTTCATGAAATTTAGACCACCACTTGACTTTAAACGTTCTTTGCAAGAGGGTTTGGTTTTCATGGAAATGAAATCGAAGACTCCACATCCAGACCCAAGGCATAAAGAAATTGGAACAGAAACAGAGGAATGGTGAGAACCGTTTTTCTGATTCTGTGGGCTTATAATGGGCTTTAAAGATGTCTAGACAGACTTGGGCGTTCTTTGTAAGGATTTCAGTGCATGGGCCAAAGTAATTCCACCATTGGTGAAACCAATTGGGTAGGCTTTGAATGGTTATTTTTGAATGAAAGAAAAATAACCAAGAATGGGAATGCTTTGGATTGGTAATAAAGAAGGTATTGAACCACGCCTGCTGGTAGTCCCAATAGGAGAAGGAGAGGCAATGGTCAAGTTTGACTTTAAATTTGGCGGGAAAACTTTGGGTTTTATGAAGGGGTTGACCCCATTGGTTTGGGCTTATAACTCTAAGGATTGTTGCTGTAGAGTATGCCGGGTCAGTATGGTTTTCTCCAAGGAAGAAATGTTTAAACTTTACAGATTCAGTGACTTCCAAAATATTCTGATAATAGGGTTGGGGTTTTGTTAAATCCCATGGTTTGTAAAACCAACCCTTTGGAAAATTATTTGAAAGACATTGAAATGGATTAGCATTATAAAATCCATCTTCAGCACATAAAATATTTTGCTGATGGATTTTATCATACCAAACCGATCTTTGTGAAGACCTTGATTGAGAAACCACAATTTGAGAAGATGGGCCTTCACTGGGTATAATTTTTCCTGTTAAGGAAAGCTTTGGAATTTCTTGGGAAATTTCTTTTTGTGAAATAGTTTGGCTTTGGGTAAAACTTTGAAAGGCTTTAAAAAGTTCAGGGGATTGGGAAAGGGACGTTATCCAATCATTTACCTGATCTTGGGAGGCCAAGGCTTTAACTTTTGCTTCATCATCTTCAATCATATCAATCCAAGACTTTATAGGCTTTGAAGAAGATATTGCTGCAGACAGCAACTTTTCTTTGGGTTCTTTAAGAGATAGGGCTTTAGGTGATGAAGAAGGCATTGGGACAATGAGCTTCCCTTTGCCTTTGTCTTTTTTCTTTGGAGGCATTATCTGTTTTGTAAGAATTCTCTGGTTAGAAAATCTGGTACAGAATTCTTTTCTCCTTTAATAAATTCTATTTCAAAATCAAAAACACTTAAAATTGCTTGCCATCGTGCAAAAATTTGTTTTGATGCAACGTTTTGAACATCTTTTTCTAAAACATGTTTTGCAGCTTTGCAATCAATTCTGAGTAAAAATTTTTTATTTAACAAATCACTTTGAAATTTGGAAATGCATAAAACAATGCTCAAAATTTCTTTCTTTATAGTAGAATAGTTTCTTTGGCAATCATTCCAATGAGCAGAAACATATTGGACTATATGCTCTTTACCATTTTCTACTTGCTTTAATATACCACCATAACCTAAGTCAGATGCATCAGTTTCAACTACCTTAGGCAATGCAGGATTAGCAAGATGCAAACATGGAATGTTCTTTACACCTTCCTTAATTAATTTAACAGCTTTCGTATGCTCATCAGTCCATTCAACAGGTTTCTTTTTTAACCTATCATGCAAAGGTTTAGAAATCCTATTTATATTGGGACAGAAATCAAGCACATAATTTAAACTTCCTAGGAATCTTTGCAATTGCGTCTTATCAAGTATCTTATCTGGTATCAGAGCCAAGGGGAGGATAGTGTGATATTTGATAAAGCGTTTGTATGATCGAAAGTTTACAGTATATCGAACGTCTGTTTGTGTAGTGAGTGTTTTTGCCTAGGTAGTATTTGGAAGTAAGACCCGTTTGCCGGAGTGCGTTTAGGGCAGTAAGACCAAATCTTAGCCTTGGACTGTAGCTACATAGATAGATCTAGGTCTACTGTAGATCTAGAAAATATGGATACTTTATTGAATAGAACATCGTCCTTTTCTAGCTCTTCCTCTGGGAAGACTAGTGATTCAAAGAATGTTGTGAACTCGGAAGAGTTTATAATTCCAGATTTTAATAAAGCAATTGATTGTTGGGAATTACCCAAGGTTTCTAAAGATTTGATTTATAAAACCAAAAAACTTGATTTTTTGAAAAATGATTATGTAATAAAGACTGAAGAACGCGACATCACTCTTTCAAAGCCTTTTGAAACTATTCAACTGTTTTCAGAACAGTCTTTGAATCAACTAAAGACAAAAAGGTATAACTATATCCATATTGGACTCATCCAAGTAGGAATAAAGCCATTGACCAAAGAAGGATTAGACACATCGATATTAGCAGTCCTTAGGGATGCAAGATTTGTCAATTTTGATGATTCTATGCTAAGCAGTGTCGAATCTAGTTTATGTAGAGGTCCCATTTCATTCAGCTGTTATCCAAACATAATAGTTTCCCTTAAAGATAGGAATATCCTTAGGAGTATGATTTTACAGATCAAGACTCATAATTACAATATGATTAGTGGGTCTATTCCTGTAGCCATAATCTTTAGGATCTCCTATAAAGCAATGATTTCTGCCTTTGCTAATACCCTGTATAGGTTTCAGTCAAAAAAGGAAGAAACTCTTCTTTTGCAGACTGATTTATCTAGAGCAAATACTGTTATACCTAGGGCTATTCAATGGAAAGATATTAGCCTTCCAGACGAATGGATTCTAGAAGGAGCCACTGAACCAGTAGTTCCAAGACATGTAGAACCTAATACAGAGTTGCAAAATGTGACTCAGTATTCTGATGGTAGAGTCAAACTATCATTTAGAAGGTCAACGTCTTCTAGGTTTAGTGATAGAGACTCCACCTCCTCTACAATACCTCCTTTAGAAAGGAAATTCACAAGGATACCTTCTCTTGTGAACGTCCCTATTCCCTCTTTACAAAGTCAACCTAGGTTCTCCACTTCGGACTTACCTAGTTCCTCCTTAAATTCTGTAGACTACTCTGCTAGTGTACCTCATCCTATTTATACTAGTAGCCATCAGGGTCAACAGAGTCAAAGCCAGGAAGAGAAAGAACCTTCTCCTCCTACTTCTCCTACGTTTTCTGCAGTCACAGAAAACATTCTAAATGTCTTAGAAAAAGAGTTTGTATTAGACAAAACTCTGCTTCAGAAAGATTTCTATTCCAAAGCCAATAGAGAAAAGAGCCTTTGGTTCTTTAGACATTTCCTCGATAGAAGGAATGCAATCCAAGAAGAGTATTATAGATTTGTCAATACTCATAAAGTCCACATTCTGTTCTTCGACTGGTTTGAAATATATGCAAAAGATAATCACATAGATTATCCTTTTAGAGAGTCAAACCCTGTCAATAGAAAGACTGTCCCTACCTGGACCCTCACCAATGGTAGGACCATAGAATCTGAACATCCTCCTCGCAGAGGAATCACCATTGAAGTCGGTGAACCTCCTGTTCAGATTAAAGCTTCACCCTATAAGATAGTAAAGCCAGACAACGATTTAGAAACAAACATAGATAGCATTATTCAACAGAATAATTTCTGTAATGTCAACCTAGATACAATAGGAAACCAGTTGACTAGGATAGAGAACCAAATCCAGCAGTCAACCGTTACTATTTCCTCAACTCCAAAGTCGATAGAAAAGTCTAGTACTGAGAAGAAGGTTAAGGAACCTATCTTCAAACCTTTTCAGGTTTCTAGAACTAGCCAAAAGGCCGTTCAAGAGTCAAAATCTGACTTCGCCAAAGCCATCAAAGATCAACTGGATAGGATAGAAGCTTCTTCATCCTCTAGCAAAATCCAAATAGCACCTGATACTCAATCCAGTAAGATAGGAGTATTAGATATAGATTATGACCAATCTTCCATAGCTACCTCGGAAGCTGATGCCTTCAGAGAAGAACCTATAGAAGAACCTAAAGTCAACAAAGTCCATTGGGAGTTAGCCCTACCTACAACTAGGACTCCTCCTGACCTCACCATAGATAATAGGCCCAGTGCATTAAACCAATCTAGGTACAATGCATCCTCTGTCTATGAATGGAATATAGACGGGATGTCTGAATACAACATCCTAGGATTATTACAACAGATGACCATGGCCGCTAATGCCTATAAAACCCAATCAGGAACCTCTGACCAAGCCATAGCAGAGATCCTTATAGCTGGATTCACGGGACAGCTTAAAGGTTGGTGGGATCATCTCCTCACCAAACAACAGCAATTAGATATCCTAAATTCTGTCCAGACGAATGAGGATAAGATTCCAATTTTGGATGAATACGGTAACCCAATTCAGGATGCTGTAGCTACCCTCATTCTTACCATATCCCTACATTTTATAGGTGACCCTTCTCACCTTAGAGACAAGAATGCCGAGCTTCTTCACAACCTTAGGTGTAGAAAGCTTAGTGAATTCCAAGCTTACAAAACCACATTCTTCACACGACTCTTTTTAAGAGATGATGCACATCACATCACTTGGAAAGAGAAGTTCTTAGCCGGATTGCCTACCCTATTAGGTGAAAAAGTTAGGAATTCCATTAAAGCCCTCCATGACAATAGGATTCCTTATGACGAACTTACCTACGGTGAATTAGTTAGCTTTGTCAATAAGGAAGGATTAAAGATCTGCCAGGATATAAAGTTACAGAAACGGCTCAAGTGGGAGCTTAGGAAGTCTAAGCAAGAGCTAGGTGGTTTCTGTAAACAGTTCAACTATGACCCCTTTAAAGCCTCAACCTCGAAAGATTGTGATGGTAGGTGCCCTTCAAAGTCCTACAAGAAACATCATAAGTCAAAGAGGTATAGGAAACCCTATAAAGAGTCTAGAGAACCCTACTATAGGAAGTCTTCAAAACCCTATAGGAAGAAACACTTCTCTAGGAAGAAGGATTTTAAAGCCAAATCCTCTGATGTCAAAGCCAAGTCTTCCTTCAATTACAAGGAAGCAACCTGTTATAGATGTGGCAAAAAGGGCCACACTTCAAAGTATTGTAGGATGAGCAAAAAGCTCAATCAATTAGGTCTAGATGAGGAAATCCTTTCCAAAATCTCTGCCCTACTTATAGATTCCTCTGATTCTGAGTCTTCCATGACAGGAGACTCTGATGCCCTTCAGGTTGATGAGTTAATTGACTCTGATACCTCTTCTTATAGTGATTCGGATTCAGAATCTGAATCTTATCTAAAGAAAGTCAATGTTTTGACTAAAGACCAAGAGGTCTACTTAGAATTAGTCAAACACATTAGTGACCCTACCTTGCAAAAGGATTACTTAGATAGACTCCTGAAAACCCTAGAACTTAGGGATAAAGCCGAGTCATCCTCTAAGATTCCCATAGTAAAGAAATCTGCCTATGACCTCACTGAGATCTTAGGAAAGAAAAAGTCCAAGAAGTCAACCCCTTCTATTCAAGATCTCCAAAAAGAGATCAATGAAGTCAAAACCGAAATTAGGACTCTCAAAGAAAAACAAAAAGCCGATTCTGATACTATCCAATTACTTTTACAAAAGCAATTGGAAGACCATTCGGTCAAAAGTAAAGAATCAGAATCAGAACCTGACTTAGATCCTAAAGAAGAAGATGACCAGAAGATAGATAGCTTAGAATCTCTCCCTGAGAATTTCTTAGCCATCCTAAAGCAGATTACGATTAGAAAATATTTGATTAAAGTTAAAATTGCATTTTCAAAAGATTTTGAAATTGACACTGTAGCATTATTTGATACAGGAGCCGATTTAAATTGCATTAAAGAAAATTTTGTTCCAAAAAGATTTCGTCAAAAGACAAAAGAAAAGCTTTCAGCCGCCAATAATTCAAAATTAGATATTTCTTCTAAAGTTGATGCATCCATAAAGAATGATGATTTTGAATTTAGAACTACTTTTGTTGTGACTGATGACATTCATCATGTAGTCATACTAGGAACTCCATTTATCAACATCATTACTCCATATACTGTAAATTATGATAGCATATCTTTTAAAGCAAATGGAAAAAGACTTATTTTCCCTTTTATTGAAAAACCAAAGACGAGAAATTTGAATTTAATCAAAGCAAATTCCATTCATGAAAATCATGTTAGTGTTCTAATTAAAACCAAACAGGATGATTTGATTGATCTAAAGAAAACTATTCATCTGCATCGCATTGAAAATCAACTGGATGACAAGTATGTTCGGAAAAGAATTTCTGATTTTAAAGCTCTAATTGAAAAAGAAATTTGTGCTAATCTGCCTTCTGCTTTCTGGAATAGGAAACACCATATGGTAGATTTGCCTTATGAAGTTGGGTTTGATGATAGACAAATCCCAACAAAAGCCCGTCCAATTCAAATGAACCTTGAATTGGAACAACACTGTAGAACAGAAATTAAAGACTTAGAGTCTAAGGGCCTTATAGTCAAATCTAGGTCTCCTTGGTCGTGCGCCGCTTTCTATGTGAACAAAAATTCAGAAATAGAAAGAGGAACCCCTAGATTAGTTATCAACTACAAGCCCCTCAACAAAGCCCTTAAGTGGATTAGGTATCCTATTCCCAATAAGAAAGATCTCCTCCAAAGACTTCATTCTGCATTTGTATTTTCCAAGTTCGATATGAAATCGGGATTTTGGCAAATACAAATCCATCCCAAAGATAGGTATAAAACTGCTTTTACTGTTCCATTCGGACAGTATGAGTGGAACGTTATGCCATTTGGTTTAAAGAACGCGCCATCAGAATTCCAAAGAGTTATGAATGACATTTATAACCCTTATTCTGATTTCTGTATAGTCTACATAGATGATGTGTTGGTCTTTTCCAATTCGGTTGACCAACATTTCAAGCATTTAAAGACCTTTTATTTTGCAACTAGGAAAGCTGGTCTAGCAGTCTCTAGTTCTAAAGTCTCTTTGTTTCAAACAAAGATTAGGTTCTTAGGACATTATATCTCCAAAGGTACCATTACCCCTATTGAAAGATCCCTTGCATTTGCTGACAAGTTTCCAGATAAGATACTTGATAAGACGCAATTGCAAAGATTCCTAGGAAGTTTAAATTATGTGCTTGATTTCTGTCCCAATATAAATAGGATTTCTAAACCTTTGCATGATAGGTTAAAAAAGAAACCTGTTGAATGGACTGATGAGCATACGAAAGCTGTTAAATTAATTAAGGAAGGTGTAAAGAACATTCCATGTTTGCATCTTGCTAATCCTGCATTGCCTAAGGTAGTTGAAACTGATGCATCTGACTTAGGTTATGGTGGTATATTAAAGCAAGTAGAAAATGGTAAAGAGCATATAGTCCAATATGTTTCTGCTCATTAGAATGATTGCCAAAGAAACTATTCTACTATAAAGAAAGAAATTTTGAGCATTGTTTTATGCATTTCCAAATTTCAAAGTGATTTGTTAAATCAAAAATTTTTACTCAGAATTGATTGCAAAGCTGCAAAACATGTTTTAGAAAAAGATGTTCAAAACGTTGCATCAAAACAAATTTTTGCACGATGGCAAGCAATTTTAAGTGTTTTTGATTTTGAAATAGAATTTATTAAAGGAGAAAAGAATTCTGTACCAGATTTTCTAACCAGAGAATTCTTACAAAACAGATAATGCCTCCAAAGAAAAAAGACAAAGGCAAAGGGAAGCTCATTGTCCCAATGCCTTCTTCATCACCTAAAGCCCTATCTCCTAAAGAACCCAAAGAAAAGTTGCTGTCTGCAGCAATATCTTCTTCAAAGCCTATAAAGTCTTGGATTGATATGATTGAAGATGATGAAGCAAAAGTTAAAGCCTTGGCCTCCCAAGATCAGGTAAATGATTGGATAACGTCCCTTTCCCAATCCCCTGAACTTTTTAAAGCCTTTCAAAGTTTTACCCAAAGCCAAACTATTTCACAAAAAGAAATTTCCCAAGAAATTCCAAAGCTTTCCTTAACAGGAAAAATTATACCCAGTGAAGGCCCATCTTCTCAAATTGTGGTTTCTCAATCAAGGTCTTCACAAAGATCGGTTTGGTATGATAAAATCCATCAGCAAAATATTTTATGTGCTGAAGATGGATTTTATAATGCTAATCCATTTCAATGTCTTTCAAATAATTTTCCAAAGGGTTGGTTTTACAAACCATGGGATTTAACAAAACCCCAACCCTATTATCAGAATATTTTGGAAGTCACTGAATCTGTAAAGTTTAAACATTTCTTCCTTGGAGAAAACCATACTGACCCGGCATACTCTACAGCAACAATCCTTAGAGTTATAAGCCCAAACCAATGGGGTCAACCCCTTCATAAAACCCAAAGTTTTCCCGCCAAATTTAAAGTCAAACTTGACCATTGCCTCTCCTTCTCCTATTGGGACTACCAGCAGGCGTGGTTCAATACCTTCTTTATTACCAATCCAAAGCATTCCCATTCTTGGTTATTTTTCTTTCATTCAAAAATAACCATTCAAAGCCTACCCAATTGGTTTCACCAATGGTGGAATTACTTTGGCCCATGCACTGAAATCCTTACAAAGAACGCCCAAGTCTGTCTAGACATCTTTAAAGCCCATTATAAGCCCACAGAATCAGAAAAACGGTTCTCACCATTCCTCTGTTTCTGTTCCAATTTCTTTATGCCTTGGGTCTGGATGTGGAGTCTTCGATTTCATTTCCATGAAAACCAAACCCTCTTGCAAAGAACGTTTAAAGTCAAGTGGTGGTCTAAATTTCATGAACAGTCAAAACTGACTGAACCTATTGTTCTCAAATGGCTTCAATCTCATGGCCATATGACCCCCACCATAGAAGAAACTAAAGCCCAATCCTCGTTCCTCAGTCAAAAGTCTTTGGCCCAATCCAAATTGGCCGCAGCCAAGACCGAGGCAGAGTATTTCAAAATTATGCATCAGCTCCTCTCCTCCAGATCTGAATCAGCGTCCACTATCGCCGAGTCATCATCAGAAGAAGAAGAGCCTCATATTTCCCTAGGAGATGATAATGAAGACGACTGCTTCAACATTCTCACTCCTTTAAAGCATTAAAGCATTGTAATTATTTTACCTGTAATTATTTCGTTTCAGTATTTTTACTGATTAAATATATATATATATATATATATATATATATATATATATATAATTCCTGTATTTGTACATTTGTATTTGTACATTCTCCTTTGTAAAGATACTTGTCTTCCTTCACTCACTACCCTTTACGGGAAAAGCTGTGAAGACAAATATTTCTAAAGTTGTCAAAGATGCTGGGGTCCCACGCACGTGAAGCCTCATCAATTAAAGCACCAACTTTCAAAGATGCTCTCTCCACTTGCGGATTTCACGGATCTGGTCTCCTCCACCTGTCCCCCCACGTGAAGATAGCAATTATTTCATTTTACTTTGTAACGGATTGAGGTATATAGTTCCTCTTAGCCTTCAGTTGAAGGGATCCGAACTATTATTGAGCATTCTCCTCCTTCTCTCTTATTTCTCTCTCTAAAGCTTTCTCTCTTGTTTGTAGAACGAAGAACATTTCTGGATTTTTAATCCTGTTCTGACTTCCGGGATCAAACATTAAAGCTTTATTTATTTCTTATTTCTTTTAAAAGAAGTTCAGGATCATAAAGACCAAACATATTCATGTAAGCATTTGATTTATATTTAAAGCTTTCAATTATTCAATTATTCATTCAAAGATTGTAATAATTTCATTTTAAAGCATAGATCTAAGGGTGTATGATTTATATTTCTTAGATCTGTTTTATGCATGCTCGCAGACTGATCTGTATCAGATCTGCCATATAAATTGTTACAAATCCTCTGTGGCATAAAGACCGGATCTCTCCCCACAGTTGTAAATCTTCTCTCTCCCTCCTTCCTCAGAGCACCATTTCTGGGATTCCAGATCTGGTACTGTGTATGCAACCCATAGAGCCAATCTGTTGCTAGGCTTGCAATAAATTGATAAAGAACTTAAACAAAAGGAGAGTGGTTTATCTCCTCTGGTAAAGAAAGGTATATCGGCAGTAACCTTCCAGCATAGTGCGGGCTGTTACATTTCTTGGCAGTTATAAGTCCAAGTGGGCCTTAAGGGAAGTTCCAAGTAAGGTTGACTTGTTGAGCTTCGTCGAACTGGAATGCCACGTACCTCAATCTAAAATTGGAAATTCCGATAAATTAATTTGATCTATTAAAATCTTGACTTGTATGCTTGACTGAGAACACATCCTTCCTCCGATCCTATTTCCTCCTGGTATATATATATATATATATATATATATATATATATATATATATACATATACATATATATATATATATATATATGTATACATATACATATATATATATATATATGTATACATATACATATCATAAAATTACTCTACATGTATATATACACACACGCATGCACAAGAGAATTTTAATTTTAACTATTCTTGATTAAATTTTCGGCGGACCTTTAAGTTAGTTTGACACATTGGCTATTGAAAACGATCGCTTTCTCTAATCTTCTTCTTTTCGATATTTCAACTCTGAATTATCGACAATATATCATAGTAGTTGCACACACGCACATATATCCATTTAAGGGGCTTTGATGGAAGTAGGCAGTCAAACGTGAAATAAAATACTGGAATGAGACATTAATGGCCACATGTGTGCGTTATATTTGCCAATTTAATTATCTCCAATGAAGTCCATATTGGAATCGGCGGTGTACGTCATTGAATTTTAAGCTAACGAACAAATCATGAGAGTAAAACGTACGCCAAGAAAAGTATCAACATTAGCACTCAATTTGACCCTTTGATGGGTTCCAGAAGCTGAATTATTTATTTTTGCTGGACATATATTCTCTCCCTCTGCTTTTAACACTTTATGCATTAACGAGGTAGGTTTGTAGATTTGAAAATTACGAGTAAAGATAAAAGTTCAGTAAAGAGCTCTCTTCCGATGACCCTTTAATGCTTTGATGAAGAGGATCTTTCTGAGTTGATAATTGAAACCAATATAACAAAAGTCAGAATTTTCAACTCCACTGTCTACACTTAAATAACATAATTACTTGATAAACTATAACCACCCGTGCAGGCTGTGCTGCTGGTATTTTATATATCCCATTTTCCTTCTCATATATATATGGGAACCAACTGTTTCAGCCTCTTTATGCGCATGCATTAGAAAGAAGATTAATTTTACGATCAAATACTCAAGGAAAGATTTTCTTTGAATTACTTAAAGACATGGCGAGCTGACCCAATTTAAATATGCTATAACCTAACAAAAATTATCTAAACATGGTTTGTTTCAAACCAGTGTAGGGAAAAGACTGAAACCCTCATGTTATTTGATTAAACTAAATCAAATCTCCTGATATTTTAAAATACATTCAAATTCTCTTGAGTGTCAAATTTTTAGTTGATTTTATTATTTTAGCCTTGATGGTTGTTGAAATTGAGGATATGAATATTGTTAATTTTTTAATTCAATAGATTTTTTAAATCATAATTAATTGAAAATTAAATTTAAAATTATGGGGAAAAATAAGAGAATTGTCATATTTTTATTAATTTTGAAAAAAATTAGAATTTATTAAAAAATTATATATATATATATATATATATATATATTATTGTTTCAATTATCCTCAACTTATTATTCTCCAAAAAAAAAGTATGCGTTTATTTATTTCGCATTTAGTTTTTCATTTAATTTTGGAAAAATTTTGGAATTAATTAAAAATTAATTGAAAAACTATGACACTCCCTTAATTATTTTAATAATTTTACATTTAATTTTTAATTAATTATAATATAAAAATTATTCAATTAGTTAAATAATTAAAGGTATTCATATTCCTAACGTCAAACGACTACTACTAAGAGTAAAATGATAAGATCAATAAAAAAAACGAAATTGACACTAAAAAGAGTTTAGATATGTTTTAAAATATTAAAAGATTTTAAATTAATTTAGTCAAATAATAAGAGGTTCCGCTCTTTTTCTCCGACTAGTATGTTACTCATTGAGATTAACCCCCTCTTTTTTCCCGACCAGTATATTAGTGACTGAGATTTTGGAGATCTCAATAACCTTATAATTGAGATGTCGCCACTAAGGAACTCCTAGTCAATAATCTCAGCCTTATTAGTTGACCTCATTAGTGAGTCAGGCATGTTAATCAAATTGTTATTTAATTCACAATTCATACTCGCAACCAATCAGTATGCATGCTCAGTACTCAATCATCCACTATGTCATAGTTGAATATTACTGAATGAAATTGGTAAATAGCCAAACGCACTAATTAGCTAGTCCTGGTATTAGCCAGCAAACTAATCAAGCATAAATGGATAAAATTTTCCTCTTGAACAGATTCACCCAAATGTCATGAATACAGGCAAAGAGCTCCACTAGTTCTGCCCCACCGAGCAAGGAGCAATTATTTGATAAGATTACTGTCTTCTCATCAACCACTCAAACGAGGACCTTTTTCAGTCCAATAGATAACGACAATAAGGTCCCATGTCTGACGTTGATCTTGCAATTGATTATACTCCAAAGTTTTGTTCAATCAAAAAATTAAGGAGCTGTTAAGTAAATTATATTACAAAGCCTATGCTAGTCCAAATTTGTATGCTGGAGGAGAGTAGGGACTTGGAGCATCAAAAACGTTATACGATATAATCCAAATTGATTATAATCCAAATTTTTGTTCAATCAAAACGAAGCGGGAGAGTTGTTGGTGGGAGCTGTACTGTTAGATATGATCTTTTCCCTTTCCAGCTTGATGATTAAGCATAATGCATGGTTTCTATGCCTGAGGCATCTAAATTTTGTTGTACAATATTAATGTACATTAGAGCTAGTTAATTAATTAAATAAAAGATACTTCTATGTATAATAATCAGCGAGTCCAATTTTGATGATTCAAAGGAAAGACTATATAGATACATAAAATTATGTATATAACATTTGAGGCTAAACAAGTAAAAACACTCACTAATTGTACCAGAAGCTTGCTGAGTAGTTTTCAAACAATTGAAAAAAAAAAATTTACTTTCTAAATTTGTGATTTTTTTACATAAACGCATAAAATAGTTATGGAAAAGTTTAAATAAGGTCATTGTAGACCTATTCCTTGTAAACCTAATACGGTAGAGAATCTATTTTCCCCGCCGTTTGCCTACTCTTTGTTAGTTAGCAAACAAACACATACCATCTAATTTCTTGCGTGGCTATAATTTGTTCTTATATACAAAATTTAAGCAACTATAGTTTGAATTATTTTCTTAATACTATTTGTTAGGAAATCATAAAATCCACATCTTTAATATGTTAAATAGGGTGTGTATGTACCATAATATATAGCCGCAAATATAAAATAAAATTTACACATAGAGAGTGTGTTTGGAACATAGGATTATGTGGTATTAAAATACTGTTTACATTAACTTAATACCAAAGTAATGTTTAAAAAGAAACTATAATGGGTTAAAGGGGGTGGGCTAATGTGGCAACTATTGCATTAGCAGAACCCGACTGTGAGTCAAGTTTATTTAATGCGGCAATTAGCAATTGCCGCATTAGTGTTTTGCTTTTGCTTTTTTTTTTTCAAATAATAATAATAAATAAATATAACTTTTTTATTTAATATGATATTATATAATATTAATTTTTATTTTCTTTTATTTTTACATCATAATTATTAATATAAATTTATAATTAGTTATTCATATTTTAATTTTTATTATTTTAAAAATATAACTAAATAATGTATTATTTAATTATATAATAATTCATATATAAAATTGATTAATATTTAATAAGTTAATATAACTAATAATAAGTATTTAAATAATATATAAAAATAGAAATATAACATAATATTACATTATTTAATTATATTATAGTAATTAATAGATAAATTATTATAATTTAAATATTTAATATAACTAATAATAAATATTTATATATGAATAAATTTAAATAATATTAATTTAAAATTAATACCAATAAAATTAATAATATAAAATATTATTATGTTATGATATTATTTAGAGATTATTTGATTAAATTATTTACTTCATTTTTTATGAAAAATTATGATTTTTTTAACTTCTATACTAAAAAATAATGTTAAATTTCTAAAATTTAAAACTTCTATATTCAGTACTTTTCTAGGTACGAATAAATATTATTTTCTAAATACATAATTTAAATTAATCAAAAAATAATAATAATTCAGTACAATGTAGAACCAAACATTGTACAACATTATTATTATACAATGCTAATGCAATACAACATAATACAACTTGTACAACATTATTAAAAACCTTAGAAAGTGGCATAAAGGAAAAAATCATAATTTTAAGATTTTGGTGGGTCTAGTTGACTTGGCATTAACCGATAATGTGGCATGGCGCAATCTTGAGCGTTCGAGTTGCTTTCATCCGATGGCCATGATTTACCTATTGTGTCTATAAATAAGAGACTCTCCCCCCTATAATTTGACAACTCTAAATCCAAATTTGAGGTCCATTTTATGTAATTCTCTCTCCATCTTGTATTTTCTACATATTTTAAAATAAAATTATCATTTTACCCCTAGTTCAATTATGAATGGCTAATTTAATCTCAAGCTTAAGTTGAAGATGAAACCTCAATATGATCTATGAGTTTAATTTGGTAAGTCTATTCATTCTCTCTCTCTCTCTCTCTCTCTAATTTGGCATGGTATACCGACTGCCTAGTGTAAAATCATTATTATTTAGCAAGATGAGCATTTTATACTATATTTATTAGAGAAAAAGTTCCCCTCTAATACTTGTGATTCATCTTGACTCAGTATTGACAGAGAGTTTATCTAAGTTATTTAATAGATGGAAAAATTAAGCTATTGACATTGTCGATAGAAAAATTATTATCACCTGACAAAATGTGTACTCGACATCATATTTAGTTGAAGATTATTTCCCCTAGCACAATAAGTGCCTTACACCATATTTATCAGAATGAGACTTATGAGTAGTGAAAATACTCTCTCATAAATTAATCGAAACTAAAAAAAAAAATATTAAGCTCATGGTAAAATGTTGAGTGTGAATATAGAGACTTAAGTGATTCATTTGCATTGTTTCATCTTTAATTTTTTCTCGTTATTTTTTTAATCTTAGTACTGCTAAAAAAAAAAATCACATCCAACCAATTCAAAAATGAACTTGGAAAATGAACCTTATACATGTTAAATCTATCTCCTCATGAGATCGACACTCGTCATCATAAATCTATACTACAATAAGATTCGTGCATTTATAAGTACAATAAAATTTGCACAACATTTACCTGTAGGAGCAAAAGCCATTAGCTATAAGGGGTTTTTGAAAACCAAAAGAAATTCCTTCGGCAATATCGAAGATATAAAGCAAGACTTTTGGCCAAAGGATTCACTCAACAAGAAAGATTTGATTATCATGAAACTTTCTTTCCAAACTTTAAGAAGGACTCTTGTTGGGTAATCATGGCATTAGTAACACATTTTCATATGGAGCAACATCAAATGGATGCGAAAACAGCTTTCTTCAATAGAGATTCAAAAGAAGAGGTTCACAAAAAACAACCAGAAGCGTTCGTCTCATGTGAAAATAATCACTCACTTTATAAGCTTAAGAAATTTATATATGGATTAAAACAAGCTTCTTGTCAATGGTACTTGAAGTTCCATAATGTAATTTCTTCATCATTTGGTTTCATGGAGAAAATTATAGATTAATCTACATACTATAAGGTCAATACGGGCAAAATCATTTTCTTAGTCCTATATGTAGATGATATTTTGCTTGCTTCAAGTGATTTGAGTCTCACAAAATTTAATATGAAAGATCTAGGTGAGGCTTCTTATGGCATTGGCATAAAAAATTCAAAGAGATAGATCTTGAGGGATATTATGATTATCTCAAGAAACCTATATCAATATACTTCTTGAGAGATTTCATATGAAGGATTGTTCACCTAGTGTGGCATTATTGTCAAAGATGATAAATTCGGTTTGAAACAATACCCAAAGAACAAAATTCAAAGGGAACAAATGATCAATTTTCCTTACACTTTCACAGTCCGGAGTTTAATGTATGCTCAGGTCTGCAGAAGGCCTAACATTGCATTTACAGTAAGAAGGCATATCCTGAAGTTGTCCTTTTAGTGTTAGAACAACAAACAAAGTTAAGTCTAAATGTCCAATCACCTCCAGCTAATTAAACCTTCTATAAGTAAGCATATAGTCTCTGGTTCTTGAAGATACCGTAATACTTTCTTTACAGCTCTCCAATGATTCGGGTTTAGTTATTGCGGCAGTTGCTACATTTTTATTTTTTATTTTTTTTACTTTATAATAATAAATAAATAAATATATCTTTTTAATTTAAAATAATATTAATTTTTATTTTCTTTTTTTACATTATAATTATTAGTATAAATTAATAAATTAATAATTTATTATTCAATAATATTATATTACATTTTAATTTTTATGATATTAAAAATATAACTAAATAATGTATTATTTAATTATAATATAATAATTAATATATAAAATTGATTAATATTTAATAAGTTAATATAAGTAATAACGAATACTTGAATAATATATAAGAATAAAAATATAACATAATATTACATTATTTAATTATATTATAATTAATATATAACTATTAATTAATTTTAAATAATTTAATATAACTACTAATAAATATTTAAATATGAATAAATTGAATAATATTAATTTAAATTTAATAATGATTTAAATAATAATATAAAATGTTATTACATATACTACAGAACTTTTACTTGGATTATTTAGCACACTTCATTTTGTTAGTGAATATGTTACAACTGTTGTATTACTTTATTATTTTGTGATTATCTTATGGCATGTATATGCTTTTATTCTATAATCTTAAGATGACTTTTAGACTAATCTCGTAGGTTTTAATTATTTATTTTTGTTAAGATATTATTCAGAGATAATTTAATTAAATTATTTGTTTCAACCTTTATTTCACAGGTTATATATTTGGAAAATACTAAAAAAATAAATGTTACACTGCCAAAAATTTAGGGCCATAAGTTTTTATCGTTATGAAGAATTATGATTTTTTTTAACATTTATACTAAAAATTAATGTTAAATTTCTAAAATTTAAGACTTCTATATTTAATATTTTTCTAAGTACTAATAAATATTATTTTTTAAATATATAATTTAAATTAATCACAAAAATATTAATACAATACAATACACACCAAATATAGTATAATTAAAAATTAATACAGCACAGTACAGCTCCAAATGTTGTATAATATTATTATAATACAATGCTAATACAGTACAATATAATACAATACACATGCATTAAAATAATATAATATAAAATTATACAATACAATGTGCCAAACACACCCTTAAGGAAGATGTCAGCTCACAAAATGTGGTTATTGAACACATCAATGCTAAATTGATGGTTGCAGATACTTTGACAAAAGGACCATCACCTAAATTGTATAAGGAACTTGTAGAGCACATGGGACTCAGTTTTATTTTGTGAATTTTATATAATTGAGATACCATGTATATGTGGCAGTCTATTTAACTCCAAAGTTTTCAAATTGTGTAATTGTCATCTCATACAGTTTGTATACATATGGTTTAGAGAATGACAATACGTATATGCCACATAAAGTATTCATTCTAAGACAAGACTACTCTGTAATGGATGGAAGGCAATGCTTGCTTTTAAAGGAGTTGCCGTCATGATTCATGGTTTTCAATTTTTAGTTTGAGTATAAAGTTAAAACATTTAGAGAGAGTTACGGATTATGAATTGTGATTAGATGGACAAAGTGGGAGAATGTAAGACACATCTTTAGATTTTCTTGTCCTAAAATGATCCATCTAATAAAGTCCATAATTATTATTTTAACTTCATTAATTATTTATGTTTTAGTTAATTTTAAATTCTAATCTTTATTTAAATTTATTTAAATTTCAAATTTGAAGCAGTTTAAAGAGAAGTTATAATAACATCACTACTCTTAAAATCTCCCAACATGCTGCAGTGGTTAGTATTGAAAAAATAAAATGTTGCGGTGGTCTAATAGATATCGAGGGATGTGGCCTATCTCTTTCCCTTATTCATATCCTTCTTGATGAAAGAAGAAATAACTAATTTTCAGAAAATTAAAATTGAGGGTTATGGTCTAACAACTTAAACCTGTGTATTCCATCTACTCAAAAGAATAATGGTATTGGATGAACTAGAAAAATTTTAGTGAAATTACAAAAAACAATTTGGAATATAGAAGAATCTGATAGCTGTGGCTGGAGGTAAGTTCATTTGCTTTTGCTATGATTCAATGAAATAAAAAAGAAAGAAAAAAGTTTACATTTGGCAAAATCAGAAATATACAGAATAAGCTTCTTTATATTCTATCTACCAAGTTCCTCGTATAGGATTCGGACTTGCCTCATTCGGCCAAGGCCAAAATCTTGTAAATGGACTAGCCCTTTGCGTGGGGATGTGTCAAGGTTAAGCTGTAAATCTTGTGTCATTGCTGAAGGCAAAGACCACCCCAAGCTCTGCTTTAAAGAGAAAGGAGCAATAATTCGGTGTCATTGTCATTACCGCCTTCTCAAGCACTCAAACGAAGACTTTTTTGGGGAAATGGAAGACGACCGGAATAAGTTCTACATGTATAACTTAAATGATATTGATTAATTGATTATAATCCAAAGTAGTTTAATCAAAAAATTAAGGAGCTATTAAGTATATTATCTTAGATTCTGTTTGGGATTGAGGTACTGTAACTTTTAAATTACAGCTACTGTGAAAAAAATTATAATTATAAAATAAAAGTTAATATTATATAGTAAATATAATTTTTAAATAATAATTTTGACAAAATTAATAAAGATATAACAAATTTTTCATCATATAAGTATAAAATCAAATAAATTTATATTTAAATCTACAACAGCTAGTATTTACTAAACATTTGAAAAACTATAACTACCTAACATCAATCTCAAACAGACCTTTACAAAGTATATGCTAGTCCAAAACTATATGCCAAATGAGAATTAGAAATAAACATAATCACATATCAATTTTAAAAATCTAAGCATATATTTAAACCAGTAAATATCTTAACAATCAATAATACACAATAAAATTGGTGAAAAGATTAATTATCAACTAAATACATTAAACAAAAACCATAAACATTAAAGTACAATGGGAGGGAATTAATTGAATAAAAAAAATTCATGTCATTGGGTAGAATATCATCCTTAAACTAGCATGAAAAAAAAATAGTTACAAATAATTGAGTTTGGAATAAAAGAGTAGATAAAACTAATCTTGAAAATAAAAACAAAGTTGCTGGAAATCTTCTTTGTCCAACCCGTGGCTGCTGCTATGCTTCAATTGATGCCACTTCAAATCTCCAATCTCTGTCAGTCTGTCTTTTTGTGCCTCTTACAAGAGAAAAACATACATGGGGCCGGTGCTAGGTGGTAGAGCAGTGAGTCCTAAAGTTGAATGCTTATTAATGCAATTCAATTATTCCAAGCTTATTTAATTTGAGTCTTCATTGCCTCTTACGCGTGGGTCTTGATGATTTGGCCTTTGTTTTAAATTATTTTTTTGGTCTTCGAATGTGTGAGAAATGATATTTCGCCCCTTAAATTATCTCATCTGACTCTACTTTTTAATTTATCTTATTATTTTCTCTAATTAACTTATTAAAAAATAATTATTATTATTTTATTTTATTCTCTCACTCTCTCCTCCTCTCCCTCCCCCTTCTCTCGAGCATAACCATCACCCCTACTACCTATTTTCATCAACAACAAGTTCATCATCACCATCACGATCACCTATTTTCTTCACCATCAATTCATGACCTCCACCAATATATGATGAGTTTTAATATTAAGTTTTGTTAAATTTTATGAACAAGTGGTGAGTTATGTTGATTGATGATATTGTTTTATAATTTTATGCGATAATTTAAGATTTTGTTTAGTTTTAATTTGGAATTTGATTTGATTCAAATTGTAAATCATTTCAAAAAATGAGAGAAATGGGAAATTAATCTATTGAGAATTTGAAATAGAAGAAAAAATATTTATCTTTTATTTATTTCTAAGTTTCCCATAAAGACAATTCTAGAACAAATAAAATTAATTGAAAAGTTGGAGTTTGTGAGATAGTTGTGAGGGTCAAATACCACCACTCTTAATGTGCTGCTCCAATTTCATGTGTAATTAGAAGACCCCTAAAGAGTGGAGCTATTTACACCCTTCTAAAGTTCTTATAAAATCTCTTATTAGAAATTACAATAAAGAATAATTTAATAAGTATGCTGTTTCCCAATATGCCCATAAGTTGTGGATTAACTCATAAAACCGAATAAGTTGTGGATTAACTTAATTATATATTAAATTTAAAAATGAATCTCTGTTTTCATCTTAATAAATAAATCTTTTTGTTAATATAAATAAATGTGGAAAGCATTGGATAGTATAAGTTTGAGAAAGAAGTCACTGGAGATTTCTTGTAAACAAATTAAGAATTTTTTTTTTTAATTATTGATTTGGCGATTGAATCCGAATAGAATGGAGAAACTGATAAGTAAGAAAGAGAGTATATGCAAATCCTAATCACACTGCAGTTTCTTTCTCATACTCCGAACTTTTTTTTCGTTTGTTCAAAAGAAAATTTTTCATTGCACTTTAAATTAGAGACTGGAATGGAGAAAAAAAAAGGTTTATATATACTGGTGTAAACAATTTTTAACTTTAATTGGTTTCTCAGTCTCTTTCTGTAATTTTAATTAATTGAATATAATAAATATTAGGGTGGGGTTATTTGAACCCACCAATTTACTCTCTACATCTTTTTTAATTAAGAATTTTATTATCTAAATAAGTTTTGAAAAAAAAATTACTTAATTACTCTTTTCTCTTCTCAATTTCTCGTATTCTCATCAATTCATTCAAATATAATCTTTTAATTGCAAATAATTGGTATCACTAATTAAGAAAAATAAAACCTATCATTTAAAACTGAACATCAATAAATTTCTATTAGTCATAAAAGTTAATAAATATTAAGAAATTAATTTTTATCAAACACAAAAGCTAATAAATATCAAGAAAAAAATTCTTATTTATAGAAAGCATAAACTATAGATCATGATAACTTAAGAAAGGCAAAAAAAATGAATTCAAAAGAGTAAAAATTGAGTGTTTAGTTTGGAAAATGTGAGAGTAGAGAGAGAATATGCAATTATAAGGTAGAGAGAGAAAGTGATAAGTGAAAGGTAATTTTAAGATTTTTAAATTTTAAATTATTAATAATGAATTTATTTTTTAAAATGGGTGTGGAGAGAAATTTAGTGAGTTTAAATAGCCCTATCTTAAATATTATTAAAACATTTTATAAGGTCTTTAGTGGGGTGCCAATAACCCCACTCTTTTCTTAATTCAATTTCTTTATGTATGTCTGCTCCTTAAACTTCAATTTATCTCCCTGCTCAATAAAAAAAAATAAAATAATGAATAAAAGAAAAAAATAAATACAAAATTAAAGGTAATATATATCAAAAAATTATGCTCAACATTTGGTTTGGCTCAATATATCAGAGATCTTTCTATTGTGATTATAATAAGTGTCTTGATGATACAATAATTGAAATTCCAAGTTATTATGAACTTTTTTAAGTTAAATATATGATTTTTTTTTTTGGGTGGGACTATATGCACTCTAAAAATTACTCTCAACACTTGATTATTGTGTATACTCATCTATTAATTTAAAGAAAATTATCCACCGTCCACCAGTTTGTTTTGCCTTTTTAAAAAATTCACAAACATTTTTTTTTTCAGCGCGCCACCTGAAGTTATTCTTTTGTTGCACCCATCCACTTTTGTCTAACGGCAGTTAACGGATTTAACAGAATACTAGTGCAATGACCTTTTTGCCCCTCAAAGTTAAAATTATAATTTTATCCAAAAAAATAAGATTAAAAAATGTAGCCATTGGGGAGCCAATGGCTACAATTTCAACTCTATATAAACACAAGAAACAACATGAAACATATCAAACAACTGAAAATGCTCATACATCATCTTCAAACACATCATCTACACCATTCAATTTGCCATTTTTGAAGCTCAAAACCAGGGAAACTAAAGCCAAAAACCTACTCATACATCACTCTGATATGCTCATATAATCCATCAAACACATAATCTACACATTCAAGTTCACAACTTTTCCTTTTCTTTTTCGTAAATGGCATCAAGTTATGGCTCAAGTTCTGCAGTTAGTGGACAGCAACATAAAAAAGTTAAATGCATTCCCAAGAATTGTTGGTGTGGTGTGCAGGCATGTGCGATTGTTTCTACTACACAACAGAATCCTAACGCAATGTTTTGGTCATGCAAGTTGAATAAATGCAAGTTTTGGCAATTGTTTACTACCGAATCTCTCGTATACCCTAGTAGTAGTGATCAAATGGCAAATAATCAAAATATAGATATGAATGATGATGTGGTGAAGATAAAGAAAAGACTTAAGCTCATTGAGGGGAAGCTTAAATATATCATAATTTTGCAACTTTGTGTCAGTGCAATTGTGCTTTTTAAAATGTAATGTAGCTTAGAAAACATGCATTAATGTAATTAGTTTCTACCAGTGACAATTAATGAAACCATTCAATTAAAAATGATTGTTACATGCTAATACCTACTTAATGTGTGGACTGAAAATGGCATACAAATAACTGGTTGGAATCATGGAGCAACTTTTAATTATTAGGTAAAACAATTATAACTTAGTTTAAAACATATCTTGATTTAAAACAAAGCAAATGAGAACAAATGCAAGCACAATAGCAAAATCCCTGTAAGAAAATAGGCAAATTATTGACAGTACCGACTTGAACTAGCTAGTTATTGCTTTGGCATATGTAATGTTGTGTTTGAAGAAGTTGAAAATTCAGTGAAAGAAAAACTAAGGGCACAAGTTTAATGCAAAATAACTAAATTCCAACATAACATAATATCCAAAAGGGCAATTATCCAAGAGGGTACCTATTAAGACATCATGAATAGCTTATGCCCTTTCCAAAATAACATATCATAATTATCCAAACTGAAGCCAAAATAAACATCAATAGCCTAAAATAGTAGCAAACACAACAAGTTAAAGTAAGTCAAGTTTGTTCCAATTCAGCTCATTACATGGAACCTGTAACATTTGAAGTTTGAGATGGATTTTGGGATTGGTTTAGTACTGGACTTGTTCGTCCTCTTGTTCTAGCAACTCCAGAGCTAGGTTGAGCCTTTCTTTTCTTTGTTCCAGCATTAGGCGTCTCACCTAGACCACTTGGTATCTGAACACATGAAAAGTTAGATAAAGATATTCAACAACAACAACAAACAAAAATATGAAAACACACAAGCATTTTTCTGTGTACATGTTTTTGCTTTTTCACTGCCTCGGATGAGGCAGTCGTTGCCTGACCTGAAGAAGTTGAATGTGATGCTGATGCCTGGAAAACATTTTGACTTGTGAATGAATATCAAGTTTCACAAGTAATGCATAATAAATAAAGTATGCATGCAAATTAGCACATGTTTTCTCCTCCTTATTCTCTGCTCTAAAGCATTCAGTGGCTGATTTGTTGTAATTGATGCCTGCAAATCATGATAAATGTAGTCCATGCTAAACAATAAACCCTATAAACACTAATAGCTTCATATAATGAATGTAATAAATAATAATAATATAAACATACTGGATAATTATTTTTTCTAGCTCGAGCTGCCTTTACAACGGATGGCCTTAATGGGCAAGACCTGACATTATGATTAGATCCCCCACAGAATGAGCAAATGATAAAGAACTTTCCTTTTTCTTTTTGTGGCTTATTTGTCGCTCTTTTCCTGGACTTCTTAGGTCTTCCAATCTTCTTTTGAACAATCGGAGGATCAATTAATGGTCTTCCAGTAAGCTCCCATGTACACTGATCTGGAATGGGACTGAACATCAATGAATATATGCTAAGGTAAGCTTGTTTGGTAAAGCATGCTGGAACATACTCCTCAACTTCATGTCTTTCATATCCCATGGCAGCCATAGCATGTGCACAAGGGAGGCCAGCAATTTCCCAATAACCACAATCACATTTTTTGCTCTCTAACTTGAGCACAAACCTCCTAGCTGGATAATAAGCTTTATCCATAACTTGAAAGTTTAGGTCACCAGAAGCTTGCACAATTATTTTCTGTGTAATTTTTTTTTTTTTTGTCCAGTTCTTTCACCACTTTAGGTGTGAACTGTATTTTCCAAGTGGCTGCTTCATTTCTTCTCTTTATAAACTATTTCATAAGCCTACATCTAATTTCTTCAAGCATTGTCAAGCAAGGTCTGTCTCGGCAAGCTAATATCCAAGTGTTGAAGCATTCTGATGCATTATTGTCAGTATGATCCACCATGCAGTTTCTATCATATGTATGCATCGACCAATTATACTCCTACAGTTCTCTTTCCAACCACTCATAAGCAGCTTTTTTTTCAGCCTTGATCTCTGCCATTGCCTCATTGAAATCATGCTTGTTACAGCTCTTCGTAGCCTTCCAAAACAGTTGTTTCAACTGTGCACTAGCAAATGACTTAGAAAAGTTTGCATAAACATGCCTAGAACATGCCCTATGATAAGCAGTAGGCCATGCATTTGAAATTGCATGAATCAGCCCCTTTTGTCTATCACCGATAAATGTCACTTGTCTGCCATCATCCAAATAATTATGCAGGTGCTCCATAAACTAGCCCCATGTCTCTGTATTCTCAATCTCACAGACATATAATGCCAATGGAACAATCCCATTATTAGCATCCATGTTAACAGCAGTTAACAACTGTTAACAGCAGTTAACAACTGTTAACAGCACTCCACCATATTTACCATTCAAGTGATAGCCATCCACTCCAATAAAAGGTCTACAGCCATTGAGACAAGCATTTTTCTGTGCAGGAAAGGAAATAAAAAATATTTGGAATAACACCTTGTCAGGTATAGAAACAGCATCACACAACACCTTACAAATTGCTCCTGGATCAGGTTTGTGAATAACTACAACATATTGAAATAGTTTTTGATATCCCTTGGAATAATCCCCAAATACCTCAACTCTTGCCTTTGCTCTAGTCCTATACAATGTTATCTTTTCAATCTTCAACCCAAAGGTTTCTTGCATATAATTCTTCAAGATTTTGATCTTCACATTAGGATCAACAGTAACTTGATTCTTTATTTTAGTAGCTACCCAAGTGGAAGTAACTTTCACTATTTTATTGGTAAGTCTACAGTTATGCTTTTTTTTGTACTCTCGTAATATGAAACCACTTCCATCATTCATTTTTGCACCAACCACATACCATGGACAACTAGACTGTTTATAAGTAGCCACAAATCTTCTCGGCTCACTATATACTATTTTAATAGCAAACCATTTTCTAACCATCACCTCGTTTAATCTCTCTCTAAAATGAACAACATCTCTAAACACATGCCCTATTTTTAGCCTATGTTTCCCATCAACACCCACTTTGTATTCATATTCCTATAAATAATTAGTCAATTAGGCAGTGCCAAGCTCAATATCATCATCAGAAGAGTTAATCACCTTTTTTACCGCTTTATCAGCATCAGATAAATTATCATCTAAATCAGTTTCCAAGTGGCTGCCTTTAAGTCTTTCACCACCCCCACTGCCCTCACTATCCTCACTGTCTGCATAAACAACAGTAGGTTCAGCAGCTCCATCAACATCAGCTTGCATGAAGTTCGTATCAAGATCATCATCACTGCCAAGCCTTCTGTCTGAGCAATCAGATAGCAGTGCATCCTCGTCTAGATCCATCTACCACAACAGCAACATTTTCCTCAGCTACAACATATCCCTCCATAGTGGCATGTTCCACCACAGAAGCATGTCCTCCCACAACAACATGCCCCCCCATAGCAGCATTTTCCTCAACAGAAGCATGTCCTTCAATGGAGTCATTTAGCTGAGTAATAAGCCCATTAGATAATACAAGTCATAGGTTAGTCATCAAGGCCTGCAGTAAAGGAGCATCTTTGAACTGAGGGCAAAGAACTGGTACAACATCAACTTCAAATGCATGGGCACCCAAAGCCTTATGTATTGCAACTAAACACTCCAGCCCAAAATCTGAATCTAGCACAACCTTAAGCTTATTCTCTGGGTTCGTAACATTTAATAGAATATGTGAACTCAAGCTTAATCCATATGCACTCGTAATCTTCAATGCATCATCCTTTATTTTAGCAACAGTACAGTCAGGTCCAAGCAAACCCAAATTCTGCTTCTTGTCTTGAAAGGATATCATTAACTCCATTCGTGTCATCCTGAATACTGAAAATAAATTTGTAGATTCAGTAACAGTGATTATAAAACACATGCATTACAGTAAAGGTTCTTTTGATTTAATGCAACCACAGCCAGTAACCCCCAACTAAGTAGAAAAGATTGAGAAAATTAACATCTCGACATCCCTAAAACAACCTATTATTCCCTAATTTATCATTACCCCTGAAAATTTTGGTCAAATCAAATTAATCTAAATTACAGGATTTCCAACAACAACGATTAACAACAATCACCAATTAACAATAATCAACGAAACATTGCATAGCTAACAATTTCAACGAAACTTACTTCAAAGTATGCTGAAATTCCCTAAACCAAAACACCCAGCCTTGTAACAATTCACCTATTTCGTTAACACCCCTGTATCTTCGAATGAAAAAAATAATCTATGATGTTCAAGCTTATTTCTTTGATGAAAATAGAGGGAAATTGGAGATAAATTGGTTGGATTTAAGTTTTTTCAAGCAACAGAGTTAAACGCAATGGTGGATGCTGGAAATTGGAGGAAAACAGTTTGGGCAAATAGTTTTTGTTACTTGCTGGACTTAGAAAATTTGCATTGGTTTTCTCTCTCTCAACTAAGTTAAACGACGTCGGTTTTCTTTTCTTTTTTTCAACCTGGTAAACGACGTCATTTTAAGTTTTTGAATGAAATATCTATTTTATCCCTCTCACGTCAGCAACGTTCTAACAACAGTTAGACGGAAGTTGATGAGTGCAATAAAATAATAACTTCAGGTGGCGCGCTAAAAAAAAAATGTTTGTGTATTTTTGAAAAAGGCAAAACAAACAAGTGGACGGTGGATAATTTCTCTTAATTTAAAAAAAATAAATTACACTTTGTACACTCTTTAAAATACCAAAAAGGTCCTCACTTAATCATTGTTAATTAAATTAATTATCTTTATATACTCTACACACTCAAAAAACCTATAGACACTCAAAAAATTATAAATACTATGCCTGTTCATCAAAACAAATTGTCAAATATTTTGAAGTAAATGATCGCTACCTGTTCATCAAAAGAATGCAAGCGCCAAATAAGAACACAATCCTCGACTAGAAAGAACTAGAAAATCAGAAAACATTGAGAGACAAATCATTTTAATTGCAACTAAACATACATACCACGTAAATCTAAAATTAAAAACTTCAGTCCCCATGTAATAGAAAAAATTTGTACACAAATAAAAATATTTGAAATTAAGATTTCACATCTCAAGATAATTATTATAATCAACAATCTGTAGCAATCGCATGCAGATTTATAAAACTATTTATAGCCCAAAAAAGACTGGAAAATTATAAAAGATTTTGAGAATAAGAGACTAAACATTTCAATGGCAACGAAACTTACACACATTGGAAATCTAAAACTTAATTACTCGAATGAATGTGCCTCTTCATTCTAAAAGTTCATTAAATTAAAAATTATTTGTGTTGTAAACTAGAAAATCAAAAGGATCATACATACCTAATTAAAGTTAAAATCGTCATATATTGAGTTTCCTCTGTAAATATTTGTTTAAGGTATTTCAAAGGAAAAACTTTAAGGGTTTAAAACGGTAAAAAAAATTAAACATTAATTTTGGTGCCTGCTCAGAGTATTAATATTATATATGCTCATAATAAAGTGTCCTTAATAGTAATTTAAATCATTGGTATTTTTTGTAATAAAAATGTTTATAAAAATATGTTCAGAGTAATTTTTAGAGTACATATAGCCCCACCACCTTTTTTTTTTTTTTGGTTAGGAGACTAATATGAACATTATTATTATATTAAAATTATAAAGAATTGTGTTAAGGATCAAAATAAACATTACTTATTTCATTAAAAATTATAATAGATTTTTTAAAAAAATTACTAAGGCTCCGCTTGGTACAACTTTTCAAGTAGAACTTATTTACATAGAGCTTTTACTCAAAAAATTTTAGTTGTTTGGTTATTAATGAGAACTTTTATTAAAAATTTATGAAATTAGTTTAATATGTAAGTTTTTTAAAGTTATGTTATGAAAAGAATAAAATAAAATCTTCAAATAAGTAGAGAATATTTTAAATGTTTTAATATTTAAAAAAACTTTTCAACCTCTACTCCTAAAAGTCCAAAATTTGAGTTTTTGCTAGTAGAGACAACATAGTTTATTTAAGCTAAAAGCTCTACTAAAAAAATAATTAAACAACAATAAAAATTATGATAACAGTTTATAGAATTAAATAAACATTTATTACCACTAGATAAGCCATACCAAATAAGCATGAAGCTTCAAATAAATTTTCAAGGGCTACACAACACATTCTAGTCCTCTCATAGCTTAGCATCTAAATATAGGGGTTCTCATGGCCCAAATAAAAATTTTGTTGGATGGTAATAATAGGAGTACAATTCTAATGGAAGCACGGATTTACACAAATAAGATTACTGGTAAATCTTTTCTTTTTATGTGGTTTGAGTCTCTATGTATTAGAGTTAATTTTCTTCTAAATATTTGAAACTTATACATTAGTGGGTTAATTTTTTCCCTTTTAAATTCTTGTAAGTAGATTAAGCCAATTTATTCATTTATGCCGACTACTTTGTAAATTTTTAATTGAGAATATTAGTAGAATTATCATATAATTTAAAAAGAAAGAGAGAGAGGGAAAAAAAAAAGGGAGGAGTTCATTCTGAATTTCTAATACAAACAATAGACACACAAAATGTGATGGGGCCATGGAAACGGGCACACCGCTCACCTTAGCTTGTCAACCCCAACCACCAACACCAATTCGTCATTAATCAATTTGCTCTGAAATGGTATATTAAGTTGCACTCTTTCTAACAACTTTAGACTTGGAAATCGAGCGCAGGTACAACGAATCGAAAAGCACTTAAAATAAGAAAGAATCTTCATCCAAAAAAAAAATAAAAATAAAAAAAGAATCTGTCATCCAATTATATGAAAACACGCAAATGGCGCTAGCTGTGATCGTGCATTCACTAATCATTATCATTGCTAACAGCTTCTTCAGAATGTTCCGTACTTGTTTATTCCATCCATTTTGCTGTGGATGTGATGATGGTGGGTTGGGATTCTTGGATTAGGTCTTATTAGGTGAAACTTCCATGAAAATGTCAGCCCTATCAGCTATCACAATCACGTACTTGTCACAACCCATTTCCTAAGGTATATAGGTTCTTTTGACATTTCTGAGTCAGCCCAACATGGAACAAGATAATAAAATTTAAATGTATTAATTAAGAAAAATGCTTACTTTTACCATAGTTAAATAGATGTGTCAGAAACTAGAAAGCACTTGTAATGCCTTCAGAAAATACCCATATGACGTACGTAACTAAACAATATAAAAACACCTGTGGAATGAGGATGATGCATATTCCCAAAACATGGTCAAATGATGTACATGGAGCCGAGTCAAGATGGGGAACCATAAGCTCGATCACATGGAAGGCAAGCGAATAGAAGAAATTAATTATATATTATTCCAGGCAATAATTTGTTACAACATATTAAAGAAAAATAAATTTTTATTGACTCCTGAAATGAACAACCTGTCATTTGCCCAAGCCTTCCAAAGACCTGAACTAACTCCCACAGGGCAGCCGTAACCTATCATTCCTCCATTTCATATCAAAAGCACTTCTCCTCTCCTCATATCTTCTGACTCGTATATATACACACACACACCTCCCCACATCCTAATTCATATCACAAGACATTCTCTTCATCTGCACTTTGCCAAAAGTACATTCCACATTGACTCTGTTTATTCTCCAAACTTTTTGCCTAATTTGAAGCCAGGAAAATGGCAGTGCTGCGAACATTAATATGCCTGGCCGCTACAGTCATGCTCATTCAGCTATCTATGGCAGCAAATTACACAGTTGGAGGTCCAAATGGTGGTTGGGATACGGCCACAGACCTGAGAACTTGGGCAACTTCTCAAAAATTTCTTGTCCGTGACAATTTGAGTAAGTTATATATGCATACATGTCAATCATGTTATATATGAATTTAAGATAAAGAGTATTGAAACTGAACTTGCTGTTATCTGTAGTTTTCCAGTATCCATCAAGCCATGATGTGACCGAAGTTTCAAAGCCAGATTATGATTCCTGTCAGACAAGCAATAAAATTCAGAGTTATACTGATGGCAACACAGTCATCCCACTCTCTTCCCCAGGCAAGAGATACTTCATCTGCGGAGTACCAGGACATTGTACTGCAGGAATGAAGGTGGAAATCGACACTCTTGCATCAACTTCCCCAGCACCAGCATCACCTTCAACACCACCGCAAGCTTCCCCAGCAGCTCCCACACCACAAGCCTCTCCTTCGACCCCACCACCAGCTTCCCCTGCTCCAGAAACCTCACCATCGCCAGCTTCCCCACCTCCAGAAACTTCCTCTCCCTCACCTGAAGAATTGCCAAAATCTGCTCCCTCAGTGTCCCCCGTGTCTCCATCAAACTCACCTTCGAGCAGTCCTCCACCTTCCCTGGATGTTCCTACAGTAGACTCTCCTTCAACGTCCCCTCCTCCAAGTGGTCTCTCGCAGCCACCCCAGCCATCATCAGCTATCAAAGGTGTCTTCAAAACCACCATTGCAATGGGGTTCAGCTTTGGAATCATGATGCTTCTTGCCTTCTAAGGACTGAGTAAAACAAAAGTGCATTTATTGAGTTATTTCTTTGAGCAAAGTTGCCTGTGTTTTCTTTCCAATTTTCTGACGTATGGTGAAATTTGAGGAACAGATTCCTGTCTTGTCAATAGCATTCATTGTTATGTTGCATAAAGTTACTAATTTGCAAGGTTGCCTGCCAACGCAAGTAACTTACATATGCCATGAATAAGTATCAATGACTATGAATTATTCATGTTATAAACTACATCACCATTGAAAGAATAAAAATTGAAGAAGGGGTAATTTATTAATTGAGACATTCATCTATTGTATTTTATCTCCTTATCATGACAGACTATATGCATTCAAGAGCAATAATATCCGACAGGAGTCAGGCCTGCTAACGGTATAGATGGACAGATAAAAGGGTTTGTAGTTTCTGCGGCTAAGTTTATTCGACATTTTCTTCAAGCTACGATGAGGATAGTTGATCTGGCCTTTTGTGTACAAAAGCAAACATTTGGCACTCTTTGATCTCCAACTCAATCATCCAAGCACAAACTTCAGTGACTGCCAAAGGCAATAAATTTAAGGTTACATGCAAAGTTATTGAGATTCAGCAAATAGAAGAACGTGTACTTTAATAATTTCAATATCAATCCTTTAAATGCAACTATACAGGCAAAAATAATAATACTATAAGTTTTGATTTCTATGAAGTTTTCAACAAACCAGAACATTTCCAGAGTACAAAAAGCCCAAATTGATCGTTTTTGAGAAATAGATCACAATCAGGGATGACAACCAAAAGCTTGTCTTGAACATGTACAACCTTGACTCAGCAAGTTATACCTTTAAGCACTTATTATGTTTTACAAACGAAGGCAGAAATCCATAGAACTTGCCAGTTTCTAAATGGAATATATCCACATCATTAGGTTTCTCAGTTCTTCGAAAGCATTATATTACATAGTAGACCAAGAACAGATAAACAACCTTACAGCATAGGCATATTAATTAGTGATGGATGTCCAAGTTATGCAACCGGAGGACGAAGTAAATGATCCTGTGACGTATCAACAGCAGCAGGTGGCATGAATTGCCACATTGCAACACCAGGGTAACCAATGAAAGGCACCAGCTTATTACCAGCAACCTGGCTTTGAGCAGCAAATGCAGCCGACATCGAAGAGGGATGAGGCAAAAACCCTGATGTAGCACTCATCGCTTTGACTTGCTTTTCCAACTTCTCTTTATCAGCCTTTAGCCTCTGCTTCTCATCACGGAGCTCATTCTTCTCAGCCTGCATAAATAAACAGCAACTAAGTTGCACATGGTCATCCAAACCCTAAGTAAACATCTCTAGTTTTCAGATCAGGTATAATAAAGCGAGATCTCCAAATAGATGCAGAAAATTTTAAAACGTCTGGTTAAAGCCAGGACGCACCTTCAATTCTTTAATCTTTTCTTGCAAATCCTCATTCGATTCCTTCAGCTTCTGGGCTTCAGTTCTTAACTGCGTCATCATTCGAACAGCATCGCTCAAAATAGCAGCCTTGTCCGTCTTGGGTGGTCTTCCGGGCTCCAGGATAGAACCCAATTCCAAAAACCTTCAGATCATGTGCAGTTAAATGTGAGAATTTGAAGCCAGAAAACAGTTAATTAGGGAAGAAAAAGAATGATATCATGCCTCTCATTCAACCGATCCCTCCGCAACTTCTCACGGCATGCTTTGGAGCCAGATACACAGCATGATTCAGACCTCAACCTGTAAAATTATTTACAAATAAATTAAGGGACAAAGATTTGATAAAAAAATAAAGAATAATCAAATTCCTTGAGATCCAAGCAATTACAGTTAAACTCATAAAAAGAACTATTGTTAGTACAATCACACACACTCGGACCCCTCAAGCACGTATGTAAATATGTACTCGCACTGATTCACAAGTAAATAGCACTCTGAGTAAGTAGTTCTATATCCATTTAAGCAATTGCGCTTAAATGTTAGCTTACTCTGAAACAGTTATATCAAAATTACAGAAACTTGACTTGTTCCTTGTTAGTAGCCCAACTAGCATAAGCAGCCTGTGTTAATGTCAATGGCATCTCCAAAACATTAAGGCTAAAACTCATACAAATCTCATACTTACCTAGCTAAATTATTTTCTCATTTCCACTGATCATCTGCCCCAGTACACAAATTGGTAGCATCCAAAATTCCATACTATCGATTTTACAGAACTAAAATTTGACGTGTGAACTACTTACTGCACTGTAAATAAAGTCTGAAATACCAAACTGCAGAAAGGGAGAGAGAGGAAGAGATTTTTACCTTTTTCGGGAGCCAACTTCAACTTCCTTTGGGCCATCTGAATCACCAAATGAGCAGTCAATGGTCACACTGGAAATCAACAGCACAGACAAATAAAGGATGAGAAAAAAATACACAGTTATTCTAGAAAACAAAAAATTACATGGTTTATTTTTTATTCCTCCTCCTGGATGCTATGATGACCGAATTGTTATTCCTCTATCAAATCAAAAGCGTTCATTTTTACTTTTGCTAATTGTTTGAAAAGTTAATTTTTCATCTTTAATATTCGTCAATTATCCAACAAAACTAATAAGCATATACAATGAGAAAATATCTCTCAACGAATTAAATTATTCAACAACAATAAAAACCAGAAATTCAAGAATCAATACGTATTTTTATGTTCTGTTATTACTTTCTCAATAACCAAACAGAAAATCGAAGTTTCACAAAAAAAGGCTTTAGCTTACCTTGCAGTAGAGGACGAGTTAATGGCGGTGGCGGCTTGGGAAGGCCAGTCGAAGTTTCCGGCGATAGGAATGTCGTCGACTATGCTATAATCGATGAGCCAATCAGAGTTGTCAGATGACGCAATCTCCATTTCCTTCTGCTTCTCTGCAAAATCACAGTTCAACTCAACTCAACAGAGCCTCGTTTTCTTTGTTTTGTTCGATGGATAATTAATTAATTAATTAATTAATTAATTTTTATTTTAAAGGAAAGGTCAGATAGTGATGGCAGCTATGGTGTGAGTGAGTGTGTTGCGTAAGGGTAAACGCTTTCTGTTTCTGTTGCTGTCAACACTCAACTGTCATCGCTTTGCTTCTTTTGAATTTGATGCCCCTGTTTGGCAACGGGGTTATGCTAATCAAGCGACGGGGGTTATCAACGGATTGAAAACGAGAGGAAGCCTTTTCGAGCTCGAGTTTGAGGGCGAAAGCGATATTCGTCCAAACACTCCAGCGATTAGGCAATACGAATAAAATTTTGCGCCAAATAAATAAGCGCCTTGATGACGCCAAGATTCCACCACCACTACTCATTCCCACACGAATCCCCCAACATAACCAATAAACTATACTAATATACTACGCTTAGTGGGTAGTTAAATATACTAACTGAAGTAATGAAAAGTAATTATGCACATATAAATTTCAGTAACGATTTATTTTTATTAGGAAATGGTCAATCATTTTGCATTACAAATTGCAGTGCATTATACAATGGATGGGCAAGAAAACATATGTTTTCAGTTAGACATTCCTAATATTTGTACCTTTTTTAATAATCATCGGGACCCAACATTTACGTCCATATTATTCATCCATTAATTTGTAAATTTCATAACTGATAAAATTAATATTTTATTATCAACTCTATGAATATCATATCAATTAAAACTTAAAATGAGATTTACCTCTGTTTGGTATAACTTTTCAAATAAAACTTATATAAGTATAGTTTTTATTAATAAAATTTTTACAAGTAGGGATTTCACTAAAAAAAAAAAACTTAGGTGTTTGGTTATCAATGAAAGTTTTTATTAAAAATTATAAAGGTATATTAATAGATAAAGTTTTTAAAGTTACGTTGTGAAAAGATTGACATAAAATTATCAAATAAGTAAAGAATATTTTAAGCGTTTTAATATTTTAACATACCATTTTAACCTGTAATCTCAAATATCCAATATTTGAGTTTTTTCCAATAAAAACAAAATAATTTATTTAATTTTTAAAATCTCTAATAAAAAAACAACTAAACAACAACAAAAGATTTAAAAAGAGTTTATATAATTAAATAAGTATTTATAATCATTAGATAAGCCATAACACTCTGTTCTTTTTTTTTTTTTAACTATAATTTTAAACAATTTGCCTAATAACGATTTTGTGACCAATTAGCGGTGTCAACAGAGACTCTTCACCATGAATAAAACAGTAGTTGGTAAAGGTGATTGTTCTGTGCTTTAGATTTCGGCCTGGCCCAGCCTGCCTTGAGTAAGACAGCCTGAGCCCGGCTTAGGGTTATTGGCTTATTGCATGAGTTGAGCTCCTGACACCCATTTAAAACTCTTGTGAAACCCCATTTGTTATATTTATAACATTTACTTTTGTTAAAAATACGGGAAAAAAAGGACGAATATTATAATAGACTTAATTAAATTTTAAACATACTTTTTAATAGTAAAATTTGGTCATTTATTATCTCATTGTCTCAAAATTATTTTTGACATTTTAATTTAATTAAATTTATAATTGACTTTTTATGTAATTTCTTCCAATAATTACACTATGATAAAAAATGGAGTTCTATAAGGATTTTAAAGGGGTGTAAAAAGCATCACCCTTATGATAAATGTCGATGAGTTTTTGAGGCAAGGTATCCAACAGTGAGACTATTGGCACCCTTATAATTTCCTTTTAAGACCCCTTTTTCCCATCAAGGTTCATGAGCTACTTTAATTACGAAAGGATCATTTTCTAAATTTTCTGATTCTTCCACTCTAACTCCAAATCAAAAAATAAAAAAATGATTAAATCATATGTATTTGACTTAAAAAATAACATATATATTTGAGTTAATTAGAGTTAAACATAGATTTAAATAGTTAATTTATAACTTTTTTTTCCCAAAAAAAAAAAATTTGATACGCAAAGAAATGATTACGAAGAAATTTATTCTTTCAAGTTGTACAAAAAATTGAAAACGGATGAAGAGATTGATAAGATATAAATATATTAGTAGACATGGATGACTTTAAATGTAGGTGAATAAAGCAGTCACCTTGGAAAAATTTTATTTTTTGAATATTTTTTTAATAATTTTTTAATTAATAAAGATTTTTTTAAATTACTTATTGTAGAAAAGCCTATTAGACATTTCTCTAATTATTAATTATTCTACAATTAATTAATTTTTTTTTATAGACAATCTATATTCGATAACTTTAATATTAAAGAGATATAATTAATAATATTGTCTAACTATTAATTCATGCCTTTCCAAAATAAAATAAATTCTATATCTTTTCAATTTTCTAAAAAAGATTAATTATTTAATACTAGAATCTTTGACTTTTAATATTCCTTTTAATTTTTATTAAAAACCTTGTAACCTAAAAAATCAAAAGACGAATAAATTTCTTGAACTCTCCTCTACAAACAAAATTATTACATTTATTGGTCCATTAAAAAAAAAATTCTTGAAATACAAAGTCCATATCTATTATCTGATCATCAATTCATAATCTCAACTTGTTATATGTTACCATTCTAAATATTATGTTTGAAAATAGTATTATTCTTATTTATTTATTTGTTTATTTTTGTAATGGTTCTAATGGAAGTAAAAAAAAAAAAAATCTTTTTGATTATTTTTGTAGATTTTATTTTAAAAATTTTTTAGTATCTTTTTAATTATTATTAAAATTCAAAAATCAAAGATGGAATGCATATTGAGCTCTTTTATATTTCTTTTGAGCATTGAAGTTGCAAAATAAAAAGAGGCTTTAGAAAAAAATTTGTCTAAACCCCAAATACTTAAAAGTCGACCCTGATAGTAAAATCTCATTGATTTAAATGTAAAATGTAAAGTATTTGAAGGGAAAAAAAAAAATCCGTTGTTGTTATGGTTTTGTGGGTGTAAGAATTAGCGAGAGGGTTATCGAAAGAGAAAAGAGGGGTTCGATAAGAATAATGGAGCAGTGCTAATAGGCCTACTCGGCGTCCAATCCACGCGGCAAGCGCGGAACCTAACGAAAAGAAGGGGCCTAACGTTGGTGATTGATGTGCTGTGACCCTCGTACCATAATATATCCTCTCCCACTGCAAAGAATTATTTCATCTCACCTCACCGGCTAAAATGGGATGATGCCTTTGGTTTGGTAAATCATTGCATGCAATTAACTACAATTTTTTTTTTAGGCATGGTATTAATCTGTAAATTACGTACTTGTTGAAAAAAAAAATTGTAAATCAACTGACAGATTCACAGTTACAGCTTTGAAGATTCCTTGGTGGTTGGAACCCACCAGAAGAAACTGAGCACGACATCATGAACAACAAAAAACGATTACCATAACTGTCGCAGAAGTTCTTTTTCTGCCGTACAAAAAACAAGACAAATTGTATCATCGGATTCTTTAGCCCTCACACAACTTTTGACCTATACACTTTACTCCATTTACCATTTTACCAAGCACATTGTTTAACTCTTTTATTTAATCTTTATTTTTTCCTTTTCCCAATTTTTAACATAAAGAAATCTAGAGACCACTGGTGATCAGCTTGATTGTAGCTGAAGTTTTACTCGAATATAATCTCAATGCCTTTAGATAGAGCAAGTGATTTGACAATCTTCACATCGTAAAACTAACCAACCATATGCATATATGCATAGAAAATGTTTGTAAATTTCACTGCTCTTGCATTGAAGGATAAGTCACGAGTCACAATTCACAAGTAGGTAAAAATCTAAATCTCGATAATAGAAAAGTAAAAGCTACTCATCTATTGATCTATACAATCTCACCCGAAAATTGATCCGAATCAACAGGATGCCATTAAAATAAAGTAATCAACGACTAATGATTAATCAAATGAGCCCAAACTAACCGTTCACCGGGCCAGGACTCACCAACACGAGATTTGATGGACTGCCCGGCGGCGGCGCCACAGTGGTGATAACCTGCTGCTGCGACGGAGGCGGTGGTGACGTCAGCATTGGAGGCGGAGGAGTTGGGTTATCAATAGGCGGAGGAGGGGCAATGGGGGTAAGTGTGGTAGGTGGGTTTGCGCTGGGATTTGGAGATTGCGGGCTAGGCGGAGTCGTCGAGCCAATGTTAGGGCTAGGTGGGTTAGGGCTAGTGTTTGAACTGGGGGAATTGGTATTGGGATTGGGGTTTGGGTAGAGAATAGGCGGTGAAGGTGAATGGCAAGAGTCCCCAGAGCATTCATGAGATTTTTGGATGCTATGGCGTAAGAGACCAAACCCCAATACAAGACCCAGAACCACCAGCACGGTAACGATGAAAATGAAGATCTTTGTTGCTTTCCCCACATAACACATTTTTTATTATTAACTCTCTGGTAATGGGACTGGGGTTCTCTGAACTGAATCTGAATTCTGAAATGTGGGCTTTGTTTTTACTTTTGTATTTTTGTTTAGGTGATGTGAGTGAGGGTGAGAATGAGATGGATAGATAGATGAGTACAGTAACAGTAACACTGCTCCACTAAATTTTGGTTCTTTTTCGTCTTTTTTTCATGGTTTGTGTTGAGGAGTGAGAAGAAGAATGAGTGAGTGTGGGTGAGGGACTACTAACTTCTGACTGTGCATTTGTAGCTTGGTTTTTTGGTTGGTACCGTTTCTTTATTAAGTCTTGCGCGTGAAGCCCACTTAGTTTTGCTAAGCTGTACGTTTTTGTTGTTGCGGCTGTTTCTCACTTTGCTTCAACTATGTAAATATATATATATATATTTTGCAGTTTGAGACTTGAGAGAGAGGGTTGATAATTTGTTTGTAAAATTGACCCTGGATTCTCAAATGAGGTTATAATCACTTAACTCTGCGCACAGCAAAGGAGAATGAACAAGAGTTACGTGTGACTGTTGGCTTGTCTGTCACTGCGTATATTCAACGAAGACAGGGGTAATAGTGGAAACGCAAAGGAGATGTATAGGGCATCGAGCCCATGTCACCCCTCGGGATGAAGCTGTTTGCAGGTCTTGCTTTTGGTTTTTTCTATTCAGTTTAGTTTTGTTTGGGGATAAATTGAAATTTTTTATTCGCTTCGAATCGGAAGTTAAAAAATTAGTCAGTCTTTTAGGAAAATAAACATTGATTTCCGTTTAGTTTTGGTTTTTTGGATTGGTTTAGACTTTTTGGTATCGGTTCGTTTAATAATTGGAGTTGACAAATTAGTTATTCAATTCAATTTAATGATTTAGATTTCAGTTCAGTTTGGTTTGGATCGGTTCGATTTTCTTATTTATTTTTTATTTTAAAGCCTGCACTCTTCATTTTTAGTACTTGTACAATATATTTAAAACTAGTACAATCTACAATTTTATCAATTATTATTACATCATTTAAAATATGCCATCAACTACTACTACCACTACTGAATCACTCATCATCATCTCCAAATTAACTTAATATCATCTATAACATAAGTCTATAACAACTTAAAAAAAAAATCAACACTGACACAAAACAAAATAAAAAACAGTCAAATACCCAAATACCAAGCAACATCTAGGCAGCATCTATAACTAAGAAACTATTACAACATAAAAATTAAAAATTAACCTAAGAAATGCCATACCTTGCTCCCCTTTCTCACCAACTTCTGCAACTTTAATAATTTCTAACATCCACACCTCCTAACTTAAATTTACACAAGTAAAATTAAAATGAATGAAGTAAACATAAATATAACTATAAAATAATATATCAAATTCAAATAAATTATACATATTATTCTAAAACATCACTAAATCGTCAATTGGTCCTCTGTTGCTTGTGCTTACTGTGCTAGCATTCGCCTCACTAATTCTACAAAGAAATAAAATATATGCATGAAAATCATTATTTATAATATTAAACACTACAAATAAATTATCCATAGTTAACAAATCATGTTATTGCCTACTTCAACAACTTCATAAAATTTAGTTTCTTCTGCGGTTGACTTAATTATGCAATCTCTAAAAAAAGTTTATAGCAGCCAAATTTTGAGTGCAAATCAATGACTCAACTATTTTAGGAGTCAAAGAACTCATAAATAGGTCAAGAATGCAGACTCGAGTGCTAATTGTCAATTCCAAAGCTACGATAGAAACTACAATTGCCAAAATATCTTTGGCATCTAAGACAAAATTGGATACCTATACCAATTCAAACTCCACCAATTCAAAATATCAAAATTGTCATTCATCATCTTGGCTTTATCAAACAAGTATCTTTCAACCTCATTTTGCCTACCATATTCATCTTGTATATTTGTTTTCATCTTTTTATATTGTCCAAAAGGATCAAGAGAACTAAAGCGAGCATCTCACTAATCCCACTATCCTAAACCCTACAACTAGTCTTAACAGCACTGTTTGGATCACTAGAATTGTAGTTTTGATAAAGCTTCATCAATAACTCTTTAAGGCTATTACACATCTCCTCAACCTTGTTGGTTTCATACAAACTATTAAAACACCATGTAACAAAATCCATTTTACATTGAGGATCAAATATTATTGCTAATACCAACAACATGTTAACCTTCTCTAAATTATCAACCCAAATTTTGACAAACTTTGTTATCATAGGTTTGAGAATGTAACTTAGTAATAAATCATCACTATCATTAAGAGACTTTAAACGAATATGAACTTTCCACATCTTATTCAAATTAGCAGTCACGAAATTAGAACTACTAAATTTCAAGGTTACATCATAAAAAAAATTAATAGAAATATGACTAACCTTCTTGTATTTTTCCAATCATCTTTCATTGGTGGCCCCACCTTATTTTTTTCCGTTCTCATCCTCTCTGTCATCTTCAAATCAATTAAGATAATGTCCATCTTCATCTTTCAACATATCAAATGCTTTTTCAAATTTCAAAGTGGATCTCAACATCAAGAATGTTGAATTTCATCTAGTTAGCACATATAACACCATAAGCCCATTGTATCAAAATTTTTTTGCATTAACGCAAGTTTTAATTTTTGTAACCTCGATGGGGAAGATCTAACATATTTCACTGCATTGTGAACACTTTCTATTGATGTCTTCACCATATCCAACCCATCCTTCACAATTAAATTTATTATGTGTGCTAAACATCTTACATGCAAATACGAACTATTTGAAACCAACAAATCCCAACTCTAATTTCTTAACTTTTTTAAATAATTGACTGCTTTTTCATTAGCACTTATGTTGTCCATAGTAATCGTGAACAAACTTTTAATACCTTAATCAATCATACACTTTTCAATGAGCTTCCAATGGCCTCTCCTTTATTATTAGAAATTGGTGAAAAACTAAGTATTCTCTTATGCAACTCCCATTTTTTGTTGATGAAACATGCTATTATCACCATGAAATTACACATGAGAATTGAAGTCCAAGTATCTGTAATGATACATATCCTTTGCACTAAACACACTTTTCAACAATGTCTTTTAATTCTCATATAATTGAATAATATCCCTTATAATTGTCCTTTGCAATGGCACATCAAACTTTAGACAACAAGTAACCATAAACTCCAAAAATCCCTTAGCCTCTACAAACTTAAAGGACAACTCATCTTTAATAATCATCTTTACGAGTGCCTTCCTACAAGCCTTTTTTCTAATACCTGCAGAAATAAACTTATCATTACTAACACCCTTTTCACAAGCTAAAGCACATTGATTTTCATCCATTGAAGGTTTTATTTTTTTATACACAGGACACCTTCTTTCCAAATGCGCTCTCAAGCCAGAAGTTCCATTAGCACTTTCACCTGCATACTCCTTCTTACAATAGTTACACTTCAGTTTTTTCCCTCCAAGTACCTTCGAAAACAATGCCCAAATGTCTGATCTCAAACGCCTACCTTCTTTTTTGTTTTGAACACCTCCTCAAAATCGTCTTTCCTAATCTCTTCTACATCATTGTTATTTTCTTCCATCCTGCACAGAAAGCCTACTATAATCAATGTATAATAAACAAAAATAAAATAATTTACAATGTGGGTGTAAAAATGAAAATATTCAAATTTCAAAGTGCAACAACATAATCGTACTGAGTACTAAGCTAATTATTTAAATAGTCAGAGAAACAAGAAAATTTAGAGGGCATTGATTTCAATTTTTAAGGGAACATATAGTAAAATTAAACAATAAAAAACATGAAGTACACACGAGTAACCAATAATTAATCAGTGCATATTTACAAATTAACATTTTTTTTATTATCAATTTAATTTGCCTTAACACTTTCTAAGAAGACAAATAATCAAATTTAGCTTCCAAATAAGATTTTAAAAAAATTAAATTAAGACCAAGAAAGGAAGAAAGAAATCAACCAAAATATTATCCTTTCAAGTTTTGATTTGATTTACTCACAGTTTCTTCACAATCAAACAATTACAAATTTGTAAAATTTAGCATACTTCAGTAAGGTATACTATCCGCTCATCCTTAAAAAAGCAACTGAAGTACCACAATCTCAAAAAATTTATTCAATTTTCCCTAAGTTCGTACATTTTACACGATCTGCACACAGTCACAAATAAAGATATGCTTTGGTTTTCAACTTAAGCCCTAAAATCGAAGAACTTCATATCATACACAAATCAAGAATACAAAAAGTATGGAACAAAATGAATCTTTGTCAAAGCTCAGATAAAAGGGAAATCAACAAAAGATCCAAAATTTCACTTTCACTCCTTTCCAATTAATAACAATGAATCTACCCAAAACAAAAAGCCAATACATGGCAGAAAATGCACAGTTTTGGAGATAGGGCTTAATCAATGTTGGAGAGGTGCACTAGATAGAAATTTCAGCAATACAGAATTGGGGAATAATATTTCACAAAACTGAACATCTTTGATTATTCATCTTTTCTAAACAGTTGACATGAATCAACAATACATAAAATATAAATTACAAAAAGTCGAAATAGAGCAAGTTAAAATGTTAAATTACCTAGTAGCAGCCAAGGTCGTGGTCAGCAATAAATGTTGTGGTTAGCAATGGCAATGACAAAGGTAGCAACAATAGGCTAGAGACGGTAAGGGTTAGGAACTTTGGGTGAAGCAAAGGTGGCAGCGATTGTGGTGAAGCAAAGGTCGTGGTCGGCAACGGCACCGTAGATCCATGACAAATTCGACAATCTGCACGTACATCAACAATCAGGCAGCAAGTGTTAGGAACTTACTTAGGGTTCTGTCTATGATTTCAGGTGAGGTGCAATACGCGTGAAAAGTGCAAGTGTGTGTGTGTGTGTATTGTAAAATTACAAAAGTACCATTGATATCGGTTCGGTTCGGGTTTTGTAGCTTTTGATCCAAAAACTTCAGTTTGGTTTGACATTTACTTATTCAGTCTTTAACTTTAAAAAATATCGATTCAAAATAGAAAATAACCGAACCGAACCTTTTTTTGGTTTCGTTTGGTTTTGCCCATCCCTAATAATCGAATACCTTTAGATTACTTTCAAAAAGTTCAGAATGAATTTTAAAAAGTTAAAAGTTAATTTTAGTATTTAATAAATTTTTTTAAAATTCATTTTAGTAAAATTTCTCCAATTATAACAGATTTTAAAAAACAAGAAAGGAGTAGTTTTTCAAAATCTGATTTTGAGAATTATTTTTATATTTAATATAATTATATATATATCCTTATATATTATAAAAATCCAAAATCATCCTTATTAGTTAGGTAATAAAATCATTAACCCTAAAGAGATTATTATCATTATCAATTGGGTCATTCTATGATGCCGTGATTAAAATCATGACGTCAGTACAATATTTAAACATGAATTATATAAATAAAATATAAAAAATATAAATTTAACATAAAACTTATAAATCAATATTAAGTATAAAATAAAAAATAAATTATATATGTAAATAGAAAATAAGACCTATAAATAGAAGACATAATAAGTAAATTAACATAGGAAGGGTAAATTGATGAATCAATGGTAAATAAAACAAAAATTTACAATTATAATATAAAACTTGTAAATTAACAATAAATGTCAAATAAAACATAAATTAAGTAAACGAAATATAAAACTTTTAAATAAAAGGTAAAACAAATAAATTTACATAAGAATAGTAAATTGTTGTAATATTATTAAACAAAACAAAAATTTACAAATGTAACATAAAACTCTCAAATCAACTTTAAGTGTAAAATAAAACATAAATTATATAAATGAAATATAATACTTATAAATGAAAAGTAAAATAAGTAAACTAACAAAGAGTGATAAATTAAAATAT